>JBBBDQ010000445.1:1562500-1672500 GCA_037127315.1 Ascarosepion bandense
TGTGAATTGATTGATTATAACCAGGTGTCGGATGTGCGTTGTAGTACAGTGGATATCGGCTCGGAACGAGAAACCGGGGAGCCGAGTTCGAATTCAAGTTGAATCCATTGCATTCACTTGGGAATGGTGTTAATCCGTTTCTTCCTTCCACTTATGGGTTAAATAGCAGGACATATTGGGTTCTATAGCCTTGGTCGGCAACCAGTCTTACGCAGAAAGCAATGGCAACCTACTGCGGTATAATCTTCTGCCCAGACAGTCATGTTTCTTTCGAGACATGATCGCCCAAAGCGTGTATCGCGCATGGCACTTAACTGACTGACTGAATATAAGAGTTGAAAACATGATTAAGGCTTCTAATGGACATTAAATGGGGGATCAGTTTTATATTGTTATGAAATAATAAACTGATCCCCCTCTAATTACTACTTAATAATATAATGCATCTCTTCCCCCTAGCTAGGAGTCAAATAATAGGACAGATTGGGTTCTACAGTCTTGGTCGGCAACCAGTCTACCGCAGAAAGCAATGGCAACCTACTACGGGATAATCTTCTGCCCATTTAGTCATGTCTCTTTTGAGGCACGATCGGCCAAAGCGTGTTTCACGTCTGGCACTTGACTGACTGTCAGATGATATCTAAGTATATCCTAATAGTTTTTTCTTTTCTGTGAGTGAAGAAACCAAATCTTGAGAATCTATTAGTTTAATTATTTGTATTAAATATTTCATTTTTCGATTTGTAAATAGTTTACATTGGATGGGATGTGCGTTGTATTAATCCGTCTCTTCCCTCCATCTATGGGTCAAATAACAGGACGGATTGGTTTCTATAGCCTTGGCTTGCAACCAGTCTACCGCAGAAAGCAATGGCAACCTACTGCGGGATAATCTTCTACCCAGACAGTTTTCACATAATCTATCCGCAACAAGGCTTTGCTTAATTGAAAAAAAAAAAAATTATAAATTATGACTTAAAAAATGAAAATTATTTTATAAAATTCGTTTATTGAAAACATTTTTGCTTATAAAAAAGTGTCCTTATATATATATATATATATATATATATATATATATATATATATATATATATATATATATATATATATATATATATATATATATATATATATATATATATATATATATATATATATATATATATATATATATATATATATATATATATATATATATATATATATATATATATATATATATATATATATATATATATATATATATATATATATATATATATATATATATATATATATATATATATATATATATATATATATATATATATATATATATATATATATATATATATATATATATATATATATATATATATATATATATATATATATATATATATATATATATATATATATATATATATATATATATATATATATATATATATATATATATATATATATATATATATATATATATATATATATATATATATATATATATATATATATATATATATATATATATATATATATATATATATATATATATATATATATATATATATATATATATATATATATATATATATATATATATATATATATATATATATATATATATATATATATATATATATATATATATATATATATATATATATATATATATATATATATATATATATATATATATATATATATATATATATATATATATATATATATATATATATATATATATATATATATATATATATATATATATATATATATATATATATATATATATATAATATATATATATATATATATACATATAGTAAATTACTTTAATACAAAACGGAAAAGTAGGAACGTAAATCCCAAGAACCTGATCCTAATTTATATTAAAATCTTAATATTAAAAAATGATACAGGAGCCAATATAAATTAAAATTACAGAGCCAATATAAATTAAAATAAATAAATAAAAGCAATTAAAAACTTATCTAATTAAATAATTAGATATTTTTATTATACTATTCGGAGCAGATTTTTGGAAAACAGACAACTGCTTAAAGGAAAAAAAAAATTTTTTTAACATTCCCGAAGGAGTCCTGTGTTTAACTAATGAAACGAAATTTCTTAACAATTTCTTAAAATTTCATGAATTTACGTGGACGTGTACAACAATAATAAAAGAAAATAAATTATGTTTTTCCAAGATTTTCTAAAAATAGAAAATTAAGAAATAATTTAATTCATTTGTATATAAGTCCTGAAAGTTTCATTAAAATCCGACAATTATTTGACTTTTGCAAGAATTTCCAAATTAATGTTTTTCAGTGGAAAAAAAATAGTTCCGTAATATTTCATTATCCATATGAAACTCCAGTAACAATTTCGTTTCCCGCAAAGGAAAACAAAACGATATTTTACCAAAGTTTCCAACATATTACAAAGGATTAATTTTTTTTTTTTAATTGTAAAATGAAAACTTACTTTGATTTTTAATAAACATTTTGACGGAAAAACTTATAAAATATTATAATCAAATTGAAAACAATTCTTTTAAAATTTCATCATTATTCAAAAAAAAATGTTTTTCTTCAGACTATAATGTCTGAAATTTATATTATTTATTAAAGCAATTAAAAGCTTATCCAATTAAAAAAATTGATAGTTTTATTGCATTTTTTATTTTACTATTCGGAGTAGATTTTCGGTAAAAAAAAAAACAAAAAAAAAAACGAATACATGATTTTTACATTCCCCAATGAATCATGCGTTTAGCCAATAAAACCAATTTTGCCTACAGAATTTTATATTGCTTGAAGTTTCATGAGTTACGTTTTCTACTGGAAACTCCCGTAAAGATTTGGACGTTAGCGAAAATAAAATAGAAAAAAAAATTACTAAAATTTCGAACATGTCAGAAAGGATTAAACAAATTTTTTAAATAATTAAAAATACTTTGATCTTTCTTTTTAATAATAAACATTTTGACGGAAAAACTTTTCTTCATACTATGCTGTTTTTTGTTGTTTTTTTTTTTTCAGCGAATTAGTGGAACTCAGTCAGTTAAGTGCCATACGTGATACACGCTTGGGCGATCATGTCTGACTGGGCAGAAGATTATCCCGCAGTAGGTTGCCATTGCTTTCTGCGGTAGACTGGTTGCCGACCAAGGCTATAGAACCCAATCTGTTCTGCTATTTAACCCATAACTGGAAGGAAAAGACGGATTAATACCTTTCCCAAGCGTATTTGCGCGTAAGTGAATACAATGGATTCAACTGGAATTCGAACTCGGCTCCCCAGCTTCTCGTTCAGAGCCGATATCCACTGTACCACAACTTAGTCTTAAATTCTTTGATTTTCTCTAATGAAGCCTTGTCATGATTTTGATAAAATAAGAAATCGTGTGGGATATCTGAAGTCAATTCTTTTGAGCCAATAGTTTTAAAAAGGCGGGAAAACAGTCTTTTCCTCGCCTTGTAAATTTCAAAATAAAAGAAACGGAAAGTAGCGAAGTTTCTAATTGGATATTTCCCACCCCAGTGAAGTAATTGAATTTAAATTTTTGAAGATTGTTTGTTTGTTTGCTCTTGTTTAACGGCTTATCGACATCTAAAAGGTCATTTAAGGCCGAAAACGTATTTTTATTCTCAATCACAATTTATATATAATATATATATATTATATAATATAATATATATATATATATATATATAATATATATATATATATATATAATATAAATATACATAATATATATATAATATATATATATATATATATATATATATATATATATATATATATATAATATATATATATATATAATATATATAATATATATAATATAATATAATAATATATAATAATAATATATATAATATATATAATATAATATAATATATATAATATATATAATATATATATATAATATATATATATATAATATAAATATATATAATATAATATAAATATATATATATATATATATATATATATATATATATATATATATATATATATATATAATATATAATATAATATAATATAATATAATATAATATAATATAATATAATATAATATATATTTAGTAATTTAGTTATTGCAATAGTATAAACCATTGTAAGAACTAAATTACAATAAGCTTTTTAAAAGTAAATGCTTGAACAGTGGGCTTTAATCTACGTGTTCTTTCACTTAATATATCTATATATCTTATTCTCTTCATATCGATCTCATTCTATCCTTATTTATATTTAAAAAGAGACAACTAAAGTTCCTGGGACATGCAATGAGGAAGGAGGGCTTGGAGAACCTGATACTAACAGGCCAGATAGAGGGAAAAAGAGACAGGGGAAAGCAGCGGGTAACATATTTGAAGGACCTGATCGGGTGGATGACGGAACGAGGTAGCGAATGTTGGACAATATCATCAAAGATGAAGGAAAAACTTGAAGCAACCTGACATGTGATTCTACAGAAGAATACTGGATATAAAGTGGGGGGTCAATTCCATATTAAGTCAATATATAAACTGACCCCCCACTTTGTGGTCACAGCAATTTTTATACATTTCAACTTGAAGTAACTGAAATGTGGTTCTACAGAAGGATGCTGCGAATATCATGGATCAAACATGATGAGGTCTTGTAAATGATGGAAACGAAAAGGAAATTAATACCGAACATCAGGAAGAGGCAGCAAAAGTTCCTGGGACATGCAATGAGGATGGAGGGCTTGGAGAACCTGATACTAAAAGGCCAGATAAAGGGGGAAAGAGACAGGGGAAAGCAGCGGATAACATATTTGAAGGACCTAATCAGGTGGATGACAGAACGGGGGTTGCACGGTGCAACAGGAGAAGGTGTGCTAAGAGCCACCAGGAATAGGGAGATGTGGAGGGCTGTGATCGCCTACGTCCTCAGAGGACAGAGCACATACAAGAAGAATCTCTCATTCTATTTTCTATTCTCTTTCTAAGAGCCTATCGTTTTGTTGGTGCCCAGTCAAAATTGGCGTCAAATTCCGTTTTTGTTTAAATTCTTTAAATGTAAGTAGTTTTCATGTATTTTTTATTTTTCTAATTCTGATTGATTCCCCCTCTGTCTTTGAATTCTTGGATGTGCGTTGTGGCGCAGTGGATATCGGCTCGGAACGAGAAATCGAGGAACCGAGTTCGAATTCCAGTTGAATTCCTTGCATTCACTTTACGCGCAAATACTCTTGGGAAATGTATTAATCCATCTCTTCCCCCCAGTTATGGATTAAATAACAGAACAGATTGGGTTCTATAGCCTTGGCTGGCAACCAGTTTACCGCAAAAAGTAATGGCAACCGACTGTGGGATAATCTCTTTCGAGACATGATTGTCCAAAGCGTGTATCACGTATGGCACTTAACTGAGTTATTCCCTGGAAACAGACTCATACAGAACACAGCACACCATTTTACCCATAGCTAGGAGAAAACGTTAAAGTTTATACATCTATGTTGAAGATATATAATAAAATTAAATTTTATTAAATAGGTCAGTCTTCCGAAAGAAGGTTAAAATTTTGTCAATTCCGATATTTTCAAATAAAGTTTTTTGGTTTTGTACTTTATAAAATTGCTGACGAATTGTTGACAGGTCTGTACAGTCAATTAGTATATGTCTTACGCTATTAACCATCTGGCATCTGGGGCATTTGGACAGATCTACTCCTCTTAACAGTCAGGAGTGGGTAAAAAAAGTGTGTCCTATCCTAATTCGAGACAGGATTATCTCTTCTTTTCTGGACTTCCTCAAAGCACCTCTCCATTCTCCTAAATTGGGTTTAATTTGAAAGAGTTTGTTGTCCTGACAGGTCGACCAACGTTTTTGCCATTTGAGTTGAATATATCTTTTTATTGCATGTCTTTGATTTGTGAATGGGACCTTTATATTGAAGATATTCTCTCTCAGAGACTAAGCTAAGTTTGAAGCTAAGGGTTTGTTTGCTTGTTTTTTTGTTTTGTTTTCCAGTTTAACGGCTTATCAATGTCTAAAGGGTCATTTAAGGCCAGAAACGTATTTTTATTTTAAATCACAATTATTCCCTGGAAACAGGCTCATACAGAACACAGCACACCATTTTACCCATATGTCTTACGCTATTAACTATTTGTCATCTGGAGCATTTGGGCGGATCCACTTCCCTTAACAGCCAAGAGTGGGTAAAAAAAGGTAAGTCCTATTTGAAGACTGTAGTTATCAGAGAAGTAAGTAAACGGAATTTTGAGAAAAAACAACTGTTGAAGAAGTTGCGTTTATATTTAACTATTTCAACCGCGTGGGATGTGCGTTGTGGTACAGTGGATATCGGCTCGGAACGAGAAACCGGGGGAGCCGAGTTCGAATTCCAGCTGAATCCATTGTATTCACTTACGCGCAAATACCCTTGGGAAAGGTATTAATCCGTCTCTTCCTTCCAGTTATGGGTTAAATAGTAGGACAGATTGGGTTCTATAGCCTTGGTCGGCAACCAGTCTACCGCAGAAAGCAATGGCAACCTACTGCGGGATAATCTTCTGCCCAGTCAGTCATGTCTCTTTCGAGACATGATCGCCCAAGCGTGTATCACGTATGGCACCTAAACTGACTGAGGGTGGGACCTAAATGCAAATCATATGACTGAGGCACCAGGGAAAAAAAGCTCATCAGAGCAATTGCCGTAAAAGTATTTGTAGAAGAGAGAAGGAAGCCACATCACTTCGGTGAGAAAGTGACTGCAGTCGAGATGCCAAGTCAAAATTACATTGCAGACCCTTCTCTAGATTTTGTCAAAATGCATAGCAAGAGCAACCGAAATTTTATGATAACATATTTTCAATACTCGATTCATAGACAAATGCATTTTTAATTGCGCTTAGAAAGAACTTATTTCTGGTCGATAATGTAAACCAATAAAAAATGAATTATTTATAGCTACAAGTGAAAAGTTTAAGTTACAATGGTTATAACAAAAGCTTTATTCAGGAGAGTTACGTGCAAATAAGTAAAAAGCAAAATGAGAAAAGTCAGGCGTTCGATAACGATCCGCCTCCATGACCTGGCGGGTAGCCTGCTGGAAGCCGTGGTTCGGTTCCTCGAGTACAGTTTCAAAAGCTGAAACTTAAAGGAGCTGACGCAAGGGCGTCACCAGAAAACTTGATTTGACTCATCACAGGAAAACTCACCCGGCTCGGATAACGTTATGATTGACAGATCGATAGCTCGTTCAGAGGGTGGGTATTGCGTGGTCGTTCATAGTTGATGGCGCGTAAGTAAATACAACGAACCCGACCAGAATTGGAACTCGAATTTCCAATTTCTAATTCTGAGCCGTTATGCATTGCACCATCAGAACATCGAAACTGACAGGAGGAGGTATTTCAGTGCAGTACTAGATTGGCGGCAAGGTCTCATCATTTTACACTTGAAATGGCTAGATGTAACCTTCCCTAAGAATACTTTCATGATAATTGTTCTGATGAACTTTCCTCTATGGTACCTAGACTTTATGAATTTAAGTGCAGTACGAGATTGGTGGCAAGGTCTCATCATTGTTGAAATTGTAACATTATGTCAGTGACAATATATTAATACCAGACCCTCGAATCATTTCCCTCACTTCTATTTAAAAAGAGAGCTGAAATTTATAGGTTACATAATGAGAAGAGAGAACTGGGCGAATTTGATACTCACAGACCATACTGAAGGTTAAATGCAACCGTAAATTCTATGCTTGTGTTTTCTTCTCTCTGACTTCTCACTCGTGGAAATCTTTTCTGGCTTTCCAATCAAAAATTTAAACGGAATTTCAATCGACACCTTGTCTCCTCAATTCCCGTTCTTTTATTGTTCTCTTTTTCAAATGATTTGTCTTCCGATATTCTGTCACACCCAGTAGCCCCTTGTGTTCTTGTGACTTCATCGCCTTGCTTCGGATGAAATAATAATAAAAAAAAAATGTTTCGTCGCTTGTCATCCGCCTACATCTATAGTTAAGGCTCATGTTTTAAAAAAAGATTTATTTCATATCTTTGAGCGGATGCTGGGCAATCTCGTCAAAGACGAAAGAAAGACTTTATGCCACCGTGATATGGTTCTACAGAAGGATACTGAGGATACCACGGATGGAACTCGTGAACAACAACAAGGTCTTGAAAAGGATAGACACGAGGAAATTGATTCTTAACATAAAAAAAGACCGCTGAAGTTTTTGAGACGTGTCATGAGGAAGGAAGGATTGGAGAACCTGATGCTCATGAGACGGATAGAGGGGGAAAAAGACAAGAGAAAGCAACGCACGACATACATGATGGACTTGTTGATAGAGCGGAAATGTGGAGGGCCATTAACCCGCTACGTCCTGATGAGACACGGTACATGGAAAAAAGAGACAACGGTTGTTCTGTCGATCAATATTTAACGGAGTGGCATAGAAAATAAACCTTATCAATGAGATTTTATTCTCCTTTCTACAAAAGCAATTTATCCTTTCAAGACGCCGATTTATTTGGTCAAGGTAGCGGCTAGAATAAGTGACCCAGGCAAAATTTGGAAAGACGTCGGTTTATTTGGTCAAAGTAGCGGCTAGAATACGTGACCCAGGCAAAATTCGGAAAGACGCCGATTTATTCGGTCAAAGTAGCGGCTAGAATAAGTGACCCAGGCAAAATTTGGAAAGACGCCGGTTTATTTGGTCAAAGTAGCGGCTAGAATAAGTGACCCAGGCAAAATTTGGAAAGACGCCGGTTTATTCGGTCAAAGTAGCGGCTAGAATAAGTGACCCAGGCAAAATTTGGAAAGACGCCGGTTTATTTGGTCAAAGTAGCGGCTAGAATAAGTGACCCAGGCAAAATTTGGAAAGACGCCGGTTTATTTGGTCAAAGTAGCGGCTAGAATAAGTGACCCAGGCAAAATTTGGAAAGACGCCGATTTATTCGGTCAAAGTAGCGGCTAGAATAAGTGACCCAGGCACAATTTGGAAGATTGTTCTTTACTGCTCAATACTCCTAGTTGGAATTCAAACTACAGAAGTTCCTTTGGCCATCGGCTAGCAACAACTTGAGGCTGAAAGGGACGCTTTATTATATTAAATTTTCATTACTTTTGGACATCTATCCTCTTAAAACTTTATACCGGAATTTCCTTATTAAAGTAAGATCCTCGGAAAAGATAGAATCTATCTCCCTATGGAGAAAACCTATGTAACCCAGAAAAGGTAGAATCCATTTCTCTATGTAAAACCTATGTAAGTATGAAGAATATAGTAATTAAATCCGCAAATTGAAAGAGAGTTATCAATGATAATGTTTCAACTTCGAATCAGCGGTTATCTCCCTTTAACCCTTAGTTGTTTGTTTTTTTTTTTTTGTTTTTTTCATATACTTTGGTGAGGTGCGAGCAGTTTTTAATTCCGAAATTGAGGGCCAGAGAAAAAAATGGGAACCAATGCTCTAACCACTGAACGGTTATTGCAATTTTCTGTATTTATACAAATTCTCTTTTTTTTGCCAAGACAATATCCATTTGCCTGGTTATCAGTTTTAAACGGGCTTGGTTTATAACGGACATATTTCCGGGTGAACATTCATTTGTTGGCCAGATTGACTGCCGCTGTTTAAATTAAGATGGTATTATATTAGTTCAATGTCGTTTGGTTCAGGACCGTTGCGGAGAGACTGTGGAGTGCAGCGGAAATCGACAAACAACGCAAATTACGGTCAGTGTCGCTTTCTAAGGTAAGGAAGGTATGTCTATTTTTAATGGCGGCAAAGTCTTCTCGGGTAGCTTGGTAAGAAAGATTTAATTAAACGATTAAATGCCTTTGTCGGAGGGTATATGCTCTGGATCATACCTCGGATACATGAAGGAGAGAGAAACGCACGTATATCTTGAAATATGTTTTCTTTTACAAGTACGAAAGGCACGCGCATATACACACCTCACACAGAAGTGGGTGGGTATTTACCAAAGACCCCCCCCCACCACCACCACCACTGAGGTGGGAAGTGGCACAAGGCCGTTTTTAATGTGGGATTTCCGGGCACGTACACTGGGGCAACATTTCTTGTACACCCCACTTAATCAGGATCTGGTCTCGTCTATTTTACCCAGACGAGTTTCTCTTGGGAATAGCCTCGTACGAGTTCCTCTCCATTTGAATAGAGATAGAGAGAGATAGAGAGAGAGAGATATATATATAGAGAGAGAGATATATAGAGAGAGATAGATATATATAGACTGAGAGATATAGAGAGAGATAGAGATATAGAGAGAGATAGAGAGGGGGGGAAGAGAGAGAGGGGGGTGCAAACCCATTTTTATTACTTCATACTTTATTTTTTAGTGGATACCCATATTTGAGTAGACATCCGTTTGTTTTTTTAACACTTTATTCCGTCTATCGACTTGTGTATTCGAGAATATTTACGGATTAAAAATAAAGATCCCTTAACATCTGTGTATATTTCTGAGATGAAGTATTGTATTTATTTACACTATTCAGACTGTTTTCCTCATCTTTGTTGTATTCTTTTTATTTTTAATTATTTGGTCCCAATCAAGGCTGGACTACCACTAGTGTGCAGGGTGTTACAGTGAAAGAAAGGACTGTCTACAGAGTGTGTCAAAGACAAGATAAAAATGGATGGAGATTCAAAGAGATAGAAAGTGGCAACTGAGGTTGTATTTAAATTTCTGAAGATTTTAGCTATCAGGGAATGCAAGTCAATGGAAGGGACTTCCACAGGCTCTTAGTGCACAAAAAAAGTGTTTAACTGTAAGAAGCGGTTACATTTATTAGGTTGTCCCAAAAGTTCGTAAACACTTGCGAAATGGGTCTATCTGATCCAGCACAATCGAGACAAGCGATGGGTTCAGAAAGAGCAAGAGACACCGTCGGTTCCAAAACAAGATCGATTCGGCAAGAAAGTCATGTTGTGCGTTTGGTGGAACTTTGAAGGAATCGTGCATTTTGAGTTGGTTCCGAATGGTCGTGCCATCAGTGCCGAATTTTACTGTCAGCAACTTGAGCGGGTCTACGAAAAGTTGAAGTAAAAGTACCCGGCTCTGATTAACCGAAAGCGCGCTTTGATGTAGCAGAACATTGCCAAGCCACACACCGCCAGGAAGATCAAATACAAGTTTGAAGAGTTGGACGGCGTTGAGGTTCTGCCACATCCAGCCTACAGTCCTGACTGTGCTCCATCAGATTAGGGCCTTTTCCGCTCAATGTAATACTTTCTGAAGGGCCGCCGATTCGACTCGTTTGATAAAATCGAGGAAGCGTGTCAAGAATTCTTTGATTCGAAGCCGGCTGAATGGTACTTTGATTACACCCGAAAGCTTGCAGATCGATGGCAGAAAGTCTTGGAAAATGATGGTCTTTATTTTGAGCAATCATTTTTGTTGTTTTTGCGAGTAAAATTTCAATTTTTCGCAAGTGTTTTCTGATAACCTTAGATTACTTGGCGAGTGAAGTTTCAATTTTTTGCAAGTGTTTACGAACTTTTGGGAGAACCTAATAATTATTTTGCTGTGCGTACTTCCCCTCCGGTAACGGCATCATCGAGCGACGCCACAAAGCTGTAAAAAGGACCGCTGCCAGAAAACGATGTACTATATCAGAAGCAGTATACTGGACAACGTCACACCAAAGAATAACGTCCTCAACTACAGCACCAGGCAATATGGTTTACCGGCACCGAATAAGGCTAAAAGGAAAATCAGCGCGGGCACCCGACCAACAGCAAACTGTTTTTAAAACAGGTGACAGAGTAAAGGTATCACGTGAACGATGTACCACCAAATACGGAGTTGGACGTGTCACCGGAACTACCAGTGCGCAGAATGTGTAGGTCGACGGAATGCCACCCCATGTGAAAGATCTGCAGCCCATAGTGGGACCAGGCCCGCCGACGAGTTGCTCTTACGCGTTTTCAGAGAGTGAAAGACTTCTAACTGTCGAAGAGAGGCCAGTTGAACCGGCACCCAGCATAGATGCAGGCGATACCGCTTCTGATGACACCTCTAATGGAGACCCTGTGACTATATCCCCGCGAAGAAGCAAACGGCACAAAAGACCACCCACCGAATATTTCGCATGTGATCATAGGATCAGGGGGAAGTGTAGTAGTAATGCAACAAATACACTTACCTCGAAGAGACAGAAGGTTCGTGTTCGTGTTCTCGTTCTCGTTCTCTCTCTCTCTCTCCTACTGGTACGTTAAAGAAAAAGAAAGAAAAGGACGCAAAGGACGTGTGGTATTCCCGCGTGAGGTGGCGAGACTCGATATGCGTAAGAGGGAATGGAATTGAGGTGGGCGACAAGTACTTTTTTTTTTTTTTTTTTGCGTTTCGACACGGCAAGCGTACATTTGCATACGTACAGAGATTGCCCACTGTAACGTTTGAGGACATATTTCAACGGTAAAAAAAAAAAAAAAAAAAGTGGGACGTAGATGCCAATTTAGTAGAACGCCATTGTGTCACGCTATGGAAACAACTGGTCAGAGCAGATACCATGAAAATATTTGTAGAAAAGGCAGAGGGAAACCACACGTTGGTGAGAAAGTAACTGAAGTTGAGATGCTAAGTCAGGACTGATTGTATTGCAGATTCTTTTTGGGATTTTTGTTAAGAACCTCTAGATCAGTGGTTCCCAACCTTTTTTATCCCGTTCCCCCTTTTCCAATGACTTATTCACTTGTGGACCCCTACAATTGAATAAGTTAAACCAACAAAAATAAAAGATTTTTCTGTAAAAAAAAATATATTCATGTAAAATGCCCTGCGTTTTTATGCTGATTAAGCTTTAAACTTACTCATATAAAATCAACGCCAAACAGTTGTTCGCGGAGAGAATGCGACAGCACATAGCTGACCGCAAGTTCGGCTCCAAGGACTATTGGAGGATTTGTAAACGAGTGCTCAACAATAGGAAATCCTCAATACCTCCTTTAATCCATGGATTTGACGTTCTCACGTCATCTGCTGAGAAAGCTGAGTGCTTTGCCCGCAGATTCTCATCCAACTCCACACTCGACTCGTCCGGAGTGCACCCACCCGACTTCCCTATTAGAACTGAGGCCAAACTGCATGACGTGTATATTACCCCGACAATAGTATCCAGAGTAATTTCAAAACTCGACCCCCATAAGGCGTGTGGAGACGATGGAATCCCGGTGATAGTCCTTAAGAGGTGTGCCCCTGAACTTTCCCCTGTCCTCTCTAAACTGTTTAACTACTGCCTTTCTGCTTCCTGCTTTCCTGCATGCTGGAAATTCTCCTCAGTCGTTCCTGTCTTTAAGAACTGTGGTGAACCCTCGGACCCATCCAACTATCGCCCTATCAGTCTTCTACCAATATTCGGGAAAGTGTTCGAGGCTATAATAAATGCTGAAATAGTTCATCATCTCACCGCCCACAAACTGTTCTCCGACAGGCAATATGGATTCCGATTTGACAGGTCCACAGCCGACCTGCTAACTACTGTAACGGAGTACATGCTACAGGCCCTTGATGAGTCTGACGAGGCTCGCGCGGTTGCTCTGGATATCGCCAAGGCTTTCGACAGGGTTTGGCACCCTGGCCTCCTATGCAAACTACGCGGTTATGGTATTACCGGTCGCCTGCTTGACCTAATCCAATCTTTCTTAAATAACCGCAAAATGAAGGTCGTTCTGAATGGGCGTGCCTCTTCGTCCTACAGCACGAATGCTGGTGTCCCACAAGGCTCTATCCTGGGCCCAACGCTCTTCCTTATTTTCATCAACGACCTCCCAGATGAGATCAGGTCCCAAGTAGGCATCTACGCAGATGACACTACAATATACTCCCGCTCCAGTAAGAAACCTGTCGTGGCGGACAGACATAATCTCGCTGCTGACCTTGAGCGGGATCTACACTCTGTGGTGAACTGGGGCAAGAAGTGGCTTGTCAACTTCAATTCCTCTAAGACCAAGCTGTTGTCTGTCAACCATTACAGGCAACCTCTTCTGCCTCCCATAAGCATGGACCAGATGATTCTCCCGGAGAGTAATACACTACGCCTCCTCGGACTTACCCTGTCCTCAGACCTCAAATGGAAGCACTATATTGAATCCATAGCAAAATCTACTGCTAAGAAGATTGGGTCACTATGTCGATCCAGGATGTTTTTTCCACCTGAATCCATCCTGCATATATACAAGTCAACCATCCGTCCGTGCATGGAGTACTGCTGCCATTTATGGTCAGGTGCCCCTGCCGTTCTCCTCAGTGTTCTTGACAAGCTCCAAAGGAGAGTCTGTAATGTGATAGGTACTGATCTGGCGACTCGTCTGCAGCCACTTTCCCATCGTCGAAATGTGGCCTCCCTCTGTCTCTTCTATAAATACTTTCATGGCTTCTGCTCGGATGAGCTTAAGTCACTGATGCCTCCTCAACAGGTGTTTACCCGTTCAACCAGACTGGCAACTGGGTCCCACCCATTCACAGTCAGGTTAGCCAAACGCAGACGACAATTCTACTCCTGCAGCTTCCTCTCTCGCACTTCCCGCCTGTGGAACTCACTCCCGTATTCTTGCTTTCCTGACGGCTACGACCTCCAGAAATTTAAAAGCAAAGTTAATACTCACCTACTAACCACTGGCCTCTAGCTCTCACTCCCCTCCCCTGTATAACCTTCCCTTTCTCTCCGCCCATGTACCTGTCATTGCACCTGCTTTCTCAGTTTTCTATTGTTCCTTTCTAACTAGCTTGTACTCCTCACTCTTTTCTAATTAATCTTTCTACATTTATGTAACCCCCTGCACATCAGTGGCGTTTCTGCCTTGCTCGGGGTGAAATGATTAAAAAAAAAAAAAAAAAAAAAATTTAAGTAAAACAAATAGTAAAAATGTTATGTTAACGTTGTTATAGTTGTAGGTATTGTAGACAAAAAACTATCTTTATAAAACTGGTTTTATTTTTTAGCTTACGAGCAAATGTATGAATAATAAAAAATCATAAAACCTGTATAAATGTTGATGACGTTGAGATTTGCACTGCCAATGGTAAGAAGCATCTTATGATTAGAAGAAAGCAAGTTTGAAACTATGGATAAAATTATAGGGTGTGCACTGCACATCTAGCACATTATGAGCATACACCGGTACGAATTAGAATCTTATGGACCCCTGGTTGGGAACCAAGGTCCTAGATGAATAGCAGGAGCATTAGACCAGATATGACAACAGTATTCAATGCACAAACGAATGATAGATTTATAAATGTGCAAGATACACTCTGACGAGAGAAACTTTCTGAATCGTCACAGTGACCCGACCTTCTTAGAAGTAGATGCAGCTGTAGATTCGATGTAGTCGTTCCATTTGAGGTCGGTTGAGAGAGTGAGGCCGACGAGGCACAACCTGTTGCTCTCCATAAGACTAATGCCATCCATTCTGATGGCTGTATAGGAAAGTTTCTCTATCGTGGTTAAAGGAGAGCAATTTTTTACCTTTGTACGGTTTTTAAAGATAATATTTCTTGGAATTTCGAACTGAATATACATGGCCCAATAGATAAAAGCGTTGGTTGGTTGATCTAAAAGGGGCTTTAAAAAAGTGAGTTCAATACCTGGCCACAGTAGAATAAACAAAAAAAAACTTGGAAAGTAGATATATCAAGGGAAATTAACAGAAACGGAGATATTCAAACGTATGTAGACCACAGATCCCACCACCCATACAATGTAACGACAGGGATCGTCCGCTGCCTTCAACATCGAGCAAAAGTCGTAAGCGGCGATCCAGAGTCATACGAACAGGAAATGGTCAGTATAAGCAGTACCCTACAACGAAACAATTATCCAGGATACATGACAACTCCAACATATACGGAAGGGAGGGTACATGAGGATAACAACTCTCAGCCTTGGTCTGTCTACCCTATGTGAAGGGGTTATTGGAGAAAACACAAAGGATCCATATAACATCAGGACCATCTTCAGAAGTGGTTCTGCACTTCGCAGGTACCTCTCCCGAGTAAAAGTCCCAACGGAGGAGGACATGACTAAAGACTGTGTGTACGCCATTCCATGTAGTTGTAGAAAGAAATATAAAGGAAAGACAGGCTGCCTCCTCAAGGTAAGGCTACATGAACATCGCAAGGCCGTAACACGAGTGGAGATAGAAAAATCAGGCATAGCTGACCACGTATTGAGGGAGAAAGGGGATCACCTCCCCCTATGGGATGAAGTTGAAATAATAGATAGAGAACACCACTGGAAACTACGTAAACTAAAAGGAATCAGCACCTACGCAAGGCTTCAAAAATGTCCTAAGCCGACCAAGCATAGAGATGAACACAATATGGGAACCAGTAATACGGAGTGCCAGAGAAAATCATTAGGGTTAAAAATTGCAATATGAGCTCTAGTAAAAAAAATACTAGAGAAAGCCATTAACATCAGAAGTACTAGAGAAAGCCATTAACATCAGAAGTACTAGAGAAAGCCATTAACATCAGAAGTACTAGAGAAAGCCATTAACATCAGAAGTACTAGAGAAAGCCATTAACATCAGAAGTACTAGAAAGAAATTAACATCAGAAGTACTAGAGAAAGCCATTAACATCAGAAGTACTAGAGAAAGCCATTAACATCAGAAGTACTAGAGAAAGCCATTAACATCAGAAGTACTAGAAAGCCATTAACATCAGAAGTACTAGAGAAAGCCATTAACATCAGAAGTACTAGAGAAAGCCATTAACATCAGAAGTACTAGAGAAAGCCATTAACATCAGAAGTACTAGAGAAAGCCATTAACATCAGAAGTACTAGAGAAAGCCATTAACATCAGAAGTACTAGAGAAAGCCATTAACATCAGAAGTACTAGAGAAAGCCATTAACATCAGAAGTACTAGAGAAAGCCATTAACATCAGAAGTACTAGAGAAAGACATTAACATCAGAAGTACTAGAGAAAGCCATTAACATAAAAAAAAAATGCAATATGAACTCTGGTAAAAAAAAAAAAAAAGAGGTTTATAAATCCTGAAAATTTAGTTCTTGTCCTGAAAGACACATGGCCCAGTGGATATAGACGTTGGTTAGTTCCTGACCAGTCTACGGTAGTAGCTTGTAGGTTTAGAGGGAGATAACTCATGACTTCTAATCGAGGCTTTAGAGAGCATACCTCAGTGATCGTAATAAAGGGTTCGGTTCGAAATTCCTAGAACATAAAGAAGGCCGGTGTGTACAACAACCGAAACGTCGTAAAAATGGCAACAGAGATGAGGAAAATAGTCCGAATACTGTAAACTTCTTTTTATTTTTAAAATTTCAATTTAAAAGTTAGTTATCAAAAATGAGTAGAGGTACCTACTTTTAAGTTATATCAAGAGAAGAGGGGGATGAATTTTCACTATCATAAAAATTACCGCTGCTGTAATCTGTACCGAACCTGAGAGATGAAACATTGTAACCGTAAGAAAAGGGTTAATGTTTATTTAATTCGGCCTTGTGTCAGACATAACCGAACTCCCTACAGCTTAAAAGTTTTATCCAGAATTATCAGAGGGTTGGAATGCGTGGATTTAGTGTGTAATACTGGATGAATAAAATCTACATTTTTCATGTTAAAATAGAAATTTAACAAAAAAGAATAACAAGAATTCGTAGAATTTAAAGCTCATTTAGAAAGTTAAGAGGATCAGGAGTGTAGAAAATGTTCATAGTAGTAATTTGTTGGAAAGAATTTATTCGTACGTACGTATGCATGTATAAGCGGTTGTTTGGTAGGAGTGTCTTTAAATGGATAAGAAGTTAAAGGAATCAGCACACGAGAAGGAAAGAGAAAGAAAACATTTGTCCGAGTCAGCTTGAAGCTTCTCCCGTTACATTTTAGCTTGTGTCTGCTGCTTCCATCACTGACTGACTGACTTGACCGTGGTTAAGTAGTGGAATTCAGTCATATGACCGGCTCCAGAGGGCATTTTCTGCTTTAGGTGTGAAAAACGTCTGACTGACGTCATCGTTCATTTTTTTTTTTATTTGTATCCAATCAGGATCCAGAATTTTGCTTTTCACACTGACTTGTGAAATTTGCCATGGTTTGGGTTTTTCTAAAATGTTTTTAGTCGTTTTAATCCCCTTTTACGGGTGTGCAATTTTACTTTGTGTTTTAGTTGGGTTTTTTTCCAAAATGCTTTAATTCTTTATCTCTTATTCCACAACATCCAGTATTTTATAGATTACCTGGGCTTAATTCACTGGGGGTTATGGAGGAACTGACTACAAAAAAACTTTAAAGATAAAATATCAAAATTTCAATTTTGTTGTTGTAGAAAATATTCTCTCGCAAATTGCTCGAATTTCGGGCCAGAAAAAGAAAAATGCTGACAATTCAACTCGCCGGTCCAATCTCGCCAACTGCTATCCACCTAACCAGTTAAACCGCCTCTTCGCTTCGAGAACGACTGCTTTTATCGGCCGATCAATTTTTTCCATTGGCCGACAACACAGAGAGGACGCCAAAGATTTGCATACACTCCCATAGCGACTCCTGCGGCGGACTTGTTTTGGGTCTGTAATTTTCTTTTTCGCCGCATTTTACGTCGTAGTATTAACGCGACGCTCTGTCGCTTGGTTTGACGAGGTAAGTCGCCGTTTTCTTCGCTATAGTTGTTTTTCTTATTCTTCAATTTTCAGGGATACACACGAGTCTATAAAAATGCCAAAAAGAAGAATAAAAAATGGAACCCCTGCTTTAAAAGTTAACAACCAAACGCAACACACAAATATTGAAATTATGTCGATTTTTTTTTTCACGCATGTCAACGTTTTCTTAATGAAAGTGTATTCAACCAACCGACACTCAGAATACATTCAGAAGATACATCTATTGATGCGAGATTCAGCCATCTTTATTAAAAAAAAAAGAAAATAAAAAAAATAAGTAAGTGTAAGAAGTTGTCATGGCGATATCCGGATTAATAATCAATGTAATAAAGATTATTGACGAATAATCAAACCAATTTCTGCCACAGAAACAAATTCAATAACACAATCCATCATTTGATAAAACTGTTATTTCATAATTTCACATGTTAGTAATATCAACTGACATTCAATAATCTTTAAGAAACTCAATTTTTTAACTTATGTTTCGGTTTTAACGGCTTTTTATGGGTTGCTAGAGATCTGTGCTTGAATATTGTTTCTATTCTATCCTCATAAAATCCCTGTCAATGAAAGACTACAAGAATGACATCCAAAGATTCACTTATATATCAGACGAGGTTTTTATCATGCTTATATAACACAATTTTCGATCCATCGGAAAACAAACCATATCTGCTCTGTAATGTATCGTAAATGTCAACAAATGTAAACATGTTACGGAAATTAACGAATTTTAACGAAACTTGGTTATAAGCAACCGACAATTTGTAATGAATTATTTTGAACATTATTTTTACCGATACTCGTATTTAAGTAGATATTCTGTTTTTAATTAAACAGTATTTTTATATTTATATCTACCGGCCTGATTATTTCACGATAAATTTTTATTGCGAAAATGTGTGCTATCCAGCAGGATTATTTTTGCATGAATTTTTAAAACAATGTGATTTTCAGCGTAAAATTATATATATATATATATATATATACCCAAAAACTTGAAACGAATTGTTAATTAACAACACAATAAAATGGCCTCAGAGAGCATCATTTATCATCAAAATCTTTATTATTAAGAGGAAAGATCAAAGGAAATTTTTTTGCGTGTAATTTTTTTCTTCGCTCCTTTTTAGAAAGTTCGAAAATTTGGTTAAAAACATCTTGTTTTTCTTGCATCAGCGACGGCATTAAAGATTAAGACGAGAAATGTTAACGTCTCTTTTACGCTGAAAATCACGGTTTTAAAAATTCATGCAAAAATAATTGCCGGATTGTTATGTAAACTTTCAGGATTTATTCACAAACGAATGCAATTATTATAGAAACTTTTGTATTTTTTTTTTAAAACAGTTACATCCACTTGCGATGAACGTTGTGGTACAGTGGATATCGACTCTGAACGACAAATCGAGGAGCCGAGTTTGAATTCCTTGCATTCACTTACGCACAAATAAGCTTGGGAAAGGTATTAATCCGTCTCTTCCATCCAGTTATGAGTTAAATAACAGGGCAGATTAGGTTTTATAGCCTTGGCTGGCAACCAGTCTATCACAAAAAGCAATGGCAACCTACTGCGGGATAATCTTCTGCCCTATCAGTTATGTCTCTTTCGAGACGTGATCGCCCAAAGCGTGTATCACATATGGCATTTAACTGACTGAATATAATATTTAAAAACACGATTAAGGCTTTTACTTGGCATAAAGTGGGGATCAGTTTTATATTGTCATGAAGTAATAAACTGATCCCCCACTAACTATGAGTCAAATAATAGGACAGATTGGATTCTATAACCTTAGCTGGCAACCAGTCTGCCACAGAAAGCAATGGCAACCTACTGCCCAGTCAGTCATGTATCTATCGAGACATGATCGTCCAAGCCTGTATCACGCATGCACTTAACTGACTGGCTATACAACCCCTAAATGTTACCCAATCTGTTCCTATGCCCCTTTGGATTCCTAGCAGTTTTGGTCGATTTCTTTCAAGAGAGAACCTGCTTCAAGAATAGCCATCTTTAATCACTAAAAATTAGTGTCGCGAAATTAGTTTTCATATACTTCGTCAAACTTAATTTTTTCTTTGTGACGTTAAATAGGCTAGTTTGGCTGAAGACGGGAAAGCAAGACCGGTACATACTAACCCTAAACAGGGAGGTATCAAGCATAATCGAAGGTAGCAGGGAATGCTTTGTGACCCTCACTATCCTTTTTTTTTTTAATAGTAGTTTTTGTAACTGAAGTAGTTTTCAGAATAACTGAAGGGAACTTTTGGCAAGTCGCTATTAGCGAGTCATAATATTTCGGTATCATTGCGTAAACTCAACATACTAAACGAATTCTTCGAATAAAACACAATGCTGTCGAAATAATTTTTCAGTAATTCACTCAGAAACGATCTTTTCAATGACGCACAAAACAACACAGAACGGTATTTCAAGACGGGATGTGGCACAAGGCCTTTTTATAGTAGGGAATCCGTACCCTAAAGCCCGAGTAAAAAATTTCCCATAGACCCTTAACATGGCAGGTTCGGGTCAGTCAGTTAAGTGCCATACGTGAAACACGCTTCGGCGATCATGTCTCGAAAGAGACATAACTGACTGGGCAGAAGATTATCCCGCAGAAGGTTGCCATTGCTTTCTGTGGCAGACTGGTTGCCAGCTAAGGCTATAGAATCCAATCTGTCCTATTATTTGACTCATAGCTAGTGGGGGATCAGTTTATGACTTCATGACAATATAAAACTGGTCCCCTACTTTATGCCCAGTAAAAGCATTAATCATGTTTTCAAATATTATATTCAGTCAGTTAAGTGCCATACGGGATACACGCTTTGGGCGATCACGTCTCGAAAGAGACATGACTGATAGGGCAGAAGATTATTCCGCAGTAGGTTGCCATTACTTTCTGCGGTAGATTGATTGCCAGCCAAGGCTATAGAACCCAATCTGGAAGTAAGAGACGGATTAATACCTTTCCCAAGGGTATTTTCGCGTAAGTGAATGCAATGAATTCTACTGGAATTTGAAATCTATCCTCGATTTCTCGTTCCGAGCCGATATCCACTGCACCACAACGCACATCCCAGAGTCGGGAACCTAGTCTAATTTTCCCCAGACGAGAGACTGCCCTTTGGCTGAGTCTCGTCAGAGTTCCTCTCTACCCGAAGAGCTGAGAGTCTGATGAGATTAGTTCTGGTTGATGCACAACACAGAACATTATCTATTTACCTCCCTACCGAGGCGGAATGTGGCACAAGACTTTTTTAACGTAGGGAATCCGAGCCATTTAGCTCGGCCAAAAATTTATTGTCCAATGTTCTCCAGACGAGAGACTCTACCCTTCGGCGGAGTCTCGACTGGGTCATTACTCTCCACCCGAAGGCAGAGAGTCCGACAAGGCAAGTATTCGTGCTGATGCACGACACAGACACACTGGCTTCTGTCACAGTGCTTTATATACTAAACTAGCAGTATAGCCAGGCGTTGCTCGGGTGTAATGAAAGCTTTAAAACTAATCCATCGTCCTGGAGCTCAGACTCTTTGGACGTTGGCACGAAAGACTAAAAAAGCAATAGTTGTTTCCAGTTAAAGCGAAACCGTAGACTGAAAGAAAAATGAATGGATGTAAGTCAAATTTTCATTTCCTGGTATCGATATCAAATAAATCTTTTTCGTCGTAAACTGAATTTTGAAGGCTAAATAAGTCCCCTGAGTAAATGGCATCATGACTGAGACTAAGGACTACAATTATACCTACTTAGAGCCAAACCCGAAGCAAAAACTAAAATAAAAGGGCTGAAAAAATAGACATACAGTCAGATAAACAGACACACATACGCAAACATCTTGCCTTATATATATATATATATAAGTGTGTGTGTGTGTGTGTGTGTGTGTATAAATATTATCGATTTTCTGCAATATTCTAAGAACTGCAACCTTGAAACTTCTGAATATTGTTTCTTATGTCTTTGTCTATGAGTGTATCAAATTTGATTAAAATCGGACCACTCCTATAACCCGGTTTTTTCGATAATCGATATTTATCGGGGCTACCTCGACACAAAACCTAGCTAAGAACACTCGCATACGCTTATAGTACAACTCTGAAAATTTTCAAGAAAATCGATTCAGCCGTTTCGGAGTCTATAGGTAACTGATAGACACACAGACAAAGTTTCATTTATAAATAAGTGTAGATATTTATGGTCACGTGATCCCAGTAGCACAATTCATTCAACGGTTACGTTTGTTGCCTAGAGATCAGTGTTCGACCACACCTCTCAGATAACACTTAACATTTTATTTTTATATCTATGTATTTATTTTCATGGCAACTTCTGAACGTCTTTTCTTATGCTGGTACCCCGACCACGTGTATTTAAGTGTGTTACTATATTGATAGCTAGGTTCCAGCTTTTTACCGTTGAAATAGTTAAACGTAACCGGCATTTCTACTTGAACTGTTTCTTTTTTTTGCACTCCCCACCTGTGGAACTGTTTCGTTTACTTGCTCCTCTGGTAGCTACAATCGTCAAAAATTTAACTCTTTGTTGAATATTGGTTACAATTGTAACCAATATGCAACGTCAATTGCCTTCTTTTATCTTCTTGAATTCCGTTCATCTTTAATCCTTTCAATATCCCTGTACCCAGTCTTTCTCTAAATATAATAGCTTATTCACTAGTGCCAGTCCCTCTTCGCTTGAGTTGAAATTATTTGTTTATAATAATTTACTATTTAATTTTCTAAACATATACTGTTAAATATAAGAGACAATGAAAGCAGATCGCCTGCAGTCACTCTCGCACCGGCGCGACGTGGCTTCCCTGTGCCTCTTCTATAAACACTTTCACGGCTTCTGCTCCGATGAACTTAGATCACTGGTGCCCCCTGGGTTCGAATTTGCACGAGATACTAGATTAGCAACTAGATCCCATCCTTTTACAGTGAAACCGATAAAATGCAATCGCAACTTCTACTCCAACAGTTTCTTTTCTCGCACTTCCCGACTGTGGAATTCTCTTCCACATGACTGCTTCCCCGACGGCTACAATCTCCAGGAGTTTAAATGTAAGGTCAATAGACACTTCCTAACAAACTAACTTCCATTCTTTCAAACACTCTTCCCACCCGCCCAACTATCTATCACCCCCCCTTCTGACATTTCCTATATCTAAACACTCTTCCTATTTATTTACCTCCCTCTATGTAGCCCCAAGCGCAATAGTGGCAGTGGGATGCCTTGCTTGGGGTGAAATGATTAAAAAAAAAGAAAAAGTCTTATGTTTAATTAGGAGCCGTTCTAAACGTCGTATTTTGACTTTAATTTCAGTTGAAAATAAAAACAAAAATTCTCCATCATTTGGATAATTTTTTTATTAAGTTTGTTATAAGCTTTCAGCTCACATGAGCCATCTTCAGAGGGACTAAGACAGCAACAGAATAAAATTCACCATCAGCGACGATTTTATTTTGTGTTGACATAAAACTCCGCTAGGCAACGGCAATAGTTACAAAAAAAAAAAAAAAAAAAAGCAGTTCGCAAATTTGCAATGCGGTTCTATGACATCACACCGCGTGATAGCGCGCGAAATGACAACAGAACCATATATTTCAATGCAATGTAATGTGTTATGAGCATATTTAAACGTGATTTTATTAAGTGTGGATTGTTTGGATTTTATGTAGATGGCCTCCAATATCTCAAGGTTCTTTTTACAGTGTGTATAAGTGAGGTTTATTGTATTGTTGACTAAAATCTGTCTGATATTACCTACATGGTTATGTTTTACTTAGAAATGTTGTTTAATTGTACTCTGATCAGAAAGGTGACAGGTAAGTCTACGGGAGAGGGCGGTTGTAGTAAAACTCTGAAAATGGCTCATGTGAGCCAAAAGCTTAGAACAAACTTAAAAAAATTATCCAAATGTTGGAGAATTATTTATGTCTTTATTTTCAACTGAAATTAAAGCAAAAATACGACGTTTAGAACGGCTCATGATTAAACATAATAGACATTCATTGTCTCTTGTATTTAACAATATATGTTTAGAATATATATATATATATATATATAAAATACGATGTTTAGAACGGCTCATGATTAAACATAATAGACATTCATTGTCTCTTATATTTAACAGTATATGTTTAGAAAAATATATATATATATAAAATACGACGTTTAAAACGGCTCATGATTAAACATAATAGACATTCACTGTATATGTTTAGAAAATTATTTGCTGCTTCGATACACTATATATAGATATATATAGATATGATATTACAATCTAAACAAAGCACAGCCGACTATTGAAAGATGAAAAAAAATTCGGATTTTAGACATTGTTTCCGTTTTTCGGTGTGGGGGGGAGGTGTCCGTGTCAAGTCCCAAAGGAAAAAAAAAAAGTAAACCCACTAAAAAATTCACTTTTTTTTAATCCATAATGTTGAATGTACTGAAATTATTCAAGAAGAAAAACAATCTCATGTTGATGTTAAAAATTGTCGCAAAAAATTGATTTACTAAAGATGAAATAATCTATTATGACATGTCTCTAATTTGAATTTTGCTTCATCGCATTTATTTTCAATTTTTCTAGTTGAATTGTTAACCTATATTGCATACGATCCATTATTGTACATAATTAGATTACTATAAAATTTGTATTTGATATGAAGATTACCTTATGAAACTTTACATGTAGTAGAGTTAAGAACAGTAGAGTGTGAATTTGTAATCATAATTGAATTATTTATAATCATACATCTGTAATTATCAAGGGACTAGTATGCCAAGCAGTTTGTTTTTTGTTGTAATAATGTAATCATTTGGAATCAAGCCTGATTGAGAACCTCGGGCAGTGCTTTGTGACCCTCACTATCTTATCGACATTTGTTTTCTTTTGTTTGAGTTTTGTTTAACGGCATATCAACACGTCTGTGGGTTATTTAATGCCAAAAAAGGTAGGGTTTTAAGGCATTTTTTAATGTTCGGTTATAGTGAGAAGATTGATTTAGTCAGATTTTAATGATGTCTTTATTCTTTTTTAATTTTAGAAAACTGAAAATGTCTTCTAGTTATGTATTAAAAATTGTTCTGCCGAGAAGAATTTTTTCCTGCAAAAATGTGTTAAGATAAATTTTTTCTTAAAAATAATGTATATTTTTCTATAAAAGTATTTTCATACTTTCATAGTGTTTTGACCCCAGTTTAGGGGTTAACTATTTGCCCATAGCTGGGACCCTAACAGGTGCTACCACTCCAGGTCATTGTGGTCCTGGGAACAACAGCAATTAATAGGTAGTTCCATGTTCCTCAAAACCTCCCAATCAGAGGCATTGCTGCCGGATGCACTTTACCGTCATGCCCAGGGCCTACTTTATTCTACCGACATTTATCTACGTTACAAATAAAATTGAGCAAAATTTACTATTAAAAGAAGCATTTTCACGATTTTTGACGTCAATTCTGCAGGCCTCTTTACCTTCATCCAAATCCTTGAATTTGTTTTTTGCTCATTCAAAGTATCGAGAAAAACGCTATATAAAGAATGGGTTAAAATTATTTAACTTTTTAACAAGAAATATCTGAAGTTGATGTGTCTTGTGGTCCAGTGGATATCGGCGCTGAACGAGAAATCGGGTTGCAGAGTTCGAATTCCAGTTAAATTCCTTGCATTCACTTACGCACAAATACCCTTGGGAAAGGTATTAATCCGTCTCTTCCCTCCAGTTATGGGTTAAATAATAGAACAGCTTGGGTTCTATAGCCTTGGTTGGCAACCAGTCAACCGCACCTAATGCGTGATAATCTTCTGCCCAGTCAGTCATGTCTCTTTCGAGACATGATCGCCCAAATCATGTATCACGTATGGCACTTAACTGACTGACTGAATATAATAGTTGAAAACATGATTAAGGCTTCTACTGGACATAAAGTGGGGGATCAGTTTTATATTGTTATGAAGTAATAAACTGATCCTCCACAAATTACTACTTGATAATATAATACATCCCTTCCCACTCTAGCTATGAGTCAAATAATAGGACAGATTGGGTTCTATAGCCTTGGTCGGCAACCAGTCTACTGCAGAAGGTAATGGCAACCTACTGCGGGATAATCTGCTGCCCAAAGCGTGTATCACGTATGGTACTTAACTTATTGACTGAAAATAATAGCAGAAAAAAAAAGTCATTACGCGACCTAGGTTTCTACCATGAGTGGTGTCTTCAGGAGATTTTTAATAACTGATTTTACCGTTTACTGTTTATCTTATCTAAGAACGCTCTTGTAACAGTGTATTTTTTTAACGCTTACGTGGCAGGGAATTTTTGAACGCGCAATTTTTAAATTAAAACGAATTATGGCGTTTTTTATCCATGGTTGTATGAACCTAAGAGGTATTTCTTATTTTGGATACACTTAGTCATAATTTCCGTTTTTTCATTCAACAGTTATTCCCAAAGAAAAACGAATATTTTTTTAAAATCATTTCACCCCAAGCAAGGCATTCCATTGCCACTATTGCGCAGGGGGTAACATAGGGGAAGGTGGTGAAAAAGAGTGATTAGTTATAGGAAATGTCGGAAGGAGGGTGGTAGACGGATGAGAATACCGGTGTGATAGGGGGGGGTTGGGTAAATGGGAAGAGTGTTTGAGAGAATGGATGCGAGTTAGTGTGATAGGAGATGTCTATTGACCTTACATTTAAATTCCTGGAGATTGTAGCTGTCGGGGAAGCAAGTATATGGAAGGGAATTCCACAGATGAGAAGTGCAAGAAAAGAAGCTGTTAGAGTCGAAATTGCGGTTACATTTTATCTGTTTCACTGGAAAAGGGTGGGACCTAGTTGCTAATCTAGTATCTCTTGTAAATTCATACCGAGGGGGCACCAGTGATCTAAGTTCATCGGAGCAGAAGCCGTGAAAGTATTTATAGAAGAGGCACAGGATAGTCAAATCACGCCGGTGAGTGAGTGACTGCAGCTAGACTGCTAAGTCGGTACCGATCACATTACAGATTCTCCGTTGGATTTTGTAAAGAACCCCGAGAAGAATAGCAAGGGCACTCGACCAGATGTGGCAGCAGTATTCAATACACGGGCGGATGGTAGATTTATATATGTGCAGGATGGACTCAGACGGGAAAAACTTCCAGGCCCTGCACAGAGAACCGACTTTCATAGCAGCGGATATCGCAAAAAACAAAAAATGCAAAAAACAAAAAATTATGGTAATAATTTTTTCTTCAAAAATGTATTATGGTAATATTTTTCTTTCAAAAATCTATATTTTTTTCTAAAAAGATCTATTTTTATGTATATATTACTATAAAAGTCTATTTTTATACTTTCATAGTGTTTTGACCATAGCTGGGAACCTAACAGGTGCTACCACTCCGGATCAGGGTGGACCTGGGAAGAAGAGGTAGTTCCATACTCCTCACAACCTCGCAATCAGAGGCCTTGCTGCCGGATGCAGTTTACCGTCATGCCCTGGACTAGAGAGACAGATTGTCTAGCATGACACAGTGAGCCGACTTTGATAACAGCTTACCTAACCATTCAATATAGTCATTCCAATTCATGCCAGCCGAGAACGTTAGCCAGAGAAGGTGCAACGAGTCACTTTGCTGGAGGTTAGCATCAGCCATGAAGAGAGGGAAGGGTTTCTTAGATGATTAATGGAGAGAAGTTTAGTTTTGAAGCTGTTAAAAAATTAACAATCCATTCTTTGCCCCACTTAACGACGGACTTGATGTCGTTTTGAACATCGGCTTTTATTTCGACCAAGCAATACTGATCACCCTTAAAAGAAAAAAAAAAAAACATTTAGTAATCTGTATTACGGTGTTGGTGTAATATATACCCTACTTTTAGCTTGAGAAATCCGTTTTTTTTTTTAATCATTTCACCCAAAGCAAGGCAGTTTTACTGCCACTGTTGCACAGGGGGTTACATAGAGGGAAGTGATGAGTAAGAGGGTTAGGTAATAGGGTGTGTCAGGAAGGGGGTAATAGACGGATGAGAATACCGGTGAGATGGGGGTGGAGAAAAGAGCTTGAGACAGTGGATGTGAGTTAGTGAGATAGGAGATGACTATTGGCCTTATATTTTAATTCTTGGAGATTATAGCTGTTGGGGAAGCAAGTATACGGAAGGGAATTCCATAGGCGGGTAGTGTGAGAAAAGAAGCTGTTAGAGTAGAAATTACAGTTACATTTATCGATTTCACTGTGAAAGGGTGGGACCTAGTTGCTAGTCTAGAAGATTTGAAATTTGACCATGTTGTAGTTAATGACCCAACAAGTAACTACCATGTAATCATATTCGAAAGTTTTAGCCAAGGATTTTGTGTAATTAATTTTTCAAACCCGTTTGCATTTATTTCTTGAAAAAAAAAATCGGTGTCATTTTAATAAACATTTAAAAAACGAAAGGAATTCACGAGCCTATAGGAAACTTTCTTTGGACCAATGAAAACCTTGACTTCATAGAAATTATTCGGTCAACTGAAAAAGAAACAAAGTCGTAAGCCTATGTGAAATTACTTTTAACATAATGGAGATAAATTAATGAGAGGAATATCCAAATTCATGTGAAGAGTGTCGTTTCAGTTCCTCGCGACCAGCAATGAAGTACTCAAAGTAAAATTATTCAGCAATTATATTATCAATCTAACCAACATGCAGCAGTTCAAAGAGCTCTCTCAATCCAATAAGTCTTTTTTCGTCTACTCTTGAGCGGATACAACCATGTATATTTTCCGTGAGCAACAAACTTATCTTTGCCTTAAACATTTCTTATTGTGCTAGATCATTTTGTTGTATGAACATTCCATCTTCATGACAATTCTTTAAAACTACGGTGTTAAAAAATTAAATAAATCCGGAAATAAATTCCTAAATTACACCCGTGTTTACTCATCGTTTTCGTGTATTAACCCTCCTGTCGTTGGTAAACCAACCGTCCATTTTAACCTCC
The DNA here is from genome assembly GCA_037127315.1 of Ascarosepion bandense. Taxonomy (NCBI): domain Eukaryota; kingdom Metazoa; phylum Mollusca; class Cephalopoda; order Sepiida; family Sepiidae; genus Ascarosepion; species Ascarosepion bandense. Next base: position 1,592,133 of record JBBBDQ010000445.1, read on the forward strand.
GAGACCCACGTTACTATACAGTTCTAGCTTTTTGGTTGTCTTGGGAGATTCACGCACAATTCTATGAGGATTGATTTGCCGATTCTATTGGCTTGTTTCCAAGGAAAATTATACAGTCCAGAAACAAAGATTCGTGAAAGAAGTTCTAGAAAATATTAATTTGGTAATTTCCATCTCTCTCTCATATATATATATATATATATATATATATATATATATATATATATATATATATGTGCTCTCACATCCTGATTGAGCACTATGGAAGAAAGGTAAACTTTGAAAAAAAATAAAATAAAATAAAAACAGTAGCTACTCTAGCAACTACGCATTGCTCATTCAGTAATGAATTAGAGCACTCTGGCCACTGGCGTATGATACGTCATACGCTAAAAGTCTGCCGCCTTCTACCGAGCGCCCATAGCTCAGAGGTAGAATCGCCGACTGACGCCAATTCGGTCGGGTTTCAATCCTGGGTTAAAAGCAATCGGATGTCTAACCGTACTGACAGATTTGTCTGCAGATGACATTATATATGTATATATACACACATACATACACACATCTACTAGCAGTATAGCCCGGCGTTGCTCGGGTGTAATAAAAGCTTTAATCTGTGGTTCTGGAGGTCAAACTCTTTGGGCGTTGGCACGAAAGACTAAAAAGCAATAGTTGTTTCCAGTTAAAGCGAAACCGTAGACTGAAAGAAAAATGAATGGATGTAAGTCAAATTTTCATTTCCTGGTATCGATATCAAATAAGCTTTTTTCGTCATAAACTGAATTTTGAAAGCTAAATAAGTAATCTGAGTCAATGGTATCATGGCTGAGACTAAGAACTACAATTATACCTACTTAGAGCCAAACCCGAAGCAAAAACTAAAATAAAAGGGCTGAAAAAAAAAAAAAAAAAAATATATATATATATATATATATATATATATACAGATATACAGGCAGATAAACAGACACACACACAAACATCTTGCCTTATATATATATATTATCGATTTTCTGCACTATTGTAAAAACTGCAACCTTGAAACTTCTGAATATCATTTATGTCTTTGTCTATGAGTGTATCAAATTTGATTAAAATCGGACCACTCCTTCTATAACCCGAGTTTTTCGATTATCGATATTTATCAGGGGGTACCTGGACACAAAATCAAGCTAAGAACACTCGCAGACGCTTATAGTACAACTTTGTAAATTTTCAAGATAATCGGTTCAGCCGTTTCGGAGTCTATAGGTAACGGACACAAAAAGTTCCATTTATAAATAAGTTTAGATACATAAAACAATCCATACGTACAGTTAAAACTAAAAATAAAATCATCCTTAATAATGGACAAAAATATTGCCGAAAGCGCTCAAACATAGAAAATATTTTACAATTTCTACATCATTTATGTCCAGAAAATTTTTTTTATAAGAACAATAAAATGCGCAAATGCAGTACTTTCTCAGTCATATTTAACGAAACATTTATATTTATATATATATATATATATATAAAACACACGTCATCCACATAACAATCCTGTTTCTCTGCATCACAGCTCATCAGTGTAGCTAGACATACACTTGCCGTCAGTCGGAGTCGCTAACCTCTAAACCATAGGCACATGGATTTAAAGAAGGGAAATTTTCGCATGTTATATTTAAGCGGCGTATACACACGCCCGTCCCTGAAAGAACTCAATTCATTCCTGAAGAATTATGCATATATCGCCAAAGTGGTAACTATTTTTCAAATTTTCCTCTCTAGAGTGCTCAACCGTAATGAGATAAAATATATATATATATATATATATATATATATATATATTATATAGTGGTATCTAGTGAAATTGTTAATGTTACTGCAGAATTTAAAAAATATTTGCAAAAATATTTTTGTTTTAATTTTTTCTTTAAATATTACTATCGTTTACGTACTCCCAATCACAATTTGTTTTCTAAATTTTAAGATGGGGTTTAGTTTGCTATGAAAATTCTTTGTAATTTGGTCCAAGCAAGCGAAAAACCTCGTACAAATTTGTGATAATCTCGTTTTCAAATAAGAATCGATTTAAATTCATATTTCGCGGTTTTCTTTTTCTTTAAACTATTAGCAACTCTTTTGGAATTCATTATTTTGACGCAAGACAGAAAAAAAAGCAATTCTATTGTCTATTAACTTTTTATATTTGACTTTGAAATTTTAAATTCTTATTTCGCCGTTTTCTGAGCCTGAGAGTAGAAATTTATTACACTTTTGGGGGGTACTTTTACGTGAATGAAGTAATTTATAATTAATTTCTATCATGATTGACTTTTAAAAATCGGCATTCATAACATGGAGTGTTTAATCAAGGGTCAAAAATTAAGCCCTCCCCACAAAAAAAATTTGTAATGGTGCGTTTCTGTCGAAAGACTCTTTTTAAATCACTTTAATCTAATTTTGCAACATTATGCAAGAGCAATCCGTGAATATCATCTTGAAACCTTTCCGGCGAAATGGATTAACCAAAGAGGTTCAATTGATTAGCCAGCACGTTCACCTGACTTGACCCCCAATGGATTTCTTCCTTTGGGGTGTACTAAAGGACAAAGTTTATCGTCGAAAACCCAGTGATGGTGGTTTTTAAAAAATTATGTCAGAGAAATTCAAGAAATTAATACACAAATAGACTTGTGCAAAAAATGTTTTGTTAAAGTGTGAGGGGTAGATTTCGAAGTCTTTTTGTATTGTTGTAACACAATAAAATTTAATTGTCAATGTGATAATTGTATTAGTAAATGTAACTGTATATGTAATCTCAAAATAAATGTTATAATTTACTGTCCCCGTACTTTTTGACCACCCTTATATATATATATATATATATATATATATATATATATATATACTCGCTTTGGGGTCGACTAAACTTGTAGGAAATTAATGAAAAGGACCGAGTGTTTCCAATATGAGAGATCGATTTACTAGAAAGTTCTATGAGAAACTGAGCACCCCTAAAAATCTTTAAATATTGAATTTTTTCCAAATATTTTTTTTGCTAATCCGAAAGTTTAGAGTCTAATCGATAAGAATGTAGTGACAAATGTAGAAAATGAAAAGAAAAAAAAACGGTGTGTGTGTGGGGGGGGGGGGGGCGGTCATACAGGTCCGCCCCCATTTCTTTTTAATTACATATGAAAACGTGAAATTTCAGCAATATATTTCAGTAAAATGTTCACTTTCTAAAGTTCTACTGTTAAAACTGCGCCATATTAAATTGACGCCATGATGATATGGTTTTAGTAAATCTCTACAAAAGACCTGTCAAACCATTGGATGCATGCAAAAGTGATTCGTACTAGACGTCCCTAAATTAAGTGTTGGTAAAAAAATGAAACAATAGAAACAAAGCATAAATTGGAAAAAAAAATTAAAATTTTATCAACATGTGTTATAAAAATAAACAGCGGAAGAAATCTGATTAATTTTTTGTTATAAAATTCTTTACACGGAGACATTTTTTTTTATGAATCTCGCTCTGACAAACAGTTTGTTTTTTTTTAATTAAAGATAAAACGGCAAACATTTCAACGTCAAAGAAAAGAAAAAAAATAATCGAGTATACTTCTTAAACCAATCTAGCGGTAAATTGAAAAAAAATCAACTTAAATGTAAAAGGCCATAAGATTTTAATTCAAAGTTCAAGGGTTAATTTTTTTCAAATATAGCAAAACTGATTAAACTCACCATCGGAAAATAGCATGTTTCTGGTGAGTGACGTAATTGCAAAACATTTTACTTTGTATCAACTTCTTCGTTTCGTATAGATTTAAATCCAACATGCCATTCCATTGGTATAAAGACCTCCACCCCTTAAGATACATATTGCGCCCTCTATGTTATTCAAGAAAGATAACTCTACTTTCTTATTTTCAAATGAGAAAATTTATAGTCAATTTGTGTATTAAATTGATTTACTAAATCTAATGAAACCGACAAATCAAATTAAATTCAGAATAGCTGAGAGAAATTAAAAAACAACTAGAGTTTGAATGCTTTTACGTATAACCCTATATATATATATATATATATATACTAGCAGTATAACCCGGCGTTGCTCGGGTGTAATGAAAGCTTTAAAACTAATCCATCGTCCTGGAGCTCAGACTCTTTGGACGTTGGTACGAAAGACTAAAAAGCAATAGTTGTTTTCAGTTAAAACGAAACCGTAGACTGAAAGAAAAATGAATGGATGTAAGTCAAATTTTCATTTCCTGGTATCGATATCAAATAAATTTTTTTTGTCGTAAACTGAATTTTGGAGGCTAAATAAGTCCTCTGAGTCAATGGTATCATGGCTGAGACTAGGAACTACAATTATACCTACTTAGAGCCAAACCCGAAGCAAAAACTAAAATAAAAGGGCTGAAAAAAAAACCCAGACATACAGGCAGGTAAAGAGACACACACACAAACATCTTGCCTTTATATATATATATATATATATATATATATATATATATATATATATATATATATAATTTATTATCGATTTTATGCAATATTGTAAGAACTGAAACCTTGAAACTTCTGAATATCATTTATGTCTTTGTCTATGAGTGTATTCAATTTGATTAAAATCGGACCACTCCTTCTATAACCCGATTTTTTCGATTATCGATTTTCGATATTTATCGGGGATACCTCGACACAAAGCCCAGCTAAGAACACTCGCAGACGCTTATAATACAACTGTGTAGATTTTCAAGAAAATTGAGTGATTTGGACGACGCGAACGGAGGAAGACTTGCGAGGTCAGAGTCTCTCATATCAGGATCTGATCCGATATTTTGTGCATCAGCTCAAAATAAGGATTAGAACTGATTGGAAACGTTTGAATTCGACAGACTTCAGCAAAAGGTGGGTAAATGTGGCGAGACTGGTTCACGTGAACGGGGCTAGTCTTGATTTTCTCTTAGATCTGCTGGTTACATCGGGGTGGATTCCTTTGGAACCCACTCCTGGTTAAGGTAGCTTTCTTTCTTTTGTGTACCTAGCTAATGTAAATGAATTTGTTTCTAGCCTGTACCCGGCTTTCTCTTTTGTTATGATCTAAGTCGAGATTCCCAACCTCCCCAGTTCGTTTTGGCCTCCTTTTATCTCGGCTGATTCAGCCTTTTATTGTCCCATTCCATTAATTATTTTACCCCTCCCTCCCTCCGCTCCCTTAGCTAGTGTGCTTCTTGATTTCGCCGTTTGGCGGAATACAGCGGCCACTTTTTATCTGGGATGGACGGGTCTTACTAACATAGTTTATTATTTCGTTTTAAAAATATTTTGTTGTATTTTTAGTTTGTTTTTTGGGTTCATCCCCCTCCCATCACTTCATCTTTCATTAAATGTTTTAAATTATATTTTATATTGAATATAAATACATTTTTATCGTCATGGGCTTTCCCCCGTTTTTAGGAGCCCCTCGTAAATATGTGGTATTGTGGTGTATGAAGGATTAGGAGGCGATGGATGGGTTCTTTTGGTGATTGAGCAAATTGTAACGAGTGAATGGGTCGTGATAGTGTTTAGCTAGGTATAGGATAGTTAAGCGAGAACCAACCTCTACCCCTCCTCTTTTCGGCCATGTGCCACAATTTTGCATATTTATACAAGATAAATATTGAGAAAAATACGAGTCAGCGACCTGGCAAGTTACTCTGCGTTAATACGTAATAATACAAAGTTCCCACCAACTATAGATCCGATATATTCGTTCCACTTTAGGCCAAGGAGGCGCTGTGTGTTGTTCTCAAGGAGACTTGCATCAGCCATGATGATGGCTGGCAGGAACATTACTCTATGGTGATTAAAGAAGAGTAGTTTTGTTTGGGAGGCATTAAAATTTACAAGCCATTTCCTGCCCCATTTAACTACTAATTGGAGGTCCGTTTCGAGAGCAGCAGCCAGGTTTTCGTTGATATTATTCTATTATTTGATATTTTATTCCTCAATAATTTTCTAGCAAATTCAGCTTTTTTTTTCAATTGTGAATCTGATCTATTAGTTTTAATTATGAATAAAAATTTTGTTTTTGTGATTGTTAATTACCCACGTTGTGTTGCTGATCTTGTATTAGCCAAAGCAGGACCACTTATTACCACTTGACGAGGTTAGTCCAGACGTGCAGGAGATTGTATATTAATGAAAACCAGATTTAAGACCGCAACAACACGGTAGAGATTTATTATCATCCTCGCTATCCTTACTCATCTGTCACCTTCCTCCTGACATTCCCCATGTCTAACCACTCCTTCTCTTTACCTTCCCCTATGCAGCCCCATGCGCAATAGTGGCAGTGGAATGCCTTGCTTCGGGTGAGATGATTAAAAAAAAACATGCATTATTTTTTAAGATCCTCGGTATCCTTACTCATCTGTCACCTTCCTCCTGACATTCCCCATGTCTAACCACCCCTTCTCTTTACCTTCCCCTATGCAGCCCCATGCGCAATAGTGGCAGTGGAATGCCTTGCTTCGGGTGAGATGATTAAAAAAAAAAACATGCATTATTTTTTAAGATCCTCGGTATCCTTACTCATCTGTCACCTTCCTCCTGACATTCCCCATGTCTAACCACTCCTTCTCTTTACCTTCCCCTATGCAGCCCCATGCGCAATAGTGGCAGTGGAATGCCTTGCTTCGGGTGAGATGATTAAAAAAAAATTATATTTATAGTAAAGTTTTGTAATTTGCTTGAAGCATTGCGTAAAATAGTTGTATGTGTTATGTCTTGAAGGCTGTCACAATGCGTTGAATGAAATAAAGGAAGGTCGGGAGGTGTTTATATGACCTAATTATTACACTGATATTTCGAGACTAAGAAGCACGGACATTCTGAGGATTTCTCTGCCATTCTGATGATGAGATTATAAGTCTCGAAATGTCAGTGTAATATAAACACCTCCCTTTATTTCATTCAACTCATTGTGACAGCCTTCAAGACATAACACATACAAATATATATATATATATATATATATATATAGTACAGTTTTGTCATTTGCTTGAAGCAATGCGTAAAATAGTTGTATGTGTTTGTCTTGAAGGCTGTCACAATGCGTTGAATGAAATAAAGGAAGGTCGGGAGGTGTTTGTATGACCTGTTTATTATTAATATTTCGAGACTATAATCTCATAATCAGAATGGCAGAGAAATCCTCAGAATGACCGTGCTTTTTAGCTGCCCATCTATGAATAGCTGGCTTTATCCACTGCTGCTGTACGTGTGTGCGTGTATGTATGTGCGCGAGTGTGTATGTGTGTGTTCTAGTTGGGTTTTTTATGGTCTAATGGTGTGTGTGTGTGTGTGTGTGTGTGTGTGTGTGTGTGTGTGTGTATGTGTGTGTTCTAGTTGTTTTTTATGGTCTAATGGTGTGTGTGTGCGAGCGCGTTTGTGTGTTCACGTTGGGGTTTTATTGGTTTGATGGAATCAGTTCGTAGGATCTGGGAGTTGATGTGACTTTGACCGGGTCAAAATCATATCATATTATATTTATATATATCGAATAATTACAAGATTACAACCAACTCAAAGTAAGTAACGAAAAAGAAATATCAATTGGTTGGTATTTCAATAGCATGATAATATTCGTGTGGGTGATTATTTTATATTTTACTATATAGGCTTTTTTGCTTTTATGTTGATAATCTTCATTATTTTTGCTTTTTGTTTCATTTTTTTGTCTTTGTGAATAATTTTTGTGAATGTTTTCTTTTTTATGGATTTTTTCCTTGTGAATTTAAAATTTTTCTATATATAATTATATTTACCTTTAAAAATATGTTGTGATTGTTAATAATTTGTGACTGCAATTATATTCTATTATATTGTGCATTTTCTTTTTTAGAGTTTTATTTGTAAATTTCTTCTTTATTCTGGTTAATTTTATTAAGTTGTCCCAAAAGTTCGTAAACACTTGTAAAAAACTGAAATTTTACTCGCCAAGTAATCTAAAGTTACCAGAAAACATTTGCAAAAAATTGAAATTTTACTCGCAAAAACAACAAAAATGATTGCTCAAAATAAAGAACATAATTTTCAAGACTTTCTGCCATCGATCTGCAAGCTTTCGGATCTGGTCAAAGTACCATTCAGCCGGCTTCGAATCAAAGAATTCTTGACACGCTTCCTCGACTTCATCAAACGAGTCGAATCGGCGGCCCGTCAGAAAGTGTTGCATTGAGCGGAAAAGGCCCTAATCTGATGGAGCATAATCAGGACTGTAGGCTTGATGTGGCAGAATCTCAACGCCGTTCAGCTCTTCAAACTTGTCTTTGGTCTTCCTGGCGGTGTGTGGCTTGGCATTGTCTTGCTGCATCAAAGCGCGCTTTCGGTTGATCAGAGCCGGGTACTTTTGCTTCAACTTTTCGTAGACCCGCTGACAGTAAAGTTCGGCACTGATGGCACGACCATTCGGAACCAACTGAAAATGCACGATTCCTTCAAAGTTCCACCAAACGCACATGACTTTCTTGCCGAATCGATCTTGTTTTGGAACCGACAGTGTCTCTTGTCCTTTCTGAACCCATCGCTTGTCTTGATTGTGCTGGACCAGATAGGCCCATTTTGCAAGTGTTTACGAACTTTTGGGACAACCTAATAGCTTTCTATATATTGTGTGTATATTGTGTGCATATATGGCCTGTTGTTGTTGTTGTTGTTGTGTGTGTGCGTTTATATCTATTCTTTTGTTTGTTCTTGTATATTGTTTTTCCTTTAAGAATGTTTTGCATCTGTGTAATTTCGTGTATGTGTGCTTTTACGACAATTCCGGTACGGTCGCTGCTCCAATGTCAAACTGTATGCACCTCTACCCTTCACTTAACCTCAATATTTTCTCTCTTTGCTAACGTAAAATTGTTTTTGAATAATCAAACAGTGTTCGGTGTAACGAACGTAGGTAAATGCAATGAATTCAGCTGGAATTCGAACTCGGCTCCCCAATTTCTCGTTCCGAACCGATATCCAATGCACCACAACGTACATCCAATACGTTCAGCCAATACGAAACCGATAATTCAAAGACGAAGCGACAGAATCGTCTGAGAAAGTTGTTGTTTAGTCATGCGCAGTATAATCGGCAAATATTGGCTCTATTCTTTCAGATCAACACCGTTGCTCTCCGCCATTTTGTTTGAGATTGGCTTTCGTATTGAGCAATAACAAATAATTTTGCTGATTTGACAGTGAACGAAACCTTTTAGCAACGGAAGGAAATGCAAATCGATCTTCTTCCTTCAGCTTAGAGAAATACTATGGCAAAAATAAACAGCAAATAGTAACTGGTAACATAAATATTCTACTTTTGATTTATGTAAAGATAATGACGAGAAAACACACTTGTTATTTTTAATGAAACAAAATAAGGAATTTATTTAAACTTTTTAAGTAACCAAACATTGAATGCATGGTCATCAGCAAAAAGAGCAGCCCAAAATGCCAAATACAGGTGAAGGATACTAGAATCAAGCAAGTACAAAATTGTAAATACCTAGGAAGTGTTCTAACAGGAGATGGAAAGTGCGACACAGAGATCCAAAGGCGAATTGGCATGGCGAAGGACGCGTTCCAAAAGCTGAGTAAAGTATTAAGAAACAGGACAATTTCACTAGAAACAAAGAAGAGAGTATTGGATAACTATGTGATGTCGGTTCTTCAATATAGCAGTGAATGCTGGACAATATCATCAAAGATGAAGGAAAAACTTGAAGCAGCTGAAATGTGGTTCTACAGGAGGAGGATGCGAATATCATGGAGCGGGCATGTGAGCAATGATGAGGTTTTAGAAATGATGGAAACGAAAAGGAAATTAATACTGAGCATCAGGAGGAGACAGCTGAAGTTCCTGGGACATGCAATGAGGAAGGAGGGCTTGGAGAACCTGATACTAACAGGCTAGATAGATGGAAAAGAGACAGGGTAAAGCAACGGATAACATATTTGAAGGACCTAATCAGGTGGATTATGGAACGAGGGTTGCATGGTGTAACAGGAGAAGGCATGCTCAGAGCCACCATGGATAGGGAAACGTGGAAAGCCATGATCGCCTACGCCCTGAAGGGACAGGGAACATAGAAGAACTACTTGCCAACCGACGTTATAAAACCTTTGCTATTCTTGGCAAAGGATATTTGTGCATAAGTGAATGCAACGAATTCAACTGGAATTCGAACACGGCTTTTCGATTTTTCACTCCGAGCCGATATCTATATCACTACAAGGCAGATCCTAGAGTTTGGTACAAGGCTAAAAAATAGTTTGGTACAAGACTAAAAAAGAAAAAAATGAAGCACCCAGTAAAGAACAAACTCATTACTCAGTTGTAATGGTTAACTAGACTAATTCAGCAACCATTAGCACCGTCGAGGGGCCCTTTTTACGTTAAAGTTAAGGAAAGAGATATTTGCCGACAGTGACCGCAATCTTCGGTTGAATTAGATTCCTTGCTACACTTTGTGATTTCTACCTTTGTTTTTGTTCTTTTATCGAAGGCAAGAATGGTTTTATCAATAGTAACGTGATTTAAACACCGAGCTCTGCTCAGTTAAGTCTAGTACTTGACAAAGATGTTCTAATCTGACTATCAATGGTCTTAGAAAAGCTACGATTTCAAGTAACCAAACATTAATCGAGGTATCTATTGTTTGCTTATGACAGCCATTAAAGCAAATCCCGTTGAACATTAACAGAGGGCAAAGAAAGCAATGACGTTGCTTGGTTGAATAGGGAAGCATTTAGACAGCAAGACGCACAGTGGACACGAAAGGCAAACATATTATTTGAACTGGTGTTATATTTAGGCTGGCGCACGTATCCTTCTGCGTTATTGCCCGAACATACATGGCTGCGGATGCCTAGATAAGAACATTCACACTCACAAACATAAAAAAAAACAGAAATTTATGTGCAGAGAGAGATGAACTGATTGACATCAGTCAATTAAGTGATACACGCTTTGACGATAATCTCTATGGGGATCAATGAATGACTGTAAGAGATTTTCCAGTAGTCAGTCAGTTAAGTGCCATACGTGATACACGCTTGGGCGATCATGTCTCCAAAGAGAAATGACTGACTGGGCAGAAGATTATCCCGCAGTAGGTTGCCATTGCTTTCTGCGGTAGACTGGTTGCCGACCAAGGCTATAGAACCCAATCTGTCCTGTTATTTAACCCATAACTGGAAGGAATAGACGGATTAATACCTTTCCCAAGGGTATTTGCGTGTAAGTGAATGCAATGAATTCGGCTTGGAATTCGAACTCGGCTCCCCGATTTCTCGTTCCGAGCCGATATCCAATGCACCACAACGCACATCCTTTCCAGTAGTAGGTTGCCATTTTTTCAGCAGTAAACTAGTTGGCAACCAAGGATATAAAACCTAATCTGCCATGCTATTCAATCCTATTATCCATATCAGTCAATTAAGTGTCAAACGTGACACACGCTTGGGCGATTGATCATGTCTCTTTCGAGGCACAACTGACTACGCAGAATTTCCCTCACCAGGATGCCATTTTGTTCTGCAGTAGATTGGTTGCCAACCAAGACTACAAAAGCCAATCTGATCTGCTATTTAATACTTTTATCCATTCAGTCAGTTAAATACCATACGTGATACACGGTGGGTCGATCATGTCTCTTTCGACCCATGACTGACTAAGCGGAATATTTTCCCGCAGTAGGTTGTTATTTCTTTCTACAGTAGACTGGTGGCGAACCAAGGCTATAGAGCCCAATCTGTCATGCTATTCAATCTTTTTATCCATATCTGCCAGTTAAATACCATACGTGATACACAGTGGGTCGATCATGTCTCTGTCGACCCAATGACTGACTAAGCGGAATATTTTCCCGCAGTAGGTTGTCATTTCTTTCTACAGTAGACTGGTGGCGAACCAAAGCTATAGAGCCCAATCTGTCATGCTATTCAATCTTTTTATCCATATCTGTCAGTTAAATACCATACGTGATACACAGTGGGTCGATCATGTCTCTGTCGACCCAATGACTGACTAAGCGGAATATTTTCCCGCACTAGGTTGTTATTTCTTTCTACAGTAGACTGGTGGCGAACCAAGGCTATAGAGCCCAATCTGTCATGCTATTCTATCTTTTTATCCATATCTGTCAGTTAAATGCCATACGTGATACACGGTGGGACGATCATGTCTCTGTCGACCCAATGACTGACTAAGCGGAATATTTTCCCGCAGTAGGTTGTCATTTCTTTCTACAGTAGACTGGTGGCGAACCAAGGCTATAGAGCCCAATCTGCCATGCTATTCAACCCATAGCTGGTGACAGAAGAGCTGGATTAATATCTTTCCTAAGCTTATTAGCGCGTATGCAGTGAATTAAAGTGGAAATCGAACTTGGCTCTCGGTTTTTTTAATTCTGAGCCGATGTTTATTATATCACAACGTAGATACATTACTTTTGGTACCAATTTTCCATAAATCTTTTATTATGAAAATTACGTTAATGCGCGGACAGTAACCATGAACAATGTCCATCACCTTTAAGACTGTAGTTTACACATGAAGAAGATAAAAACATTGTTTTTTTTATTGTCGGGAGAGAGAGAAATCGATGGAAAATCAATCATTGCTTTTTCTGAATTAGCAATACATTTCCATTCATTCATTCTTTATTACATAAATGTTCTCACAATTGATTTTTGCCACATCTTTGAGGTGACCAAATACGTTCACACGTGTATTGTATGCATATTCTGAACCAAAATAATACATTCATTATCAGCAGATTGGCAACAACAGGTGATTCTAGCGACAAATATTATACAATCACGCCTTTCCCAAAGATATTTGCACGAAGGTTAAAATAACTAACCTAACTAAAATTGGAACTTGTCTTTCCGATTAACAATTCCGAACCAGTATCCATTACACCACCCGCACATACAAGCTTACGACACCTAGTATTTCCAAGCAGTCACCAATTTAAGCAATGAACCAATCTCATAAACTTAACCTCGATGATCGTAAAGGAACCGTTGTTTCACTATAATGCGGCCATAAACCTTAAGCATAAGAAAATAACCGACTAACCAGTTTGAACAAATGGGTCGGGTAAAAAAAAGTATAAACATACAATGTGGTCATATCCCAGCTTTTTACTGACCGGACACATGAAATATTCCCTCTCTATTTTCGTTCATGTCGGTGTTCACCAACAACAGCATAAGGTGTGTTGCACGCTCACAGAGAAACAAAAAGATGAAAATAAACGCCGCAATAGGTAATTTCATTGTTTATCCCGAATTTCAGTTTTCACTTTCGCTGGGTAGGTAAGATACCCTTGAATATAACTTCTATCATCTCTGATTAACAGTTCAGCTTTGCCCCGCAACTCTTCCTCTTAGCAACTCCCTGCCTATCAACGCCCGGCTAGTAACTCCAACGGGCGGTATCAATACCACCCCGACGCATAGTATGTGTCCGTTAACAGGCGGTCTAGAACTACCTTAACCCAAATGTGATAATTACTACAGATCTGTCGCTGGAAATTCTCAGAATCTCGTTTCGTTAACACGAGATTCAAAAATTTTTATTAGGACCTTGAATGATCTCTCGCTGATTTTTCATGAAAAGTCATTTTTTTTTTAATCTAAAAACGGCGGACCTGAAAGAGACTACCATCACCTTTAAATTTGTTTGCATCGATTATTACATAAAGTTTCCAATTATCAAAAAAAAAAAAAAAAAAAAAAAATTGGAAAAATTTTAATATGTAAACAATTTTAGGGGGGCTCAGTTTTTCATACAACGTTATAGTAAATCAATCCTCCATTTTGGAATCACTCGCGTTGGGGTCGCTTTGTTTTTTTCGTTTTTTTTGGGGGGGGTGGGGAGCTGTTGCTCTTGTTCTAGTCTTTTTCAGGTTTTCTTCAGTTCTTACGATGGCATCTTCCTCGGAAACGCCAAGAATGGCTTTATTCAAAAATTTCGCAAATCATTCAGTTGTTGAATATGCGCAAGCAAAAAAGTTAATTGCACGGGATCGATTTACTATAAGGTTGTATGAAAAACTGAGCCCCACCCCTAAAATTGTTTAAATGTTGAAATTTTTACAAATTGTTTTGTTTTTTGCTTTTGTTTTTGTCAGTCGGAAAGTTTTCGGTTTAATCGATAAGATTGCATTAAAAAAAGTAAAGAAAAAAATTGATAATCAACAAATTTACAGGTGGTGGTAATGTCGTACAAGCAAGTGGTTCCAAAATGGAGGATCGATTTATTTAAAACGTTGTATGAAAAACTGAGCCCCACCCGCTAAAATTATTGAAATATTGACATTTTTTCAATTTTTTTTTTTTTTTGTCAATCGGAAAGTTTAGGGTGTAATTGATAAGATTGCATTAAAAAATGAAAAGAAACAAATTTAAAGGTGGTGTTAGTCTCTTTCAGGTCTGCCTTACAAACATGAGTAAGAAAAATGACACTGAAAGTATTGTTCATCGCTATCCACTACTTTTTCACGTCTTTCAGGCAGCATTTGAATTCCACGTCGGAAAAACGACACGTCTTTTGAGGTTAACCATGCATCGACCCATTTTTAGCATTTTCATAAGAATGACAGTGCTGCTCAGCAAGGCTTTGTGCCATCGAGCGGAACAGATGATAATATTCTGGTGTATACGGTGGGGGGGAGTAGGACAGCGTTTTCTATAGGTTTTTAACCCGTTTTTCAACATGTGGCCTAGCGTTGTCGGGTTGCAAAATCACTTTTTCGTGTTTCTGCACGTATAGCGGCTGTTTTGTCTTCAATGCTTGAATCAAACGTATCAGTTGTAGTCGATAGCAATCTACCGTGATGGTTTCGGGGTCGGATTGGGGAGTTCATAATAAACTGCACCCAACTGATTTCACCAAATGCAGAGCAGAAACTTCGAACTATGTGTATTCGGCTTTGCCGCCGATGTTAATGCAAGACCAGACTTACCCACACGATCTTGTAAGCTTAGGATTATTGTAGTGTTCCATGCTAATGGGAGGTAGGTGCGGTTGTCTGTGGTGGTTAATTGACAGCATCTTAAAAGATAGAAAGAGGGTGCAAAGATGTTCCTTCTTACCAGATTTACACAAATTTTAGAGTGAGGTGAGTTTGAGGGGGTCAGAATATTGAGGGTGTCAGAATTCCTACCAGGATGCAATATTGGTGGTCGCAGTCTTCACAACATTAGCTTTATAGATGACACAGCGTTGTTAGACACAGAAAAGAACATACAGATTTTTTTTTTTATAATCATACCACCCCAAGCAAGGCATTTTACTGCCACTGTTGTGCAGGGGGTTACATAGGAGGAATGTTGTGAGAAAGAGTGACAGGTTATAAGAAGTTTCAGGAAGTGGGTAAGAGAAAGATGACTGTGGCCATAAAGTGAGGGATCAGTTTATATATTGATAGTGATGTACAATGGATCCCCTACTTCATATCCACATTATAATCGTATAGCAATCATTTTTTTTATAATCATATCGCCCCAAGCAAGGAATTTTACTGCCACTGTTGTGCAGGGGATTACATAGGAGGAAAGTTATGAAAAAAAAGTGGCAGGTCATAGGGGGTGTCAGGAAGTGGGTAAGAGAAGGATGAGAATACTGATGAGAGTCGAGTGGACGGAGAAAAAAGGATGTAAGTTTGTGAGACAGGAGATGGCTTACCCACACGATCTTGTAAGCTTAGGATTATTGTAGTGCATCCACTTTTCATCGCCGATCCAAATAAGATGCAAAAAGAAAATCTTTCCTTTTCTCTCGGCTTCAACTCATACGGCATCCAATGCCCTTGCTTTTTAGTCATACCTAATGCTTTCAATGCTTGACGTGCAGTGGATATCGACTCGGAACGAGAGATCGGGGTGCCGAGCTAGAATTCCAATTGAATTCCTTGCTTTCACTTACGCACAAATACCCTCCAGTTATGGGTTAAATAATGAGACAGATTGGGTTCTATAGCCTTGGCTGGCAACCAGTCTACCGCAGAAAGCAATGGCAACCTACTGCGGGATAATCTTCTGCCCAGTCAGTCATGTCTCTTTCGAGACATGATCGTCCAAGCGTGTATCACGTATGGCACTTAACTGACTGACTGAATATAACAGCTGGAATCATGATTAAGGCTTCTACTGGTCATGAAGTGGGGTCTCAGCTTTCTATTGTTATGAAGTAATAAACTGATCCCCCACTAATTACTCCTTAATAATATAATACATATCTTCCCCCTCTATCTATGAGTCAAATAATAGGACAGAGTGGGTTCTATAGTCTTGGCTGGCAACCAGTCTACCGCAGAAAGCAATGGCAACTTACTGTGGGATAATCATCTGCCCAGTCAGTCATGTCTCTTTCGATGTCACGTATGGCACTTGACTGATTAGTGAATGCTTTTAAACGTTTCGAAACTGAAAAGTGTGATCAGCTCCTAATGATGTTGCAAGTTCAGCTCGTACCTGACATGAGTCTTCATGAAGTAATGACTCCAACTCTTCGTATTCAAATTTTCTCGGTGCGCCGAAGCATTCTTTATCTTCAACATCAAAATCCTTATTTTTGAATCGTCTAAACCAATCTCTGCATGTGGTTTCCGACAGAGCATGGTCGCCGTAAGTCTCAACAAGAATTCTGCGCGCATCAGCTGCAGATTTCTTTTGAATGAAGTAGTGCAGTAATAATTCCTGCAAATACACTTTCTTTGGCACGAAATTCAACATGTTTAACGTCATGAAAAACTAAGATGTTTACACTACGGTGAAATGACATACACTGAATTTTAAGCCTGCTTGTGAGGCTTCCTTATAGATGCGTTACCATCTGAAACTACACACACGCGGTTCTGGGAACGCCATCTGTAGAAAAACAGCGAAAACTTATTCACGGTTCTTATGATATAATCTTTCGGTCAAGTGTATGAACGCTTAGAATACCTTTTATCAAAGACCTTATTGCTGGTAAGAAATCACACTTTCTGTGTGGGTGTTCCAATCAGTCTTACACAAGTACCACAATAGGAAAAAACGGATATTAATGGGATTAATTAAGACGTAAAGCTGTGGAGAACCATGATCGGTCATGATCTGAAGTGTTATGATAGTATTGTGGAATAGTTTTCGCACTGAAGGTTATAATCGTGCTATGTCGGTTGCTAATCGCCTTAACGTACCCAAAATGTTAGGAACTTGGTAATCTTCCAGTCAAGTCGGTATCAATCACATTACAGATTCTTCGCTGTATTTTGTCAAGAACCCCGAGGAGAATAGAAGGGGCACCCGACCAGATGTGGCAGCAGTACTCAATACACGGGCGGATGGTGGATTTATATAATTGCAGGATAGATTCAGGCGGAAAGAATTTCCGGGCCCTGCACAGAGAGCCGACTTTCATAGGTGTGGATTTAGCAATGGATTCGACGTAGTCATTCCACTTGAGGTCCGCTGAGAGTGTCAGGCCAAGCAGGCGTAGTGTTTTACTCTCTGGGAGGTAAGCCTGTTCCATGCTAATGGGAGGTAGGTGCGGTTGTCTGTGGTGGTTAATTGACAGCATCTTAAAAGATAGAAAGAGGGTGCAAAGATGTTCCTTCTTACCAGATTTACACAAATTTTAGAGTGAGGTGAATTTGAGGGGGTCAGAATATTGAGGGTGTCAGAATTCCTACCAGGATGCAATATTGGTGGTCGCAGTCTTCACAACATTAGCTTTATAGATGACACAGCGTTGTTAGACACAGAAAAGAACATACAGATTTTTTTTTTATAATCATACCGCCCCAAGCAAGGCATTTTACTGCCACTGTTGTGCAGGGGGTTACATAGGAGGAATGTTATGAGAAAGAGTGACAGGTTATAAGAAGTTTCAGGAAGTGGGTAAGAGAAAGATGACTATGACCATAAAGTGAGGGATCAGTTTATATATTGATAGTGATGTACAATGGATCCCCTACTTCATATCCACATTATAACAGTATAGCAATCATGTTTTTATAATCATATCGCCACAAGCAAGGCATTTTACTGCCACTGTTGTGCAGTGAGGTACATAGGAGGAATGTTATGAGAAAGAGTGACAGGTTATAAGAAGTTTCAGGAAGTGGGTAAGAGAAAGATGACTATGACCATAAAGTGAGGGATCAGTTTATATATTGATAGTGATGTACAATGGATCCCCTACTTCATATCCACATTATAATCGTATAGCAATCATTTTTTTTATAATCATATCGCCCCAAGCAAGGCATTTTACTGCCACTGTTGTGCAGGGGATTACATAGGAGGAAAGTTATGAAAAAAAAGTGGCAGGTCATAGGGGGTGTCAGGAAGTGGGTAAGAGAAGGATGAGAATACTGATGAGAGTCGGGTGGACGGAGAAAAAAGGATGTAAGTTTGTGAGACAGGAGATGGCTATTGACTTTATATTTGAATTCTTGAAGATTGTAGCTGTCAGGGAAGCAAGTAAATGGGAGGGAATTCCACAGGCGGGAAGTGCAAGAAAAGAAGCTGATGGAGTAGAATTTGCGTTTACAATTTATTTAAATTCACAGTAAAAGGGTGGGACCTAATTGCTAATCTTGTGGCTCGAGTAAATTTATATATTGGAGGCAGCAGTGAGCTAAGTTCATCGGAGCAAAAGCCGTGAAAGTATTTGTAGAACAGACACATGGGAGCCACATTTTGCCGGTGAGAAAGTGACTGTATCCGAGCTGCCAAGTCGGGATCGATCACATTACATATTCTCCGTTGAGTTTTGTCAAGGACACCTAGGTGGATAGCAAGAGCACCCGACCAGATATGGCAGCAATATTCAATGCACTGGCGGATTGTAGATTTGTATATGCGCAAGATTATTTCGGATGAGAAAAACTTCCTGGCCCTACACATAGAACCGACTTTCTTAGCAGCGGATTTAGCTATGGATTCTATATAGTTATTCCACTTAAGGTCTGATGTGAGAGTTAATCCGAGGAGGCGCAGTGTTTTATTTTCAGGGAGAGAAGCCTGACCAATGTTAATGGGCGTGAGGAGCGATTGTCTGTGATGGTTAATAGATAGCAGCTTCGTTTTATTAAAGGTAAACGCGAAGAAAGGACTAAATATCAATTGTAAGAAAACAATATTAGGTTTTCAGCAAAAAAAGAACCCAACATGCGAATTAAAAATCAAGGAAGTACAATACGGAAATACGAAGGCGCAGTGGAATAGCGAAAGATGCCTGTCAAAAAGAGAAGCAAAGGAATAAGAAACAGGAAAACTTCGTCAGAAAGAAATAAAAGATTTTCTAAAATGTCATGTAACGTCAGTCCTCCTATATGGCAGTGAATGCTGGATATGCCTGCCAGAAGCTAAACAGAGGATTAAGAAACAAAAAATCTTGTTAGTAGTAAAGAAAAGAGTACTGAACTGTTATTTAATATCTCCTCACAGAGAAAGAAAAAACATGAAGCAACAGAAACAAAGAAAAGTGTACTGAACTGTTATGTAATATCAGTCCTCCTATATGGCAGTGAATGCTAGACAATCTCCTCACAGATGAAGAAGAGACTTGAAGCAACAGAAACAAAGAAAAGAGTAATGAACTGTTATGTAATATCAGTCCTCCTATATGGCAGTGAATACTGGACAATCTCCTCACAGATGAAGAAGAGACTTGAAGCAACAGAAACAAAGAAAAGAGTACTGAACTGTTATGTAATATCAGTCCTCCTATATGGCAGTGAATACTGGACAATCCCCTCACAGATGAAGAAGAGACTTGAAGCAACAGAAACAAAGAAAAGAGTAATGAACTATTATTTAATATCAGTCCTCCTATATGGCAGTGAATACTGGACAATCTCCTCACAGATGAAGAAGAGACTTGAAGCAACAGAAACAAAGAAAATAGTACTGAACTGTTATGTAATATCAGTCCTCCTATATGGCAGTGAATACTGGACAATCTCCTCACAGATGAAGAAGAGACTTGAAGCAACAGAAACAAAGAAAATAGTACTGAACTGTTATGTAATATCAGTCCTCCTATATGGCAATGAATGCTGGACAATCTCCTCACAGATGAAGAAGAGACTTGAAGCAACAGAAACAAAGAAAATAGTACTGAACTGTTACGTAATATCAGTCCTTTATATGGCAATGAATGCTGGGCAATCTCCTCACAGATGAAGAAAAGACGTGAAGCAACAGAAACAAAAAAGCGTACTGTTATATCAGTCCTCCTATATGGCAGTGAAGTAATTTTGGAAAGTCACTGAAACTGAGATGCCAGTTCAAGACCAATACCATTGCAGTTTTTCTTTAATCGGAAAATTTGAAAAATATTTTATTAAGATCGGAAAGGCTGAATTTGTCCATATTATTCATTTAAACATTTTATATATATATATATATATATATATATATATATACCAACCGAATAATGATAACTAATTGCATTTACAGCCCTTCGCTACTTTTATGCCTTCTGTGGAAGTAATGGAGAAAAACACGGACTTCATTCTTTAACATCTTTTTCTCATTTCTGATGGGAAAACATGACAAAAGGAAACCCATTGGGAAATTTGCAAACCGTGTGATTCCCTTGACTACATACAATTCAAACTCTAATGGACGTATGGATTGCCGATGTATAGTCTACCACTATACTGACCACTGAACGTATAACTTTGTTTTCCTAATCGTTGACACCCGTTATGGTGAGTGTGAACGAACAATAGGACTGGACTTTATCTAAACCACTAAAAGTCGCAAGATTGTGAATTTGAAAACTAGTGAGGTATACGGGGTGGAAATGGCGGTCTGCGATGATTATGCAAAGCGTAGATTACGAAGGAATAAAGAAGATATGCTTTTGTTTCTTTCCATACCAGATCGTGTGTTCGTTCATTTCCCTCGTGAAAAAAAAATCAGTAAAAGGAACTTTTTTTTGTTAAGATTAAAGAAAAAACATAATGGTTTCTTTGTCATAAGAAACTACGTCATTGTATATGTATATATATCTATATATAATAATTACCCTAAAGAAAGTTTGATAAAAGCTATGATGCAAGGTGCCACTGAGGATAAAAGAAACAGAGAGAACAATAAAAAACAGATCTTCAGATGATAAATGACGATCGATATTGCATATATATATATATATCTTTGAAGATCATATTAGGTTGTTACAAAATTAATGGTCGCTCGAAGTGTTGTATTTTGAAAAAAAAAACATTTTAACATAGTATTATAGTATTCACGATATATATATATATATATATATATATATATATATATATATATATATATATATACTAGCAGTATACCCCGGCGTTGCTCAGGTGTAATGAAAGCTTTAACACTAATCCATGGTCCTGGAGCTCAGACTCTTTGGACGTTGGCACGAAAGACTAAAAAGCAATAGTTGTTTCCAGTTAAAGCGAAACCGTAGACTGAAAGAAAAATGAATGGATATAAGTCAAATTTTGATTTCCTAGTATCTATATCAAATAAGTTTCTTCATCGTAAACTGAATTTTGAAGGTTAAATAAGTCTTCTGAGTAAATGGTGTCATGGCTGAGACTAAGAACTACAAATATATCTACTTAGAGCCAAACCCGAAGCAAGAACTAAAATAAAACGGTTGAAAAAATACAGACATACAAGCAGATAAACAGACACACACACAAACAAACATCTTGCCTTATATATATATATATATATATATATATATATATATATATATATATATATATCGATTCTCTGCACTATTGTAAGAACTGCAACCTTGAAACTTCTGAATATCGTTTCTTATGTCTTTGTTTATGAGTGTATCAAATTTAATTAAAATCGGACTACTTCTTCTATAACCCGATTTTTTCGATTATCGATATTTATCGGGGGTACCTCGACACAAAACCGAGCTAAAAACACTCGCAGGTGCTTATAGTACAACTGTGTAAATTTTCAAGGAAATCGGTTCAGCCATTTCGGAGTAACACACACACACACAAAGTTCCATTTATAAATAAGTTTAGATAGATATTACTAAATATACGTATTGTCCTATGTTGATAGCACAACTAGGAGCTTCATGCGTTTTGCAATCATCAGGTGTATTTTTCAAACTTTCAGTTTAATAGATTTTAATTTAAACTCACTCTATATTCACAAGCCTTATAAATTTAAGTTACTGCTTTTTAATAAGAGTAAAAATTTTAATATTCTAAGATTAAAATTTAAAATAAAAAATATTAAAAAATAAAAATGCAAGAAGAAGAATCAAAGGAACGTAATTCATGAAACGTAAGAATTTAAATATTCTAAGATTACATGTAATTAAAAAATTAAAATTAAGATTAAAACTAAAATCTAAAACTTAAAATTAAAATAAAATTTAAAAAAGTTAAAAAATATTAAAATGCAGAGAGTCAAAATGAAAGGGGCATAATTCGTAAGTATTAATATTTGTGGGGAAAAGAAAAAAAGGGTCAAACTTTTAGCGGAATCCATATCAATCTGGGTCTAAGAATTTAAGTAAGTATATTTTGGTATATATAATAATTAATGGTTAAATAAAATAAAGACAAGAGGAAAACTGTATTTTAAATCGCCTACGCGTTTCATCCTGTGATGGGCTTTATCAAGGCAAAAAGACGAAATGGGCTTTATTCTAAATTACGTGACTCTACACTAGACATGAAGAAATTCTAAAACAGACTAACATACATATTAAAAAAATTTCAAAGAAAACGGTCGAATTCCCTTCATTTTAACATCTCGTAACTTTGTACTACACATGAAGGAATTCTAAAACAGACTAACACACGAAATAAACAGTTTTAAAAAACGGTCAAATTCCCTTCATTTTAATATCTCGTGATTTTGCACTACACATGAAGGAATTCTAAAAACTAAAATATTCTGTTGATCTTTTGAAATGATTTGTGAGCGTCTTTGTGGTTGCCAACACTGTTTGTTTATAGATACGTAATTTAGAATAAAGCTCATTTCGTCTTTTTGCCTTGATAAAGTCCATCACAGGACGAAACGCGTAGGTGATTTAAAATACAGTTTTCCTCTTGTATTTATTTTATTTAACCATCCTGTCCTAAATCTCAGATCGTAACTGAGAATATTTTTACATAATAATTAATGTGTGTTCTTTAATAATTTCTAACGTATTTTCAAACAGAAATATTCTTGAATTAAGAAACCCTTATGAACATGACAAAATAGATTTTTTCTTTACTTTTCTTGCATGTTCAAACTTAGGCAAGGTGTCCCCCTAAACTTTTGCCAATATCAACAGAGCAGGGGGAGATGGGTCCACAGGTGATCGGACAGGACGAAGATGGTTCCAGAAATTTCGTACTGATGATGAGAGTCTTGAAGATGAAGAAGGCAAAGGACGATAATGCAGTCTTGACAACGAATAGTTTCATGTTGGTGTTGAGCAAAACTCACGTCAAAGTCTCAGAGGCCTGGTGTCAGGACTGCAACAGTCTCCCAAATAAACCATCCGCCCGTGCATGGAATACTGCTATCATATATAGTCAGGCGCACTCGCTGATCATCTCAGTGTTCTTGACAGGTTCCAAAGGAGAATCAGTGATGTGATAGGTAATGACTTAGCTTCTCGATTCCAGACACTTTCTCGCCGACGGGATACTGCTTCCCGCTGTCTGTCCTACAAATATTTTCATGGTTCTGCTCCGACGAACTTAAGTCACTGGTGCCCCTGCCACATAAGTTTACTCGTGCAACCAGACTGGCAACTGGGCCCCCCCCCCCCATTCGCAGTTAGATCAACCAAATGCAGCTGACAATTCTACTCCATCAGCTTCTTTCCCCGCACTTCCAGTCTGTGGAACTCTCTTCCATATTCTTGCTTTCCTGATGACTACAAGCTCCAGAAATTTAAATGCAATGTCAATACTCATCTCTTAACCACTTGACTCTAGTTCTTTCTACACCACCCTGTAGATCTTTTCTTTTCTCTCTACCTTTGCAGCTGTCATCACACCTGCATTCCTATCCTTAACTGGTTCGTCGTTCTCTTTACACTCTTTCTATCTAATCTTTTTACTCTTATGCAGCCCCCTGCACATCAGTGGCGTTACTGCTTTGCTCGAGGTGATACGATTAAAAAAAGAAACACAAATTTGCAGAGTATTGGTAAGGTGGAAAATATCGATAAATTGGTTCCTCATGATCTCAATGAAAATCAAGAACTTCGGCGTTTTGAATTGTGCCCGATCCTATTTCTGCGTAAGTCTAATGATCCCTTTCTTGACCGAATAGTCACTTGTGATGAAAAGTGGATCCTTTATGATAGCTGTAAATGATCAGGTCAATTGTTTGATTGTGACGAGTTCCCCAAATATTTCCCGAAGTCAAAGTTGCATCTGCAAAAAACTGTCTAGTGGTCTGCAATTGGTGCTATCTACTAAAGATTTATGGAAGCCAATCAGAGTATTAATGCAGAATTGTACTGCTATCAACTTACTGAAATGCATGCAAGCCTGCAAAAAATGAAACCTGCATTCGTGAATCGGCATGATGCAATTCTGCTCCATGTAGACTTGCTTCCCTGATAACTACAATCTCCAAGAGTTTAAATGCAGCGTCAGTTGCCACCTTTTATCCCCGTGACCCCAATCCCTCTCTTATCATTTCCCTTACACCCACTGTATCTTATTACACTCCTTTTTCACACTACTATCATGCAAATCTCTACATACCAATATTCCCATCCTTCTCTTGAAAATGTGAAAAAGGAAAATGTGAGAAAATGCACAGAGGGAGAAGAAAGAGGTGAGGGAGACAATAGAAGTTGCAAAGAAATAAAAATTTCGAATTTTGGCCGGAAATGAATTGAAGATAGATACATTAGTTTGTAACTTTGTATAAAACTAAATCCTTTGGCATTAAAAGATGATTATTCAAATTATTATAATTATTTAAAAAGCGCAGATCTGAGAACATTTATGAATACAAAATGAAGATATAAATTCACGAGTGCTAATATAATAAACTGGGAAAAAAACTTATTAAAATTAAATTAAAAAATAATGAAAATTAAATTAAAAAATAATGAAAATTAAATTAAAAAATAATGAAAATTAAATTAAAAAATAATCAAAATTAAATTAAAAAATAATCAAAATTAAATTAAAAAATAATCAAAATTAAATTAAAAAATAATCAAAATTAAATTTGAAAAATTTATGTTAAAAATAAAAAATTAAATTTAAAATCTAAAACATTAAATAGATAACAATTTGTAATAGAAAATAAAGATAAATAAAGATAAAATAACTTAAGAAGAAAGAGCATATATATATATATATATATATATATATATCTTTAAACACGTCTCGAAAAAACCACCGAGTATAAACGCAGAGGGGAAAAAAATGGAAACAAAAAAAGAAACGAACTAAGCACTTGAACATTAGTCAAAGTACTAGTCGAAAGAAAAAAAAACGCGAAACGAGGAACCTAGCACGTAAAGTGCTCAATACAATATAGCAGAGCAGATAAATAAGTAAGTAGCTAACCTAGAGCCAACGGACCTACCTAGGTTTCACCTGATGGATAATCAGGGCAAGTTGGAAGACTCTTGGTTAGCTACTTACTTTATATATATATATATATATATATATATATATATTAATTATACTTTAGAACATGTACAAACTATAGACCACTACAAAATTGTATATTTTGTTTCGATGTTGAAGGAACAATGTCCAATCAGGTAATTAATAATGATTGTAATAAACGTTTTATTAGAAAAATTTAAAAAAAAACACTTCCTTTTATTTTTGGAATTTTTTTTTTTTTTTATATATTAAAAGATATTCAAAAAGAAGGGGAAAAGAGAGAGGATAGAAAGACAAGAAAATACAAGATGAGAAATCAAGAAAGAGGAAAAGGAGGAAACAAAAGCAAAGAGGAAAATAAGAGAAAGCACTGAGTGGAAAGAGCCAATGGCAACGGCTAAGAGAGAGAAAATTTAGATTTAGGCAGGAAGTGAACTGTAGACAGATATAGATATTGGTCACAGGGTGTCTGGGTTCAAATCTTTTTGCATTAAAAATACCTCTATAAAAGAAAATAAAGAGGAAAAGAAAAGACACAAAAAATGCAGAAAGCGAAGAGGAGAACAAAGAGGAAAAACTGAGAAAATGCTCAAAGAAAAGAAAGGGGGGAGACAAACAGAAACGACTAAGAAATAGAAATTTCAAACTTTAGCCGGAGGTGAATTGCAGACAGATACAAACAACGGTTACATTGTTTCGAACTAAATCCCATAAAAAAATAATGAAATCACATACACAAACAGAGAAGTTATTCATACAATATAAATTATAGGATTTTTAAAAGTATAACACGAAGATATAAATTCATTAGAGCTATATAATAAGCTGAATAAATAAAATAAAATAAATTAAAATTAATAATTATAATTTAAAATTAAATTAAAACTAAAATTAAAAGAAATAAATTTAAATTAATATAAAAATTAAAATTTAAGGCAGTAAATAGATCTCAATTTGCTTTAGAAGATAAAGATAAAATAGCATAAGAGAGATCATATAGTCAAAGTAAATTATCAAGATAGTAAGTTTAAGACTGTAAAAAGTTTACAATTGTTAAAATTTTATGTCTTAGATTTTATAACTCTAGCAGGATTGTAAAGTTAATTCTTTAATATATTTACAATTTACTGTAGTTTCATGTCATTGATTTAGCAATATGTCACTTTTCATGTACTTAATAATTTCCGTTTTTTTTTTCTTGCAAAAAAGAAAGCATGGTTCATTCACCGATCTAGATATGCTAGCTTTTTGGGGGGGAATTTTCCATTTAACTTTAGGTATTTTATTTTCTTCTTTTAACCTTCAAAAATATTTAAAAAGTGATGTCATAATTTTTTTATCCTTATTAGTAGAAGATGAGAGATGATTGTAAAAGCGCTTTTTAAAAAAGTTCATTGTATTACCAATACAAACTTTAGTTACCTAGGATTTTCTACTGATGAGGTAGAGCAGATGAAGACAAGAGATTTAGTTAAACACTTATTAGATCAGGGGCATAGTAGTTTGTACATGTTCTAAAGTATATTTAATAATAAATATTCATTGCTCTATTTTTATATTGAACACTGTTTTAAATTAATGTTTTGAACGTTGAAATTATTTTTTTCGTCCTTATTCATTTGGATATAGTGAAAGTTTAGGAACACATCACTCAATAAATCCCGGGCCTAACTAATAAAACAACAACTTTTAATGCAAAATTCGACTTTATTCATCAATATATTTTCCTTCAATATAGATACACTGATTACAACGCTTCTCTAACAGTTTGATACCTATTTTGAGGAAAGATTTGTCTTTGGCGTCAAATATATGCCTCAGTTTTCGATATCACTTCTTCACTGGAGCCAAATCTTTCTCTGCATCATTTTGAGGTTTGCAAACAGCCAGTTGTCGCTTGGGGCCAAATCTGGAGAATAGGGTAGATGTAGAAGCAATTCGAAGTGCAATTCACGTGATTTTGCCATCGTTTCAATCGACTTGTGATACGGTGCATTGTCTTGGTAAAAGATCACTTTCTTCTTTTTTAATTTTGGCCGTTTTTTGACGATTACTTTTTTCAACCACACCAGTATTGCTATATAATATTGGCTATTGATGGTTCTTCCTTTCTCAAGCAATCGATGAACAAAATACCTTGCGCATCCCAAAATACAGAGGCCAAAACCTTGCCTGCTGATGTTTGCGTCATTGGTCGCTTTGGACGGCTTTTACCTGCAGCTGTCGACTCAGATGACTGCCGATTTGACACCGGATTAAAGTGGTGGATCCATGTTTCATTTGTTCATAAATACATTTTTGGTGCTTAAAGGAGCTCTTCAGTGATGCCCTGCCTTCATTGCCAATTCCGGGTTTTTAAACATTATATCGGCTCTGGCAGTAACCCCGACTTTCGGGCCAGAAGTACCAAGCCGGCTCCTTCTTTTGTGCTATTCGTTTGGATTTAATTTATTTTTTCTTTTCGGCAGAATTCATACATTTTATTGTTAACTCTGACCAATGGGAAGAGTTCATTTTCCCACCCTCCCCTATTTGCACTTATTTTTTTTTTTATCTTTAATCGCGGCTACTCTTTCTGGTATGTTCGTCCATTTTTTGCTTCACTAAATTTATCCCTAAACTTTGAATTGCTAATAATTATATTTTCTTATCTCTATTTATTAACATAGATTTTAAACGAAATTTTACTATTCAACTAGTCTATAATTAGCTATCCCTTCCCGAAAATTTATCGAAACGACCTATATTCGTCATTGATTAGTTTCATCCATTGTCACATATTTACGCAAAAATTCATTATTGCGTTGAAAGAGTTGCAAACAGTGCTTTGAATCGTCGACGCGTTGTTGTTTTTGATCGACTGTGAGCAAACGCAGCACCGACTTTGCATACAGCTTTCTCATTGACAAATGTTCGTGCAAAATGGTGAATACGCTGCCTTCTGATATGTTCAACTCGTCTGCTATCTCACGCAACATCAAATTACGATCGGCTATCTCTCTATCTAGCTCTCTATCTATCTATCTATCTATCTAGCTAGCTAGCTAGCTAGCTAGCTAGCTAGCTAGCTCTCTATCTAGCTAGCTCTCTATCTATCTATCTATCTATCTATCTAGCTAGCTCTCTCTCTATCTATCTATCTAGCTAGCTAGCTCTCTCTCTATCTATCTATCTAGCTCTCTATCTAGCTCTCTATCTATCTATCTACAGGGTGGGGCAGAGCAACTTGCTTATCTGAAATTGGCGTCCTCAAGCGATGGTTGCTCCTAGGATAGTGGGGAGGGGCTGACTCGAGAGTGCGGGATTTAAAGTTTGATTCTGTTTACTTTACGGGAACCTCAGTGCACATCATGGAGTGGACCAAGTTGGAACGCGCTTTTGCTGTTGAGGCATACAGAAGCCTACTGGACATAAAATGGGGGATCAGATAGATAGATAGATAGATAGATAGATAGATAGCAAACCCCGGCACTCACTTTGAACTTTGAACACAGGTTTCTTATTGACAAATGTTCATGCAAAATAGTGAATACACTGCCTTCTGATATGTTCAACTCGTCTGCTATCTCACGCAACTTCAATTTACGATCGGCAAAAACAAATTGGTGGATGGTTTTGGTGTCATCCGGAACAACTGCCGATTTGGGGCGACCTGAGCGTTCAGCTACATGTGTGTCTGTACGATCACATTTAAAGTCAGCATACAATCTCTTAACCGTTGTTTCCGATGAAGCAGAGTCCGAATAGCACATCAAGCTATTGCTTTGCTCGAACAGTATCCGCCCTCCCCCTTCAGAAAGAAATGCTTTATCAACATACGAAGTTCAGATTTTTCCATGGTTTTGAAAATTTACAACAGTAGCTTCACTTAAATAACTGTAATTTGGAAACTAATAATCTGATTGATCTCAAATTTTGTCATGTGACATTTGAAGGTTAGTACTTCATAAAACTCATACAGATTTTTTATTAGTGGCGCCATTTATACAGTACTGAGGCATATTGACAGATAATAAACAATTTAATTAAAGTAATTTTATTTGATTTACTCAACAAATGCTTTAACAAGAAAAAAATACTTGTTACAAAATAAATTTAATATTTACTATAATAGCCTTTTGCTTTGAAATAATAAAATAGCGTCAATTTACCAATCGCACCTAGTATGTATATATATATATATATATATATATATATATATAGTACTGTGCAAAAGTATTAGGACAAGAACTATTTTATCTTTTATGAGGCATATTGACAGATAATAAACAATTTAATTAAAGTAATTTTATTTGATTTACTCAACAAATGCTTTAACGAGAAAAAATACTTGTTACAAAATAAATTTAATATTTAGTATAATAGCCTTTTGCTTTTATCACAGCCTTCATTCTGTCAGGCATTGACATCACAAGCATCTTCAATGTATCTAACGGTATCTCCTGCCAAGCAGCTTGTTTTTGCTCCCAAAGTGTGTCTTGCGAAGTAACATTAGATTTATCAATTTTTTTATCCAAAATATCCCATGGATGTTCAATAGGATTGCGATCAGGGCTTTGTGGGGGCCAATTCCTTCCTTTTCTTTTTTAGTTAAATAATTCTTACAAAGGTTTGAAGTATGTTTAGGGTCATTGTCTTGTTGAAAAATAAATCCTTGTCCTAATATTTTTGCACACTACCGGCCGATAAATCTAATGTTATTCTCTGCCTGGTAGGAACAGGCAGAGAATAGCAGAGAGTGAGTTTTCCCCTCTTCGGAAGAGCGAAAGACTCACTCAAAATGGTAGAATGTTATTACCTACATTTTGAGATTGTAAGTCGTATATAGAGAGTGGGGGAAAAGAAATCCCGTGCCCCTCTTCAACACCCTGGTTTTGTGCCTTTTTAATAAAACTATGTTGGAAAATGAAATTAAGTGAGATGAGGACCAGCGATGGAATGATACGTTCAAGCTGAAATAGCCTGCAACCAGAGATATTGCAGGAGACGGTCAGCCCGAATTCGGCGAGCTGCAAATTGGGCAAGCCATCGTCTCGTGGTGATAATAGATCACGAAAATTAGCG
This sequence comes from Ascarosepion bandense, assembly GCA_037127315.1. NCBI lineage: Eukaryota > Metazoa > Mollusca > Cephalopoda > Sepiida > Sepiidae > Ascarosepion > Ascarosepion bandense. The sequence continues at coordinate 1,622,828 of JBBBDQ010000445.1, forward strand.
TGCTACTGAAATACCAGCCAATTGATATCGACCGAAGATCAGGAAGGTTGGCAGGACTCAGTCAGGGGTCGTGTTATACGAAACTTATTGAGTGATGTGTTAATATTACGTATATGAAATTAAATAAAAAGTGCCTTAGCTTACTCTCACTTGTTATCGTGGAATCCTTAACGGAAACTTAGGGTTCGGGGAACTTCGGTTGAGAAATGCGGGTCAAGAGATTCTTGAATAAATCCGAATCTATTTACTTTTGCACCGCTTCCCTTTGCCTTTTCTATAAATACTTTCATGATTATGGTTCGAATTAACTCTTCGCCATGGTGCCTAGACTTTATGAATTAACGCGCAGTGCTAGGTTGACGGTAAGGTTTCGTTAATTCACAGTTGAAGTGGATAGATAAAACTATGACACAACCCCTGGCTGAGCTGAGTATAGCCAACATTTCTGGGCTTCGGTCGATTCCGCCCACGTTATGTTGTTGATCTCGAATTAGCGATAGCGGGATTGCTTATTATCACTTGATGAGGCTGGTCCAGACATGCGAGGGATTGGTACATAAGAAAAACCAGATTTCCGACCGCAACGACACGGTGTACATTTATACATATTTATATATCTAAACTTATTTATAAATGGAACTTTGTCTGTGTGTGTGTGTGTGTGTGTGTGTGTGTGTGTGTGCGTTACCTACAGGCTCCGAAACGGCTGAACCGATTTACTTGAAAATTTACACAGTTGTACTATAAGCGTCTGCGAGTGTTCTTAGCTAGGTTTTGTGTCGAGGTACCCCCGGAAAATATCGAAAATCGATAATCGAAAAATTCGAGTTATAGAAGGAGTGGTCCAATTTTAATCAAATTTTATGCACTCATAGACAAAGACATAAGAAACGATATTCAGAAGTTTCAAGGTTGCAGTTCTTACAATAGTGCAAAAAATCGATAATATATATATATATATATATAAAAGACAAGATGTTTGTGTGTGTCTGTTTATCTGCCTGTATGTCTGTATTTTTTCAGCCCTTTTTATTTTAGTTTTTGCTTCGGGTTGGGCTCTAAGTAGCTATAATTGTAGTTCTTAGTCTCAGCCATGATACCATTTACTCAGAGAACTTATTTAGCCTTCAAAATTCAGTTTACGACGAAAAAAAACTTATTTGATATCGATACCAGGAAATCAAAATTTGACTTACATCCATTCATTTTTCTTTCAGTCTACGGTTTCTCTTTAAGTGGAAACCACCATTGCTTTTTAGTCTTTCTTGCCAACGTCCAAAGAGTCTGAGCTCCAGGACCATGGATTAGTTTTAAAGCTTTCATGACACCCGAGCAACGCCGGGCTACACTGCTAGTTTATACATATTTATATATATACCAGAACCGGGGTAGTAATGTCAGGTATGGGGTTTCTATGTCTATTTCGAATTGAAAACAATAACATTTAACCATTTCAGCTTCCAATAGAAGGGGAGAAAACTCACTTCTTATTGTCTGCCTGTTCCCAGTAATCAGTACACAGAAAATTCTCAAGGCCGGATTTTGACCTAGGGTTACATATCGTCAAAAGTAACTGACAGATATTTTTACTAAAATTAGGTAACTAGTTTTGATAAATACGTTTACTTCAACAAAAGAATTTTGTAATGAGTGAATCCTCTATCTGTAGTTTCCACTTGTTAAAATTTCGGCTACTATACCCAACACAAATATTTGTATTTTCTAATTTTAGAGAAATTTCTTCTCATCTTGAAATTAATACCAACCCTCTGAAAATAGGGTTACACAACCGTAAGTTCTATGTTAATAGTTTCTTTTCTCGCGATTCCCGCTTGTAGAACTCTCTTCCGCTCCCATACTTTCCAGTAAACTTTGGATTTAAATTTTTAAAGATCAATGTCAGTCGATAAGTAATGTCTCCCTGATTAGTATTCTATTGTTCACGCTCCTTAATGTTTTTCTTTTTTTCTTATTGTTCGATATATTCTTTCTATCTTTCTAATATTTTATTTCTCTAATATCAGTGTCGCGTCATTGGACTTTATGTGTTTACTAGCAGTTTAGCCCGGTTTCACTCGGGTAGTTTAAGGAATAATAAGAATAAAAAACATATGATGAATTTACATAGCAAGTACTTACACAACGTCCACCCTCGTCACTTTTATAGATATAGATAACAATGTAGAATGTCTCTATTAGATTAAGTTGGGAGGGGGATGGGCAATATATATAGATATAAATAATATAAAGTGGGGTGATCGATTCTATATTATAATCAATACATAAACTGATCCCTGACTTTATGGGGGTGATAATATATATTTTCTACCCCTAATTTTGGCTTTCTGAAAAATGTCAAGGTGTTGTTAACGTTCTAAAATTTTGATCTACTTCTGAGCGCAACTCTCATCAATCTAGACCACAAAATGCATACGCTAAGTCGAATCTATCAAACAAACAAATACTTACACAACGTCCATTCTCGTCACTTTTGTAGATAAAGATGAGCATGTTTTTTGTCCTCTTGTTTTTTTATACACATCTCATTATCTGTGATTCTTAATCTCTCTATTTCTGCATAGTTTTCGTTAAGCCATTTCTCTTTAGCTTGCCTGCATCAGTTCCATATTTATTTCCGTGGAGTTCTATATTTTGTCCCGTGTATTGGCCTTGTTTTTTGCCACTTTTTCATCGTGTCGAAAATTGAATCTGTCATCCATTCCATTTTTTCTTGGTCTGTTTTCCTTAGGGATGATCCGGATTGCTAATGTTACTAAATCTTTTAATGTGCTCCACTCTTTAGTTTTGTCCTTCATATCTGCTTTTCACACTGTTCATATATTTCTTCTTCAAATTCGGGGCGTTCAAGGATATGTCGTATTGCGATTTGGGTACTGCTTTAGGCCTCTTAGGGATATGCTTTGTGGTGCAGTAGATATCAGCTCGGAACGAGAAATCGAAGAACTGAGTTCGAATTCCGGTCGAATTCACATACGCACAAACTTCCTTGGGAAGGTATGAATCCCTCAATTCTCCCTCCAGCTATGAGTTAAATAGCAGGACAGATTGGGTTCTATAGCCTTGGCTGGCAATCAGTCTACCGCAGAAAGTAATGGCACCCTACTGCGGGAAAATCTTCTGCCCAGTTAGTCATAGCTCTTTCGAGACATGACCGTTCCGAGCGTGTATCACGTTTGGCACTTTGAGTGACTGACTGACTGGACATAATAGTTGAAAACATGATTAAGGCTTATACTGGGCATAAAGTGGGGGATCAGTTTTATATTGTTATGAAGTAATAAACTCATCCCTCACTAATTACTACTTAATAATATAATACATCTCTTCCTCTTCTAGCTATGAGTCAAATAATAGGACAGATTGGGTTCTATAGCCTTGGTCGGCAACCAGTCTATTGCAGAAGGTAATGGTAACCTACTTCGGAATAATCTTCTGTCCAGTCAGTCATGTCTCTTTCGAGACATAATCGCTCAAAGCGTGTATCACATATGGCACTTAACTGACTGAATGAATATAATAGTTGAAAACACGATTAAGGTTTCTACTGTGGGCATAAAGTGGGGTATCGGTTTTATATTGTTATGAAGTAATAAACTGATCCCCCACTAATTACTACTTAATAATATAATCCATCTCTTCCCACTCTAGCTATGAGTCAAATAATAGAACAGATTGGGTTCTGTAGCTTTGGCTGGCAACCAGTCTACTGCAGAAAGCAATGGCAACTTACTGCGGGATAATGTTCTGCCCAGTCAGTCATGTCTTTTTCAAGATATGATCGTCCGAGTGTGTATCACGTATGGCCCTTAACTGACTTTAGACCTCTTCAATTTCCATAATTTCACTCTAAATTTACTTATCACTTGAAGGTAGTCGCTTCCATTATTGGAACTTCGATGTGTTTTGGATTGAAAAAGGAGTTTCGGAATCTTTTGTTGATACTTATCGGTCGAAATTTTTCTCCTGGGCTTCTGCATGTCCATATACGCCTTGGAGGTTCTTGAAACAAAGTATTGGCTACTATCTGGCCATTCGCCCAACACCATTAAACCAATTTTTTTCAGGGTTCATTATAGGTTCTTCGTTCAGATTTACCAACTATTTTATTCCTTTCTTTGCCTACTTTGGCATTCAGGTATCTCATAATAATTATTAGGTTCTCCCAAAAGTTCATAAACACTTGCAAAAAATTGACATTTTATTCGCAAAAACAACAAAAATTATTGCTCAAAATTAGGACCATCAATTTCCAAGACTTTCTGCCATCGATCTGCAAGCTTTCGGATCTGGTCAAAGTACCATTCAGCCGGCTTCGAATCAAAGAATTCTTGATACACTTCATCAAATGAGTCGAATCGGTGGCCCTTCAGAAAGTGTTGCATTGAGTGGAAAAGACCGTAATCTGATGGAGCACAGTCAGAACTGTAGGCTGGATGTGGCAGAACCTCAACACCGTCCAGCTCTTCAAACTTGTCTTTGGTCTTCCTGGCGGTGTGTGGCTTGGCATTGTCCTGCTGCATCAAAGCGCGCTTTCGGTTGATCAGAGACGGGTACTTTTACTTCAACTTTTCGTAGACCCGCTCAAGTTGCTGACAGTAAAGTTCGGCACTGATGGCACGACCATTCGGAACCAACTCAAAAATGCACGATTCCTTCAAAGTTCCAACAAACGCACAACATGATTTTCTTGCCGAATCGATCTTGTTTTGGAACCGACGGTGTCTCTTGCCCTTTCTGAACCCATCGCTTGTCTCAATTGTGCTGGACCATATAGACCCATTTTGCAAGTCTTTTCGAACTTTTGAGACAACCTAATATAATTTCTTGCGATATACACTGAGACTTGGCGTAAAACTTTCTCGATTTCTTCTTCTGTATTGTTGTCGATGTATACACAGCTATTTTGAAAGGCTTTCCTTTCAATTTCTTTAACGACGGTGTCTCTTGCCTTTTCTGAACCCATCGCTTGTCTCAATTGTGCTGGACCATATAGACCCATTTTGCAAGTGTTTACGAACTTTTGGGACAGCCTAATATAATTTCTTGCGATATACACTGAGACTTGGTATGAAACTTTCTCGATTTCTTCTTCTGTATTGTTGTCGATGTATACACAGCTATTTTGAAAGGCTTTCCTTTCAATTTAACCGACGGTGTCTCTTGCCTTTTCTGAACCCATCGCTTGTCTCAATTGTGCTGGACCATATAGACCCATTTTGCAAGTGTTTACGAACTTTTGGGACAACCTAATATAATTTCTTGCGATATACACTGAGACTTGGTATAAAACTTTCTCGATTTCTTCTTCTGTATTGTTGTCGATGTATACACAGCTATTTTGAAAGGCTTTCCTTTCAATTTAACCGACGGTGTCTCTTGCCTTTTCTGAACCCATCGCTTGTCTCAATTGTGCTGGACCATATAGACCCATTTTGCAAGTGTTTTCGAACTTTTGAGACAACCTAATATAATTTCTTGCGATATACACTGAGACTTGGCGTAAAACTCTCTCGATTTCTTCTTCTGTATTGTTGTCGATGTATACACAGCTATTTTGAAAGGCTTTCCTTTCAATTTAACCGACGGTGTCTCTTGCCTTTTCTGAACCCATCGCTTGTCTCAATTGTGCTGGACCATATAGACCCATTTTGCAAGTGTTTTCGAACTTTTGAGACAACCTAATATAATTTCTTGCGATATACACTGAGACTTGGCGTAAAACTCTCTCGATTTCTTCTTCTGTATTGTTGTCGATGTATACACAGCTATTTTGAAAGGCTTTCCTTTCAATTTAACGACAAAAATTATTTCAGTATCGCAGAATGAATTTCTTCACATATTGGTTTAGTATAAATCCTACTCCTCTTTCATTTTTCTCTCCTGCATATATGACACTGGTATCGCAGTGAAAAGATCAGTTGGCATTGAAGATTTTATGGATATGCCCGCCACTACAAAAGGTTTATTGATGTCAAGTCAAACATCTATCAGCAAAGTTCGACACCCACGTAAAGCCAAAGAAAGTGTCGGAGTCGCTAGCATCCAGGCTACCGAACATTGCTGTAAACTTTTGCATAAGTAATAACGACGAGAGAGTAAAAAAAAATAGCCTGTTAATGCATTTTTTAAAACTGTATTTGGCATTTTATTTGTTCGAGGAAACGTGTATGAGAGACGCTTTCTGTTACAAATGACATTAGTGAACAATCAATTCTAGAAGTTTAGGTCACCCTCCGGAGGCGGCGGAAGCGGGGGGAGGGCTTGCGTATGAATATTGTCAAGTAAGGAATAACAAGTCATGACCTGCCACTGTTTGTTCGTCTGTGGACAAACTCACCCTGATATTTCCGGTTGATTAATGATTCACGAAATAGACCCTCAGAAAAGGAAGGAAGAAAGAATAGAGGAATGAAAGAGAGGAGGAGAAAGAATGAATTAGAAAGAAAGAAAGAAAGAAAGAAAGAAAGAAGGCGACGGAATGAGAGAGAGAAGGAAAGGGACACCGAAAGAAAGGAAAGAAAGAAAATAGCAATGGAAAAAAGAGAGAAAGGAATTATAACTTGAAAGAACAGAGGAATGGAATGAAATAGAAAAAAGTGAGACAAAGAATTAAAAGAAAAAAGAAAGAAAGCAGAGAGCGAGGGAATGAAGGGGAGAAAGAAATGGAAAGAAAAAGAAGAGAGCAAAAGAAAGAAAGAGAGCAAGAAAGAAGAAGAAAGAAGAGAGCAAGAAAGAAAGAAAGAAAGAAAAACGAGAGCAATGGAAAGAAAGAAAAAGAAAAAATGAGAGCAACAGAAAGAAAGAAAGAAAGAAAGAAAGAAAGTAGAGATCAATAGAAAGAAACGTAGAGATCAATGGAAAGAAAGTAGAGATCAATGGAAAGAAAGTAGAGATCAATGGAAAGAAAGAAAGAAAGAAAGAAGAGAGTAGTGGAAAAAAAGAAAGAAATCTTTATCGATGTTTTCTGACGTCAGTAAAATAAGCTGGGAAAAGTCGACAAATGCATTTATACTTTTTACTTTAAGATAAATTAATAATTTATAAGCATTTTTTTCTTTCTTTCTTTCTTTCTTTCTTTCTCCCTACATTCCTTTTGTATCTTTCTCTTTTCTCTTTCTCGAAAAATTCCTGGCCTTCAACGGAAACATGTAGAAACAAGTTCAACAGCTGCTTCTAAAAATAAAATCTTTACTCAATCCTAATATTTTGCCTGAAAGATGAAATGTTGACCATGAAAATTATTTTCACTATTCTGAAAAAGCAGCTCACCAACAACAGGACGCTACAACTTGTACAAATATGAGTCAGTTACATGATACACGCTTGGACGATCATGTCCCGAAAGAGACATGACTGACTGGGCAGAAGATTATTTCACAATAGGTTGCCATTACTTCCTGCGGTAGACTGGTTGCCAACCAAGGCTATAGAACTCAATCTGTCCTGTTATTTAACCCATAGCTAGAATACTGCCGCTCTCTCTCTCTCTCTCTCTCTCTATATATATATATATATATATATATATATATACTGGTCTATCATTCGTATTGTAATTAATTCAATCTTTAAAACAAAAATAGTGTACATTTTGAAGTCTCAGAAAAGCGAAACTTTAGAAAAGTCTCCTGCTATTCTTGACTGTTGGACACCACATCTCCCGAGATCTTTCATCTTTTTGAAGAAAACTGCTTTTGCTCTTCTTTCGGCTTTTGGTTTGCTGTAAGCGGATCTTCTCTTACATAAAAGAAGTGTTAAGTTCCACAACGAAGTTGCCTAACACCTGAACATTTAGAAAATTGTGTAAGACTCAAACTAACAAAGTATGCTGTCGATATTAAGCAATTAGCTAAGACCATGCAAGGGCAAAGCCCCCATTACTAATCAGTCAGTCAGTTAAGTACCATACATGATACATAAACGATCATGTCTCAAAAGAGACATGAGTGACTGGTCAGAAGATTATCAGGCAGTAGGTTGCCATTGCTTTCTGCAGTAGACTGATTGCCGACCAAAGCTATAGAACCCACTCTGTCCTATTATTTGACTCATAGATAGAGGGGGGGAAGTGATGTATTATATTATTAAGTAGTAATTAGTGGGGGTCAGTTTATTACTTCATAACAATATAAAACGGATCCCCCACTTTATGCCCAGTATATATAGAACCCACTCTGTCCTATTATTTGACTCATAGATAGAGCTGGAAGAGATGTATTATATTATTAAGTAGTAATTAATGGGGGATCAGTATATTACTTCATAACAATATAAAACGGATCCCCCACTTTATGCCCAGTATATATAGAACCCACTCTGTCCTATTATTTGACTCATAGATAGAGTGGGAAGAGATGTATTATATTATTAAGTAGTAATTAGTGGGGGATCAGTATATTACTTCATAACAATATAAAACGGATCCCCCACTTCATGCCCAGTATATATATATATATATATATATATATATATATATATATATATATATAACCCAGTCTGTCCTATTATTTGACTCATAGATAGAGTGGGAAGAGATGTATTATATTATTAAGTAGTAATTAGTGGGCGATGAGTTTATTACTTCATAAAAATATAAAACTGATCCCCAACTTCATGCCCAGTAGAAGCCTTAATCATGTTTTCAATTATTATATTTATTCAGTCAGTTAAGTGCCATACGTGATACACGCTTTGGGCGATCATGTCTCTATCGAGACATGACTGATTGAACAGAGGATTATCCCACAGTAGATTGCCACTGCTTTCTGCAGTAGACGTTGCTGACCAAGGCTATAGAACCCAATCTGTCCTATTATTTAATCCATAACTGGAGGGAAGAGACGGATTAATACATTTCCCTAGGGTATTTGTGCGTAAGTGAATGCAATGAATTTAACTGGAATTCGAACTCCGCTCCCCGATTTGTCATTCCTAGTCTATATTTACTGCACTACAACGCACATTGAAATTAAATGTAAAAAAATGAGAAATAGCTAGTAATCTAACTAGCTAGCTAGTTTGTGTAACTGGATGACAAAAAAGTGACTAGGAGAGATAAAAAGACTGGCGTTGCTATTTTTATTATCATTACACCCCCTGAAAAGGCGATAATGCTACTAAGACGCAAGGCGTTACTGTGAGTCAAAGTGAATGAAGAGACGTCAGAAAAGATTATAAATTCGACAAAACAGAAAATGGCGATTGGTTTGTGAAGATTGTAAATGACAGAGAAACAAGTGACCAAAAGACAAGAGAGAATTGCGAGAAAAGAAAATATCAGAACTTACGACTACTTTTCTAGCTATTTTAACAGTAAAATAATGAGACCTACTTAACAATCTAGTCAGTCAATTAAGTGTCATACGTGACAGACGCCTGGGTGATCATGTCTCGCATTTGGCATTCTTTGACCAAGCAGCCTGTTTTACTAAAGATATGTTTCTTCATTACCTGGTCATTGGGCTGGGGACAATATCTCATATTGTTTTCTGCATTTTAAATGGTAATATTAACTATTTCCTTACAAGGAAACATTTTGCAGTCAGTGACCAGACAGCCAATGCTAGTGTAATGGGCTTCAATAATGTGCGATGTCCTTTCAGGTGTAAGAGGTTATGGGTTTCCACAACTTCTTGTATTTTTGCTATCTCTCCTAATCCACATTCTGCTAACCATACCAGTCAGTTAAGTACCATATGTAAGACACACTTGGACAATCATGTCCCAGAAGAGACATCAGTGACTGAGCAGAAAATTTTCCTGCAGTAAGTTGCCATTACTTTCTGCAGTAGACTGGTTACCGACCAAGGCCACAGAACCTAGCCTGTCCTGATATTTAACCCATAGCTGGAGGGAAATGCAACGGATTAACACCTTTCCTAACGGTATCTAGTCAGTCAGTCAGTTTAGTGCCATACTTGAGCGATCATGTCTCAAAAGAGACATGACTGACTTGGCAGAAGATGTTCTCGCATTAGGTGCCATTAATTTCTGTATTAGACTAGTTGCCAACTAAGGCTACAGAACCCAATATGTCCCGTTATTTAACTTCTAGCTGGAGGGAGAAAAGACGGATTATATTATTATTTGAATAAGTAGTAAGCAATAGGGAATCAGTTTATTATTTTATAACAATAGAAAACAGATCCCCCACTTTATCCCCAGTAGAAGCTTTACTTATATTTCCAACTATTCAATCAGTCAGTTAAGTGCCATACGTGATACACGCTTTGACGATCATGTCTTGAAAGAGACATAACTGACTGGGCAGAAGATTATCCCGGAGTATCAGGCCAGAAATAGGACGAGAACAGTGTGGGTTTGTCAAAGACACTGGGACAAGGAACGCCATATTTATGATTAGGATGATCTCCGAACGGGCAATACAAATGAAGAAGGACTCGTACCTATGTTTTATTGATTATGCAAAGGCGTTTGACAAAATACGCCACAAAGAAGTTGATGGAGATGCTTGGCAGCCTCGACATATTTGGGAAAGACATGAGAGTAATCAAGAATCTCTACTGGCAGCAAACCGCCTGCATACGGACAGGTAACGAATTCAGCAGTTGGAACAATGTTTTTAGTCTTCCCATCGAAGACTGGTGCATCAGAGGTCTCCTCCTGGGTTAAGGCTGGCATCGATGCTTTCATCCCTGCTAGGACATTTCAGCTTAAATCCCATTCGTCTCCCTAGTTCTCGCCCGCTTGCTCGGCCGCCATTGCCCACCGGAATCACTTCTTCCGGCTTTATCGTAGCCACGCGTCGGACCAAAACAGGCGCCTTTTCGCCTCAGCTCGTAATAAGTGTAAAAAGATACTTAACGAAGCTAAGATGGTGTTTTCTGCCAGAATGAAACAGCGCATAGCATCCTCTAAGTTCGGTACCAAAGACTACTGTCGCCTCTGTAAAAGCGTGCTTAACAAGAGTAAGTCCTCAATACCCCCACTAATCAACGAGTTTGAGGTCCTCACCTCCTTAGCGGACAAGGCTGAATGCTTTGCCCGTAGATTCTCGACCAATTCGAGTCTGAATTCGTCTGGAATCCATACACCCGATTTCCCATCGAGAACTGAGGCCCAATTGATTGACGTCCACATCATGCCCTCGCTGATTTCTAGCATAATCTCAAAACTGGACCCTCACAAAGCGAGTGGTGGGGATAGAATCCCAATCATAGTCTTGAAGAATTGTGCCCCTGAACTCTCCTCTATCCTTTCTAAACTCTACAACATCTGTCAATCTTCCTCCTGCTTTCCTGCCTGTTGGAAGTCTTCTTCTGTGGTTCCAATATTCAAGAACACTGGTGAACCCTCGGACCCCGCAAATTACCGCCCCATCAGCCTTCTTCCGATCTTCGGCAAAGTGTTCGAAGCCATTATCAATGCCGAGGTCGTTTAGCATCTCACAGCCCACGGGCTCCTCTCGGACAAACAGTATGGCTTCCGCTTCACCAGGTCTACTGCTGATATGCTAACGACCATCATCGAGTATATATACCAGGCTCTCGACAACAATGGTGAAGCCCGAACCGTCTCCAAAGCATTCGACAGAGTATGGCATGCCGGCCTTCTACGGAAACTGCGAAGCTATGGCATAACTGTACTTTTGTTGGACTTAATCCAGTCATTCCTCTCTAACCGCACACTGAAGGTGGTATTAAACAGACATGCCTCCCAGAACTACCCTACAAACGCGGGTGTCCCCCAAGACTCTATCCTAGGTCCTACGCTCTTTCTAATCTATATCAATGATCTCCCCGATGCCATAAGATCACAAGTAGGCATGTACACCGATGATACCACAGTTTACTCTCGCCTCGATCAAAAATCTGGTATTGGTGACAAGGCGAACCTCGCTGCCGAGCTTGGGAAGGACCTCCAATCCGTGGTGGATTGGGGTAAGAAATAGCTCGTAAAATTCAATTCTTCCAAAACGAAGATGCTGTCAATTAACCACCACAGACAACCGCACCTCCCTCGCATTAGTATGGAACAGGCTTGCCTCCCAGAGAGTAAAACACTACGCCTGCTTGGCCTGACACACTCAGCGGACCTCAAGTGGAATGACTACGTCTAATCCATTGCTAAATCCGCAGCTATGAAAGTCGGCTCTCTGTGCAGGGCCCGGAAATTCTTTCCGCCTGAATCTATCCTGCACTTATACAAATCTACCATCCGCCCTTGTATTGAGTACTGCTGCCACATCTGGTCGGGTGCCCCTTCTATTCTCCTCGGGGTTCTTGACAAAATACAGCGAAGAATCTGTAATGTGATTGATACCGACTTGGCTGACCGCCTGCAGTCTCTCTCTCACCGGCCTGTCGTGGCTTCCCTGTGCCTCTTCTATAAATACTTTCATGTCCTCTGCTTTGACGAATTTAAATCACTGGTGCTCCCTAGATGTGAATTTGCACGAGATACTAGATTGGCAACTAGGTCCCACCCTTTTACAGTGAAACCGATGAAATGTAACCGCAATTTCTACTCCAACAGCTTCTTTCCTCGCACTTCTCGCCTGTGGATTCCCTACCGCATGCTTGCTTCCCCGACGGCTACGACCTCCAGGAGTTTAAATGTAGGGTCAATAGACACCTCCTAACACACTAACACACACCCACTCTCTCCAACTCTCTCCCTATGTACATCCTAAGTCGTCTATCACCCTCCTTCTGACATTTCCTATACCCAATCACTCTATGTAACCCCTGCGCTATAGTGGCAGTGGAATGCCTTGCTTGGAGTGACACGATTAAAAAAATAAAATAAAATATACAAAGATAGAAAAGGGCGTAAGACAAAGATGTGTCTTTTTACCGGATTTATTCAACTTGTACAGCGAGACTATTCTGACGACCCGAGATGTTATGTCAGGATTCGTCATCGGAGGCCACAATTTAAACAACATAAGGCACGCAGCTGATACAGTGCTGATAGCAGACACAGAAAGGAAACTAAAATACCTCCTACAAAAGGTAGCTGAAGAGAGTGACAAGAAAGAACTACAAATAAACTGCAAGAAAATCGAATCCATGGTCATCAGCGAAAAGGGCAGCCCAATATGACAAATACAGTTGGGAGATACTAAAATCAAGCAGGTACAAAAATTTAAATACATGGGAAGCGTTATAACAGAAGACGGAAAGTGCGACACAGAGATCCGAAGGTGAATTGGCATGGCGAAGGAAGCATTCCAGAAGTTGAGTAAAGTATTAAGAAACAGGACAATTTCACTAGAAACAAGGAAGAGAGTACTGGATTGCTATGTGATGTCAGTTCTTCAATATGGCAGTGAATGTTGGGCAATATCTTCGAAGGACGAACCTGAAGCAACTGAAATGTGATTCTACAGAAGGATGCTGTGAATATCATGGATCGAGCATGTGAGCAATGATGAGGTTTTGGAAATGATGGAAATAAAAAGGAAATTAATACTGAGCATCATGAAGAGACAGCTGAAGTTCCTGGGACATACAATGAGGAAGGGAGGCTTGGAAAACTTGATACTGACAAGCCAGATAGAAGGAAAAAGAGACAGAGGAAGGTAGCGGATAACATATTTGAAGGACCTGATCAGGTGGATGACGGAATGAGGGTTGCGTGGTGTAACAAGAGAAAGTGTGCTGAGAGCCATCAGTGAGAGGGAGACGTGGAAAGCCATGATCGCCTACGTCCTGAAAGGACAGGGCACATAGAAGAAGAAGAAGATTGCCATTACTTTCTGCGGTAGGCCGGTTAAAGGCCAAGTCTGTATAACCCAATATGTCCTCTTATTTAATCCATAACTGGGGGGAAGAGATGGATTAATACCTTTCCTAAGGGTATTTGCGCCTAAGTGAATGCAAATTCGAACTTGGCTCCCAGATTTCTCGTTCCGAGCCGATGTCCCCTGCACCACAACGCACATAAGTAGAGCGTTCAAATTCAAACAGTCAAGGTACAAAAGAGAAAAGCTTATCAACCTTTTGGGGAGTGAGGGCCAAAAAGCTGTGTAGAGTCATGGATGAGGGCCAAACAGCTATGGCTCCAGTGTCATGGAGGAGGACCATGTTATTAAATATGTGAATATAATTTTTAAATGAGTTGGAAATTATTTTCGATAATTTTTGCCTTGGAAAACGTATTTGATTTTTTCTTGTTTTTATTTACAAAAAGAGAACTCTAACCGGAAGCGAAAAATTTAGGAGCTGCAGAAAGTATTTCACCTCTTTCTCAATCCGATAAAAAAGGGTTTCTAAAGCATTAAAAAAAGAAAATATCTGACAGGAACTTTGTTAAAAAAATATTACATCTTAAAAATAAATGCTTCATAAATCAATATTGAAAAAAATGCCATTAAAATCGGTTGAAAACACTATTTTATATTCATTTAAAAGTACCCGCTCACGAAAGCAATTTCAGAGACCAAGTTAAAGTGAGGCCGTACGCTAATTTTGGCAATTCCTACAAATAAAGAAAAAATAAAAGTAAAACACATTCTCCAGGTAAAAAGAAATAAATTTTTAATTTCGACGCAATATATTCAGACTATCAACTTTAACTTTGGTTTGGTTTACCTATATTTATATCGTGTTCAGAGTAAGGTAGCGGGCCGGACAAGATTCACTCGAGGGCCGGATGTGGCCCTCTCGGGCCGGGGGTTGCCGACCGCTGGCGTATCAGAACATTTACTATGAAAAGTATTTATTTAAAAAAAAAATACAGGGGAAGGCACTTCACGGGTGTGGGAAAGCCGTGTAGTAGAAGAGTCAGATCAGGACCGATAATATTACAGATCCTAACAGTATTTACATTATTCGGACTATTGTCCTCATCTTTGTTTCCATTTGTACGACGTTTCGGCTCTTGTAAGGCCCCAGTTTTCCTCAGGTACTAGGCATTTCGAACCGAACCCTTTATTATAATCACTGGGCTATATCATCCTCAGGCCTTGCGTAAAGCCTCGATTGGAAGTCATGAGTTATCTCCCTCTTACCCTGCAAGTTACTTTGTTCACCACTGCTGTAGCCTGATATTGAACTCACAACTCTCAGAGTCAAGTCAGGAATTAACTAACGTCTATATCTACTGGGCGATGTGTCCCTACCAAACCAGTTACGGTAGTAATATTCAATGCACAATGAATTCTGGCGAAGAAAAATGTCAAACACAACGTGATTAAACCATGTTCCAAAACGTAGACCTCGCAGTTGATTTCAAGAACTACAAAATATATGAAGGTGTGGAGAGACATGATCGTCCTCGACCTGAAGGGACACTGCGCATGAATGAAGAAAGTACTCACGACATGCCCTCTAAAATAAAGAGCATAGAAACATACAAATCCTCAATAAACAGAAACAGAATTTATAAAAAAATAAACGAGATTTAATCAAGAATTAACTTGTCAGTTACCTGGAGTGAAAGATATATTGCAGTAATAAGTACCGCTAATTCCTACTTCACAATAGAGGAAAGATGGAGTCGAGTGTGTCTACTTACACACTCTTTTTCATATATATGTAAATATTCTCAAATATAATCTGTAAAGATGACAATATTAATACAAGAATGAGAAAAGATGAAAACTGTATTTAGTTTTAGCCGACGCGTTTCGTCTGTATGTAACAAAACAAGATCTGGATTTAAAATTCAAATGCTGACTCATTGATTTTATTAGAAATTAAAAAAAGACTCGAATTTACAAACTTTGCTTAGCATCCATGCAAAAACGAATCCAAAACAAAACTCGAGAAATTTCACACCTTGATGCGAAATGTTTTTCGGCCAATAGAAAACATCTAAAAACAAAATTCAAATCATTTTCAATTCTCAGAAACAAATTCTTTTACGGATCTTTTTGCGAGCCGGCGTAAAGTTTGTTCGTCGTCCAATAAAAAGGCCGGAATCACATCCGGGAGTAAATTCTCAAACGACCTTTTCAAGCCCCACAAACAAAATAAAAGACGAGCAAGTTTGCCTGTCACCAGAGAAAAGATGACGAGCGATATAACACGTCCCTTGACAAACGTCTAGTGATCGTTATTATCTCAGTTTTTCACTCTCACATCTTTCTTTTTCACCGGTCACCCGTCTTCCTCTGAGCGATTACTTCAAAGACATTCTTACCCAACGATAACGCTCATACACACATGCACAAGTTACTACTACAAACTCTTGATGCCCTGAACTTCCTTACTACTGTTTCTCATTGAATATTTAACTCCTACCAATTCATGTTATTCTGTTCTATTAATAGATTTCTATTTAAACGTACAAAAGGTATACTTTATTTTTCACTAATTCATCTTTTGATAACCTTCTGATAATTCTGATAAAAACCTTAAGTTGCGGGGATTGTCGGCTATGTTTGTGAATTGGCCTTGTATCTGACATGTCTGTCTGGTCCTCCAGCTACACGTCCACTGACGGACATTATCAAAACAAAACCAAAATGAATTTATTTTAAACAAATATCTATAAATATAAATAAAATGCTGTTAATAGAAAATTATAAAACGCTTATAAACATTCATTTGGTCAAATGAAAAACATTACGTAATTTTGCATAACTGAAGAGAATTTTCCATATGAAATACATTGTTTGGGTTGTTATGAGATGAGACGTTCAAATCATTGCGTTAACCGATTTATTTTTATTTTTTTCATTGTTTGTTGCAGCGGATATCGGCTTGGAAAGAGAAATCGGGGAGCCGAGTTCGAATACAACTTGAATCCATTGCATTCACTTTCGCACAAACACCTTTGGGAGAAGTATTAATCCGTCTCTTCCCGCCAGTTATGGGTTAAATAACAGGACATTGAGTTCTATAGCCTTGGTTGGCAACCCGTCTACCGCAGAAAGTAATGGCAACCTACTACGGGATAATCTTCTGCCCAGTTAGTCATGTCTCTTTCGAGACATGGTCGCCCAAGCGTGTTTCACGTATGGCACTTAACTGACTGACTGAATATAATAATAGTTGAAAACATGATTAAGGCTTTTACTAGGCATAAAGTGGGGGATCAGTTTTATATTGTTATGAAGTAATAAACTGAGCCCCACTAATTACTACTTAATAATATAATACATCACTCCCCACTTTACCTATGGGTGAAATAATAGGACAGATTGAGTTCTATAGCCTTGGTTGGCAACCAGTCTACCGCAGAAAGTAATGGCAACCTACTACGGGATAATCTTCTACCCAGTCAGTCATGTCTCTTTCGAGACATGATCGCCCAAGCGTGTTTCACGTATGGCACTTAACTGACTAACGTTTGTTGGCTTGGGAAAGGAGTGGTTTTATTAGCAAAGTTTAGATTGAAAAGAAACTGGGCTGCGGAATTTATTTCTGTGTATGACCAGCGCATTTGTTAAATTGTTATTTATGAGGTCCCTTTTGTGTTCATAGGCACGTCTTGAAAGGCTATGCAAAACTATTGGGCCAATCGCAAGTGATGAACTAGGTACTTCCCCTCATTCGCTAAAAATAATAATTCTAATAATAATAATAAAATAATTAACAAATAAATAAATAATATAAAACACAAGAAGTATACGCACATAAACACACACGTCATGTGTGTGTTTATGTGCGTATACACTCACTCACACGAGAACGAATACAGAATGGGAAAAAATGTAGCAATAAACACGCATAGTAAAGCAAAGAGACATAATACCAGTCATAAAACAGCCCTCTACCAATTTGGCAAAAGTCAAACTATTGGTTATACTTAGATAAACCACATATTAAAACGAATTGATATCATCAGACCGTAAAAAGTCCCCAACTATCAATCACACACATTATATATATATATATATATATATATATATATATATATATATATATATACTAGCAGTATAGCCCGGCGTTGCTCGGGTGTAATGAAAGATTTAAAACTAATCCATGGTCCTGGAGCGCAGACTCTTTGGACGTTGGCACGAAAGACTAAAAAGCAATAGTTGTTTCCAGTTAAAGCGAAACCGTAGACTGAAAGAAAAATGAATGGATGTAAGTCAAATTTTGATTTCCTGCTATCGATATCAAATAAGTTTTTTTTCCGTCGTAAACTGAATTTTGAAGGTTAAATAAGTCCTCTGAGTAAATGGTATCATGGCTGAGACTAAGGACTACAATTATACCAACTTAGAGCCAGACCCGAAGCAAAAACTAAAATAAAAATGCTGAAAAAAATACAGACATACAGGCAGATAAACAGACACACACACACACAAACATCTTGCCTTATATATATATATATATATATATATATATATATATATATATATATATAATTGATTTTCTGCAATATTGTAAGAACTGAACACTCACAGACGCTCATAGTACAACTGTGTAAATTTTCAAGAAAATCGTTTCAGCCGTTTCGGGGTCTATAGATAACGGACACATACACACATAGACACATTTCCATTGATATATATATATATATATATATATATATATATATATATATATACCACAAACACACGCACACATACATGCTCTAACTAACACTAACACACACACACACACACACACACACACACACACACACTGCAATTAATGACAGCAGCAGCAGCCAAGAATGACCATTCGTTGAAAGGCACGGAACTCGAACACAAGCTCTCCTACCATTCTGAAGATGAGATTTTCATCTCGAAATATTACTGTATAATAAATAGGTAATACCCCAAAACTTCTTTACGTTCCTTTATTTTACTAAACGCATTGTGATAGCTTTCAATACCTAACCATAATAATAATACGATGATGAAAACAATCTCTAAAATTTATAAAAACAAAGTTCATAATAACAAAAACATTTTGCCGATTAAAGAGAAAAGAGCAAAGTATTTTTGGATTATTTTTTTAACATTCTTTAATAATTTCTAGCACATTCAAAATTTTAATTAAAAATCATGTTTTTCTTGCGTAAGCGGGTGGGCCAAATATTCGTATGGAAATCTTAGCGTCTTTTTGCGATAAAAATAGTTTTGAAAATTCTAGCAAAAGCCAAATAATTGTCTGATTTAAAATTTTTAAAAAAGTGTAAAATAAAAAAAATGCTACAAAACTATGACATTATTTAAATAAAAAAAAGCTTTTAATTGCTTTTATAAATAAAATATATTAAGAACACTTTTGTCTAAAAAAAAGCTTATTCTATGAATAATGAATTTTTAAGTGTGTTGGTTTCTTTATTTTAGAACGATTTAAGTTAATAATTTAAGTTTTAAATATTTCAAAATTCTGTATTCCACCGTTTTTTATGATATTAAGTGAAATCTATATTAACTAATCAGAAATGGAAAATCTTAGTACAAACTATCAAACACCAATATTTTTTAAAGAATTTGTAATTTTTTTGTATGTATATAAACATGGAAATTTTTGTAGGTCCGGTGGCTCATACATGACATTATCAGAAAATAAGAGCGATAACTGTAGTAAATATAAGGCCAAACTTTCTAAAATTCAATAAAACATTATGGAGGATATTTCTTAAATTTTAAGGATTGAAGATTACTTAAAACTTATATGTAAACGGCGCTCACATTATATTTAATAGTTTCTTTATGGCTAAATCCCCCGTATAACAACATTGAGAAACAACCTCTTGTTATCAAGTTGTCAAACCCGATATCAACTTAAATAAACGGCTACTGTTGGGTTTTAAGAAATGCATTTCTTTGATATTTTAAAATTAAATAAATTTTTTTTTCAAATCAGATTATAATTTAAATCACCTCAAATAAAATTTCAGAAAGTTTTTATATTTCATTTTTGCAAGATTTTTTAATAAAGTAAATTACATTGTGATGAAAGACGACTAAAATAAGGGAGGTAATCAGCTATTTTAGAAAAAAAATAACCTTTCAGTAAATTTAAATTAGATTTTGAAATACAGCATAGCTTATTGAAAATATTAAATTTAATATATTAACTTAAAATTAAAACTAAAAAGTTTCAAGATAGATTCTTAAATTATACACATTAATTTTAAACTTTAGATATCTCATTTTCTATAGTTGTGCACATGAAAAAGTCATGATAATATGTAAATTTCTAAGAATTGTTCTATCTTATTATTATGAGTGCAAGGTGTCATGACAAGTCATTGTAGTTTAACATTAGCTTGATTTTATTGCACTAAAATCATGGCTAAAAATTCTACTAAAACAAAGATGAAGGTTATGATTTTGAAGGAGAAGGTGACTGTAGCGGATAAGAAATTTTATAAAATCAACATTTTTATTCGCTTTTACAAAAATTCACGATGACGTGTGAAATCCTGGTTTCCCAAATAAAAACAAATTGACCATCTGCTTAACGAAAAAGTCGAAACCAGATTTCGCAAGTAGGTGGTAAAATGATTTTTGACTAATGGGAGCTACTTGCACGACTTGGAAGGACTTGGCGATCCAGTGCTAAAAGAGACGGAAAAACTAAACCAACTTCAAACCGGAGATAAGTTCAGGTCGCACCTTGTTCTCTTTCTCCTTTATCTCTTTCAACAATTATTACTACAAACATTTTGTACAAACTCTTGATACCTTAACTTTCTCATTGAACACTAGTTTCTACGAATTCTTATTCTTCCTTTAATAAATTTCTAACATACAAAATGTATATTTTATTATTTCACTCTTCTACACTAATCCACACACTCCAACTGACAACCAACCTTCTGATGATAATTCTGTATCTAAACTTGTAAGTTGTAGGAGTTCGGTTACATCTGACGAAAGTCCGAATACAAGAAAAATTAACCAGCTCCCAACGCTACAACTCTACGGGAGGTGACAAAGTGCCTGGGAATTTCCAGAAACAGTGTTCAAACCAGTCAGAAGACGTTTCGTACAACTGGAAGTATTTTAAGTGTAAGGATAACCAAGTAGACCATAAAAGTTGGACAAGAGAGATGAAAGAAAAAACGTAAGAGTCGTAAGGCAATCCAAAGTTAATAGATAGACAAATGGGGAGAGAATGCAATCTGAACAGCAAGGCTTCAGTTGATAGATTACGCATTGTATGACTAAAAGAAAGCTGTTATTTCCTAAGAGTTGAAGAAGAAGAATATAAGAAAAAGTCTTATTATTCTAAACTTATTTATAAATGGAACTTTGTCTGTGTGTGTCCGTTATCTATAGACTCCGAAAAGGCTGAACCGATTTTCTTGAAAATTTACACAGTTGTACTATAAGCGTCTGCGAGTGTTCGTGGCTAGGTTTTGTGTCGAGGTACCCCCGATAAATATCGAAACTCGGGTTATAGAAGGAGTGGTCCGATTTTAATCAAATTAAAAACATAAAAAACGATATTCAGAAGTTCATGGTTGCAGTTCTTACAATAGTGCAGAAAATCGATAATATATATATATATATATATATATATATATATAAGGCAAGTTTTGTGTGTGTGTGTGTGTGTGTGTGTGCCTGTATGTCTGTATGTTTTTCGGCCCTTTTATTTTAGTTTTTGCTTCGGATTTGGCTCTAAGTAGGTATAATTGTAGTTCTTAGTCTCAGCCATGATGCCATTTACTCAGAGGACTTATTTAGCCTTCAAAATTCAGTTTACGACGGAAAAAAACTTATTTGATATCGATACCAGGAAGTCAAAAGTTGACTTACATCCATTCATTTTTCTTTCAGTCTACGGTTTCGCTTTAACTGGAAACAACTATTGCTTTTTAGTCTTTCGTGCCAACGTCCAAAGAGTCTGAGCTCCAGGACCATGGATTAGTTTTAAAGCTTTCGTTTCACCCGAGCAACGCCGGGCTATACTGCTAGTATTCTTAAATAATAAGAATTCTTATAATAATAATATGTTTTGTACTTGCCCCAAATAAATATAAAAATAGTCACGATAGAGTGGGACAATATCTACCCTGGACAATGTGAAGACACTATGAAAAATATGTAAACAAATACTGGTATGAACATCACCCAGCATCGGTTACAGAAATAGAAGATGTCACACCAGTCTATGGGATTACACCATCTACACAGACAGAAAAATTGAAGCAAATAGGCCGGACATTATTGTTAAAAACAAAAAAGAAAAAACTTTCCTACTAAGTGATATGGCTTGTCCAGTGGATTGTAACATAGCAACCAAGGAATTCGAAAAACTGTGAAAATATAAAGACCTGGAAATTGAAATAGAAAAAATGTGGAAACTGAAAACAAGAATCGTACCAGTGATAGTAGGTGCACATGGAATGATAAAAAATGGAACAAAACAACACATTGAAAGAATCCCTGGAAACACCTACTTAAGAGATATACAAAAAAGTGTCATGTTAAGTACAGCCCACACACTAAGGAGAACTTTGTCAATATAACGCAAGAGATGTTATCGGAGATATGAAAAAACAGTAAATGGAGCCATAACAACACACCACTACCTGCCTTAGGTCTTCCTGCAGACATGGTAGGTAGTGCGACCATAGCAGAAATTGCATTATGATAAAAAATAACATAATCATAATCTCGAACAAAGTTTAGGAGAAATAACCAAAAAGACAAAATTTACTAAGAGACAGAAAATTGTAATTACCTGCTGTCGCTCAGTTGACTAACCGAACCTCGCCTCAATATTCACTTGGTGTGACCAAAAAGTAAAAAATAATTTTCTTCCTGGTAATCAAATTTGTTTGAAATGTTCTTAAAAGTAAGTCATTTTTTTGTTAAATTTTAAACTTTTCATGTTTAATTGGTTTTCTTTAATTTATTTTTTACATTTTAGCAGAAATCTCTTTGACTGGACTTTAACTAAGTTAAAACTTAGCAATCCACCAACATTTTTTTTTTTTGTAGTAGATAGATCTAATTATCACCCGGTTCACACTCCACCCACGTCTATTGAACAGGCGACGAGGCTCATCCCTTATTCCCTGTTTAGGATGTGGTTTCCGGCTTTCTCTTTTCCAATCTTTTCACTCTTTTCTTTTTTTTTTTATTTCCAATTGGTGTAGATAGGCTAAACTATCGCCCGGTTCACACTCCACCCACGTCTATTGAACAGGTGAAGAGGCTCATCCCTTGTTCACTGTTTAGGATGTGGTTTCCGGCTTTCTCTTTTCCAATCTTTTCACTCTTATGTACCCCCCTGCACATCAGTGGCGTTACCGCCTTGCTTGGGGTGATATGATTAAAAAAAAAACATATTGAAGAAACTCGACGTAAACTTACACAAATTCTGAACGAATTAGTGTAAATGAAAAGTAGAACAGAGTTTAAGAGCGATGACAAAAAGATAAAATTTACAAAGAACTATAAATAATAGGAAGTTGTGGAGAACCGTAACCGCCAAAGTCCGGAAAAAGCTCAGCATATAGGAAGACCTAAACTTAGGAAAGATAAAAGTACAAAACAGATCTTAAATTAGGCATTAACTCTGACGTGTTAAATATTTTTAGGACAAAGCCAACTTTGTACTGAAACCATTTTTATGGCCCCATTCGTAAGAATAACCTCAGTAATTATTCATTTTTGGTTAGCCTATTCCTCATTTGATTGTTTCTTTTTATGACAACTCCCATGATTGATTTCTTTCCGGTCATTAAAATGAGTCATATGAAACATATGACCGAAAATTTGGGCAGAGTCCTATCGCTGAAGTTATTCTAGAGCAGAGATCAAGTATTTTAATTATTAATTAAGGACTTCTCTTTCCTTCGTCCTATTGCTGCTTCTTATCGTAACTTTTGAAACCCTGCAAATGCCCTTAATCATTGGAGGACAAAAACTTGAAATGAAATAGCAGAGATGTGCGTGTAAATATCAGTCAGTGAGTAAAGTGCCATACGTGATACACGCTTGGACGATCATATTTCGAAAGAGACATTACTTACTTGGCAGAATATTTTTCCCGCAGTAGGTTGCCATTCTTTTCTGCGGTATACTGGTTGCCAACCAAGTGTTGCATATCTTGGATGGTGTAGAATAACACTGAAAGTTATTCATAATTGCCAGTGAAATTGACAAAATTTTACCGAATTGTTACATATCTTGGTCGGTGTGACATTTTACCCAGTAGTATATTCGTATCTTGTTGCAAAATTAAAAAACGAAAAACAATTGGATGGTATTCAGTATTAGAAAATGCAGGTGTGGAGCTAGAATTTTGTTCTGACGATCAGGATCAAAAATAAGTCAGCACCCAAGGTGTGACAAAGTACTACAAAATAACGTGTCGGGCGGGTTAACTTTTTAAGTGACATTAGTTGTCACAGTGTTAGGGTTTAGCTCAGCAGTTTACAGACAGCAGTTGAGTTGAAAACACAGAAGTTGGTATGCGCGTTTGCTACCTCCGATCAGGTCACCTCCTACACACACTCTACGCCAAGTCACTGAAAAGGTGAATAAAAATATTGAATATTTTTATATACAAGTGTTGATGTCGTCATTTTGTAGTTGTGAAAAAGCAAGCGACTTTGGGTCCAATTTATGTTCACTTTGATTGCCGTTATGTTTCGACGATTTATCTTGTGAAAAGGTAATCAATATTTGGTTCGAACTTACTCTCACCAAATTGGTTGCATATGATAGCGTCGTGAAATGTGAGGTACAGTTTTGTTCTCCAGTCATTTTGGTCCCAAGTTTATTTTCGTCGAAGTGGCATATACCAGATGAACGGGTGTGCAACACAAGGGATATAGAACTGTTGTATCCCGGGAGAGGATAAACAGAGAAAGAATAGTGCAAGAAATAACTCTTAACACTGAGTATATATAAATAGTAATTTATTATATGTTAATACAATAAACCAAATACAAGTACACCAGCGAACAGTTAACACGAATAACACTTATGAAGGCAATGTCTCTGTATAGGACGTATGCGTCCGTCTTGAGAAGAAAGCTTCCGTCTAGTAACGTTTAACTCAAGTCTAAGGTCGATGGCTGTCGACTCTCGTATAATAACGGATAATCTTATTCACTCTCATGTAATGACAGACTCTCGTATAGTCACGAACACTCTCGATCACTCTCGTGTAATGACGAAGAATCTCGTATAGTCACGAACACTCTCGATCACTCTCGTGTAATGACGAAGAATCTCGTATAGTCTCGATCACTCTCGTGTAATGACGAAGAATCTCGTATAGTCACGAACACTCTCGTGTAATGACGAAAACTCTCGTATAGTCACGAACACTCTCGATCACACTCGTGTAATGACGAAGACTCTCGTATAGTCACGAATACTCTCGATCACTCTCGTGTAATGACGTAGACTCTCGTATAGTCACGAACACACTATCTCTCTGAGGCTCTCTCTCTCTCTCTAACGCTCTCTAGCGCTATCATGTAGTTCGTTCCCGTCGCGGTCTTTTATGACCCGGGCCATACCCATTGCGGGATAGGACCAGGATATTCCCCTACAACAATATCTCTCCAGAACAAGAACCCAATCTTCCATGCTGTTTAAATGATAGCTGAAGAGAGAAGAGATGAATAAATACCTTTCCCAAAGATATTTAAGCGTAACAGAATGCAACAAATTCGACTAAAAACACTATGCGGTGCTGAGAGGTTAAAAATGAACGTAAAGACATATCGAAATAGGAGTAAAGATTTTCTTTTATTTTTTACTAGCAGTATACCCCGGCGTTGCTCGGGTGTAATGAAAGCTTTAAAACTAATTCATGGTCCTGGAGCTCAGACTCAGCCTAAAGAATATTTGTGTGAAGTTTGGTGAGAATCGGATAAAAATTGTGGATTTGTATAAAGGACATACAGACAGATAAACAGACACACACGCAAACATCTTGCCTTATATATATATATATATATTATTGATTTTCAGCACTATTGTAAGAACTGCAACCTTCAAACTTCTGAATATCGTTTCTTATGTCTTTGTCTGTCAGTGTAGCAAATTTGATTAAAATCGGACCACTCCTTCTATAACCCAATTTTTTCGATTATCGATATTTATCGGAGGTACCTCGACACAAAACCTAGCCAAAAACACTCGCAGACGCTTATAGTACAACTGTGTAAATTTTCAAGAAAATCGGTTCAGCCGTTTCGAAGTCTATAGGTAACGGACACACACACAAAGTTCCATTTATAAATAAGTTTAGATTTATTTATCTTTATTTTATTTTATTTTATTTCATTTCATTTTTTTTTTAAATCGTAAAGCGAGTAAAGAACTTTCCCACCAAAAAACATAAATTGTACGAAAGTCATGTGTTGAGAGTGAAAAGTTGACTAATGGTCTTGTCTCCAAGGTGCACAGGACAGAACAGAGAATCTTGCATAAGCAAAATTAGAAGTGATAAATTTTACTTCATGATCACCCCGAGCATGCAACGGACGGGAATTGTATTATAAACAGGGCCAGGGTATAAGGATTTCTTTGTGATTTTAAGAAAATTAATGACCCTGACAAAAAGTGAGGTAGTCATTTGGTAAATATCTGAGTGAAAACAGAATTTTCCTTGCGTAGGAGAAATATGAAATGATAAAATTTAATTAATAATCGCAAGTCCATGCATGGAGTACTGCTGCCATTTATGGTCAGGTGCCCCTGCCGTTCTCCTCAGTGTTCTCGACAAGCTCCAAAGGAGAGTCTGTAATGTGATAGGTACCGATCTGGCGACTCGACTGCAGCCACTTTCCCATCGTCGAAATGTGGCCTCCCTCTGTCTCTTCTATAAATACTTTCATGGCTTCTGCTCGGATGAGCTTAAGTCACTGATCCTCCTCAACAGGTGTTTACCCGTGCAACCAGACTGACAACTGGGTCCCACCCATTCACAGTCAGGTTAGCCAAATGCAGACGACAATTCTACTCCTGCAGCTTCCTCTCTCGCACTTCCCGCCTGTGGAACTCACTCCTGTATTCTTGCTTTCCTGACGGCTACAACCTCCAGAAATTTAAATGCAAAGTTAATACTCACCTACTAACCACTGGACTCTAGCTCTCTCCCCTCCCCTGAATAATCTTCACTTTCTCTCCGCCCATGTATCTGTCATTTGCACCTGCTTTCTCAGCTTTCTATTGTTCCTTTCTAACTAGCTTGTACTCCTCACTCTTTTCTAATTAATCTTTCTACATTTATGTAACCCCCTGCACATCAGTGGCGTTTCTGCCTTGCTCGGGGTGAAATGATTAAAAAAAAAAAAAAAAAAAAAAAAAGTAAATGCGAATCGAGGCGGTTGAATCCGGTTAGTTAAAGGAGAGCCGAGGGTGGCGAGCACAGATGAAATACCAAGGAAGGTGGCGAAATTGTTTACGCCCCTTGAAGAGTATTGGTGCGAGATACTAATGAAAGAAGGAATAAGTTATTTGGGCAGAAAAGGGAAATTTTTCGAGAGCCAGATAACAAAGAGACTCTTGTTGAATTTCGGGTAATCACCGATTTCTACAGACCAATCTTCCCAACAACAGTTTTTTAATACAAAGGCTCGAAGTGGCCAAAAACAGTTCGGCCGAAGCAGCAGTTGGAATTGCAGATGAGACGAGAGACCACGCCGCCTGATATCACATGACTGCATGCCTAAGAAGAACCCCGACTTGAACCTTGTGCCAGACTTAACCAAACCAGACGAAGTGTTGCATTTCAACTTAAGACGTTGGTTAGGACGATAACTGTCTGCATGTAAGTAGATAGAGTCTGACTGTTGAAATGGCCAAGTGTTGTACCAAATGAACGAAGATATGAAATTTTGAATTCTATGAAGATATTTTTCTCCTTCTTGTGATTTTGCTCAACCTGAACCGATCTATTACAGTAATTCCTGAAGGTTTTACTCGTCTTATGATTAACCAAATCGCAACTTAAGTTAAGATAGGGTAAACAACGATTTATCGATCCAGCCGAAGAAATTGGGTGATTAGAAAATCGAACATAGGGTGAATGTCACAGATTAGCGGCAAGATTCTCATCATTTTATTGTTAAAATTGCTAGATAAAACCGTAAATTCTATGCTATGTTTCTTCAATCGCATTTTCGCTTATGGAATTCTTCCGTTTTCCTGTTTTCCAGTCAAATTTGATCTTCAACAACTTAAGCGCAATGTTAATCGTTACTTTCCATTTTTTTTTATTGTTGTTTATCTTTAATAAGTTTTTTTTTTTTTTATAAGTGTTTCACCCCGAGCAAGGCATGTCACTGCCACTACTGCGCAGGGGGCTACGTAGAGTGGAGAAAGGCTGATTAAATATAGGAAATGTCAGAGGCTGGGTGATAGGCGGGTAAGGATACTGAGAATGAGGGTTGGGTAGATGAGAGTGTTCTGAGAATAGTTGGGAGTTAGTGTGATAGGAGGTGTCTATTGACCCTACATTTAAACACCTGGAGATTGTAACTGTCGCGAAAGCAGACTTGTGGAAGGGAGTTCCACAGGCGGGAAGCGCGAGAAAAGAAGCTGTTGGAGTAGAATTTACGGTTACATCTTATTTGTTTAACTGTAAAAGGGTGGGACCTAGTTGCTAATCTAGTATCTCGTGTAAATTCGTGCTTAGGCGGCACCAGTGATCTAAGCTCATCGGAGCAGAAGCCATGAAATACTTGTAGAAGAGGCACAGGGAAGCCACATCACGCCGGTGAGAGAGCGGCTGCAGCCGGTCTGCCAAGTCAGTATCAACCACGTTACAGATCCTCCTTTGTATTTTGTCAAGTTATTCTTTTTCTCAGAACAATTGCCATGAATGTATTTAGAGAAAAAGCACGAGGAAGCTACATTATGGCGCTGGGAAAGTGACTGAAGCTGAGATGTCAGGTCAGGTCCAATAATATTGCTGATTCTTTTTGGGATTTTATCAAGAATCGCTAACTATATCGACGAATGTCAGGGAATCCTAAATCTGAGATGCGATTTTTTAAAAAATAATCGCATCGGCCCAAGCAAGACATTATACTGCCACTGTTGTGCAGGGAGGGGGGTTACATAAAAGGAAAGTCATGAGAAAGAGTGACAGAATAAAGGGGGTGTCAGGAAGCGGGTAGGAGAGGGATGAGAATACTGCAGAAATGAGATGAGAGCATGAGAGAGAGGATGCAAGTTAGTGAGATAGGAGATGACTATTGACTTTATATTTAAATTCTTGGGGATTTATAAAATTGTCGGGGAAGCAAGTAAATGGAAAGGAATTCCACAGGCAGGAAGTACGGGAAAAGAAGCTGCTGGAGTAGAATTTGCGTTTACATCTTATTGATTTCACAGTGAAAGGGTGGGACCTAGTTGCTAATCTTGTGTGACGAGTAAATTCATATATAGAGGACACCAGTGAGCTAAGTTCATCGGAACAGAAGCCGTGAAAGTACTTGTAAAAGAGGCACAGGGAAGCCACATTGCGCCGGTGAGAAAGTGACTGTATCCGAGCTGCCAAGTCGGGATCGATCACATTGCAGATTTTCCGTTGGATTTTGTCAAGGACCCCTAGGTAGATAGCAGGAGCACCCGACCAGATATGGCAGCAGTAGTCAATGCACGGGTGAATGGTAGATTTGTCTATGTGCAGGATTGTTTCAGATGGGAAAAACTTCCTGGCCCTGCACAGAGAATCAACCTTCTTAGCAGCGGATTTAGCTATGGATTCTATATAGTCATTCCATTGGAGGTCTGTTGTGAGAGTTAACCTAAAGAAATTGAGAAAAAAGAATGCGTATACGTACAAGTGAAAGAAAAATGTGAAAAAAGAAAAATTAATCCATGTTTCAGATGGAGGAATGTTACATCTCGGAGACGACTGTCCCTTTAAGAATTCGAAATGCTACAGCCGTAAGAAACTAGGACATAAAATGTCACACTGTAAAACTAAAGTAGGGAAACGTTCTCACAGAAAAAAATTCGTACACCGCGTTATGGCGGGAATGTAATCACATAAAATAAGGAAATGTATGTATGTGAAAATTTATAATATTAATATAAAAATTCAAATTAGACACTTATAGTGATACCACAGTAATCAATGAAGCCACATGGAAAGCAAAGTTTCCCGCCTGTGGAATTCTCTTTCATATACTTCCTTCCCTGAAATCTACAATCTCCAAGAATTTAAATGCAAAGTCAATTGCCATCTCTTATCTTCTTGGCTCAAATCCTTTCCCTGACAACCCTTGTATCATGTTCTTCTTCCTTTCCACTCTACTCTCATGCAGCTCTCTTCACACTAGTGTTCTCATCCTTCTCTTACCCACTCTCTCTAACTTGTTCCTCTTTCTCATCACTCTCCTTTTAATGTCAATTGCCATCTCTTATCTTCTTGACTCAAATCCTTTCCCTGACAACCCTTGTATCACGTTCTTCTTCCTTTCCACTCTACTCTCATGCAGCTCTCTTCACGCTAGTGTTCTTATCCTTCTCTTACCCACTCTCTCTAACTTGTTCCTCTTTCTCATCACTCTCCTTTTAATGTCAATTGCCATCTCTTATCTTCTTGACTCAAATCCTTTCCCTGACAACCCTTGTATCATGTTCTTCTTTCTTTCCACTCTACTCTCATGCAGCTCTCTTCACACTAGTGTTCTCATCCTTTTCTTACTCATTCTCCGACTCCCCTGTAACTTGTTGCTGTTTCTTATCACTCACCTCTTTTGTAACCCCCTGAGTAACAATGGCAGTTCTACTTTGCTTGGGGTGAAATGATTAAACAAAAAAAAAAAACAAAGAAAAGAAAACCTATATTAAAAATGACTTCCAAATTCACGAGTAGCATGTCAGGTGAGAAATGATATTTTATTGCCGAAATGACTTGTAACGTTTTTATCTGTTGTGTCATGTGTCAGGATATAAAAGCATTGGTTAGATCCAGTGTGAGTTGTGTGTTCAATAACTGGCTACAGCAGAGGTGAACAAATAACTTAGTTATCTCCCTTTAACTCAACATTCTAAGACATTCAGAAGTGGCATAGCTCCTGGTGTATTCGATCACCGAAGTTAAGCAACGTGAGCCTGGTCAGTACTTAGATGGGTGACCGCTTGGAAATACCATGTGCTGTAAGCGTTCAGTGACGGATGTTCGTAGTGGTGCAGTGGATATCGGCTTGGAAAGAGAAATCGGTGAGCCGAGTTTGAATTCTAGTTGAGTACCCTGCATTCACTTAAGCACTAGTACCCTTGGGAAAGGTATTAATCCGTCACTTCCCTCCAGTTATGGGTTAAATAACAGGATGGGGCCTGGAAGCAACCCATCTAGTGTTAGTGTCACAATAAAAACACCCTTGGTAGACCTGGCGAAGCATCAAATATTCAGCTATTTGACAAGATTATGAATTTCGCTACAAATTACGCCAGGGTTCCAAATGCACAGGGAATACTGGAGGGGTGTAGTGGGTTCTATCTCGGCCAAGACCGCAAGACGACGACGATAGCTCATGGATCGAGAACAATATACCCCAGTGATCAAAATAAAGGGGTTTGGTTTGAAATTCCAGTCACATGAAGCCGGAGTATACAACGGCCGAAAAGTCTTGAATATGAATTTGGAAATAAAGATGAGGAAAACTATATGAACAATGTAAATACTACCTCATTTCAGAAGTATACACAAATAAAGGGTTCCGTTTATAATGTTTAGCACCTAAAGAAGGCCAGAGCGTACAATGGCCGAAACGTCGTAAACATGGCAATAAAGATGAAGACAACAGTCCGAACAAGGTAAATAATATAAATACTACCTCATCTCAGAAGTATAGAAAAATATGTGATTGTCCACTTAACTACTGCATAGTCGTGAGGATGATATGTTCGACAGTACAATGGATTCACAAAAACGGAAATTACTTATGGCTGAACCTAATACGATGGATTAAATAACAAGCTATCAAAATCATAAAAAAACATTTTATGTAAATCGAAGTGTCGTCTGCTAAATCATTTCCAGATCTCAGCGTAGCAACCAGACGAAGAGAAATATTTTGAAGTTCAATTGGAAAACAATAAAGAAAGATAAAAGGGTTATCGATATGATTTTTTATTATTCTTTCTTGTTCCCTTTCAAGTGTAAAATGTAGAATAAGTAGCCTTTATTGATTTGTTCGTAAGGTTACTTGGAAATGCCCCGGCATCCTACTAAGCGAGTTAAAATCTGAATAAATGAAGTTGGCTGTTTCGTCTTCAATTACTTATCAACCCTTTACTGGTTATTTAAAGCCAGAAAATAATTTTAGATTTGATTTTTTTTTTTTTGTAATGGTAGCTATAATAATGGTTTAGTTAGATATGTTTTACTATTTAACCCATAGCTACAGGGTAAATGCGGTCGATTCATACTTAATCAGAATTTGATGAACAAACTAGAAATTATAATATGGATATAAAGTGGGTGATCAAATTTATATTATAATCTATATATAAACTAATCCCTTTGTGGCAACTGTAATATTTAAACGTTTATATTTTAGAGAATGTAAATATAGAAGACATGCCTGTGTAATTAATCAGCATATCATTGATTAGTTGACTCGTTTTCTAGGGCGTAACAACCCTTTGTAAGTTTATTAGTTAACCCATAGGGGGGATGAGACGCGGATATACCTTTACCAAGGGTATGTGCGCGTAAGTGAATACAAAGAATGCAACGGGAATTTGAATTCGGTTCAAGCCATTATCATTCACACCACCCACACATCCAAACCCAAGCGGTCACCCATCCTGGTGCTGACTAGACTTGGTAAAGTAAAGCTATTAGGTTCATCGGAAAGGCAACGGTCAAAGAAAAGTGACCTCTGAGAGCAATACACTGCGCCTCCACGGCCTTACCCTCTCTTCCGATCTCAAATGGAACCATTACATTGAGTCAATAGCCAAATCCACTGCCAGGAAGGTTGGGTCACTGTGTCGGGCCTGGATGCTTTTTTCTCGCCTGAATCCACTCTGCATATATACAAATCAACCATCCGTGCATGGAATACTGCTGTCATATATGGTCAGGCGCCCCTGATGTTCATCTCAGTGTTCTTGAAAGGCTCCAAAGGAGAATCAGTAATGTGATAGGTACCTACTTGGCGGCTCGACTCCAGCCACTTCCTCACCGACGGGATGTGGCTTCCCTCTGTCTGTTCTATAAATATTTTCATGGCTTCTGCTCTGACGAACTTAAGTCACTGATGTCCCTGCTACATGGGTTTACTCGTGCAACCAGACTGGCAACTGGGTCCCACCCATTCACAGTTAGGTCAACCAAATGCAGCCGACAATTCTACTCCTGCAGCTTCTTTTCTCGCACTTCTCGCCTGTGGAACTCTCTTCTATATTCTTGCTTTCCTGATGGCTACAACCTCCAGGAATTTAAATGCAATGTCAATACCCATCTCTTAACCATTTCACTCTAGTTCTTTCGACATCACCCTGTATATCTTTTCCTTTCTATCTGCCTTTGCAACTGTCATCACACCTGTATTCCTGTCCTCCTCTTGATGCCTTCTCTGACACCCGCTGTAACTGGTTCGTCTTTCTTTTTACTCTCCTCCTATCTAATCTTTTTCTCTGATGTAGCCCGCTGCGCATCAGTGGCGTTACCGTCTTGCTTGGCGTGAAACGATTAAAATAAATCTGAGGTGAGTTCTTGGTTAGTTAATCACCCTTTTAAAATTAGCTCTCGGTGCGCGAAGAGAAAATTGTTATCAGTGAGCAGAGTTCGGATTCTGGTCGAGTACCTTGTGGATGTGCGTTGTGTTGCAATGGATATCGGCTCGGAATGAGGATTCGGTAGGCCAAGTTCGAATTCCAGTTGAATTCGTTGCATTCACTTACGCACAAAGACCCTTGGGAAAGGTGTTAATAAGTTGCTTCTCCCTCTAGAATAGCACGCCAGATTAAATTCTTTAGCCTTGATTGGCAACCAGTCTACCGCAGAAAGAAATCTTCTGCCTATTCTCAGCCATGACTCTTTTGAGACATGATCGCCCAAACGTGTATTACATATGGTACTTAACCGAGCTGATCTTGTTTAAGTTTGAGTTTTGTTTAACGACATATTATGTGGGTTATTTAATGCCAAAAAGGTGGGGTTCTACTGTATTCTTTTAATATTCGGTTATAGTGAGAAAGTTGTCTTAAAAAATGTTTTTCTGAGAAAAATGTTTTTTCTGAGAATAATGTTTTTCCTTCAAAAATGTGTTATGGTAATAATTTTTTCTTTAAAAATTGTAATATTTTTTCCTTCAAAAATTGTTATTTTCCTATAAAAGTATTTTTATGTATGTATTTCTATAAAAGTGTATTTTTATACTTTCATAGTGTTTTGACCCCAGTTTGGGGATTAACTATTTGACCATAGTTGGGATCTTAACAGGTGCTACCACACCCGGTCAGGATGGACCTGAGAATTAAAGCAATTAAGTGGTGGTTTCATACTCCTCACAACCTCCTAATCAGAGGCCTTGCTGCCGGATGCAGTTTACCGTCATGTCCAGGACCATGATCTGATCTTGTGTAAAAAAATCGTTGTTGTAATGGATGTTATCGGTTTTAACAAATATAATAGATAATGAAAAAAACAGAGCAAAATAAAATCAGGGATTTGTGGATAAAAACGTGGAAGTATTGT
The DNA here is from genome assembly GCA_037127315.1 of Ascarosepion bandense. Lineage (NCBI taxonomy): Eukaryota > Metazoa > Mollusca > Cephalopoda > Sepiida > Sepiidae > Ascarosepion > Ascarosepion bandense. The sequence continues at coordinate 1,657,351 of JBBBDQ010000445.1, forward strand.
TGAATGAAAAAGATTAGTTGGTAGGGAGGCTTGATGAAGTATCACGCAATTTCACGGGGTGGTGGGGGAGTGAATGAAGAAAGGAAGCAAACATGGGGAAACGGAAAGAACGAAGGGAAACAATAAACAAAAAAATAAGGCAAAAGAAACAAATTGTTTTTCAACGAATAAAACAACGACTACGTCAATATTCCGTTCAAACTATGGCTTAAACAGCAGAGAAAACCCGATCTTAAGTAGCAACCACTCTTGGAGAAAGAAAACAAATTCTTAAGAGCTTTCCTAGCGTCGAAGGTTGATCTGATAGTTTGGCTTATATATCGACTAATCTTGAAGGAAAACTCTGAAATTCGTAAAACGTTACAAAAGCTTTTTCAGCGTTGAAGGTTGATCTGATAATTTGGCTTATGCATCGACTAATCTTGAAGAAGGAAAACTCAGAAATCCGTAAAACATTAGCAGAGCTTTTCCTACTGTCCTCAACCATTGATCGCTGGAACTTAGGTGGATGGTGTCGAAAAGATAAGTCGAAACCTCTAGATTTACCATTTTTTTTTGCCTTCGATCTGCCCTGTGAGTATCATATTCTCTAACCCCTCTTTTTTCTCATTATGCGCTTAAGAAGTTTCAATCTTTGACGTTATTCACGTGTTCGGCCCGTGGAATTCTAAGCAGTTTTTCCAGGAAACAGTAAAACCGATATTGCGCCTACACTCAATCTTGACAGAGGTGGGTAGAAAAGACGACGGTAAGAGAGACTCGAGATCAACGCTTCTCCTAATCAGATAGGATTCTCCACCCCGAAGAAAAATCTCCAACTTAAAGCCTTGTTCCAGAAGTCTCGTTAAAAACTATGACACCAAAACAGAGTAGAGAGAGAGAGAGACCAAGCGGTGACAAGACTGCAGGAGGGTAGAAGAGACAACGGGAAAAGACACAGACCAGAAACCAAGGACACCAGAGAGAGAGAGAGACCAAGCGGTGACAAGACTGCAGGAGGGTAGAAGAGACAACGGGAAAAGACACAGACCAGAAACCAAGGACACCAGAGAGAGAGAGAGAGAGAGACCAAGCGGTGACAAGACTGCAGGAGGGTAGAAGAGATAACGGGAAAAGACACAGACTAGAAACCAAGGACACCAGAGAGAGAGAGAGAGAGAGAGAGAGAGAGAGAGAGAGATCAAGCTGTGACAATACTGCATGAGGGTAGAAGAGACAACGGGAAGAGACACAAACGAGAGACCCGAAACCAAGGACACCAAAAAGAGAGAGAGAGACGAGACCACTGCTTCACTTGATCTTATATGATTCGCCGCTCTGAAGAATAACCTTAGTGTTAAAACTTTGTTCCAGAAATCTCATTAAAAAACCAACCTAACAGTGTCACGATAATCGGGAAGTGTCGATAGTTATTGCAGGGAGAATATAGACCTGCCTGAAACATCAATAACTGTACTTTGTATCCAGGAATTATATATAAACACTTTTTTTTCATTCAAGTTTTTTTTTCATGTGACTTTACTCTAACCGGACTAAATCCAGTCATCGATTCCAGTCGACTATTCGGACCAAGTGAGTCTTGCGATAAATTAACACAACGTGGGATGAGACAGGACTTGGGCCTATAGGATACAAATTCTGTATCATCCAACAGTTAACTAAAACACACAAAGTAAAATTGTACACCCGCAAAAGTGGGTCAAAACGACTAAAAACATTTTGGAAAAACCCAGACCAAGGCAAATTTCACAAGTTAGTATGAAAAGTAAAATTTCGGATCCTGATTGGAGAGGAAATCGAAAATTGATATATGACGTCAGTCAAACGTTTTTTCACACCTAAGATTGAAAATGCCTGCTGCAGCCGGCAACATGAGAAACTTTAGTATTTAAACCAGGTTCGCCGACCGGTCAAAGACAGCCCAGCATGGAAGCGGTTAGCTGACGGACCTTGTGGCAATGTAACAAAAGAAATTTCAAGAAACCAACCCGGACGTAAGGGCGCGTCACAGATCCATTCGACCTTTTCTTCCAATGATCCTTTCCTTCATTTTCCACTCCATATCACCAAAGAAAACAACAACAGCAACAACAGGACGCTCTAAGTACAATTTCTTTTACTTGTTTTACCTTCTTTCTCACCTTGTCGCTAACCTACCGAAAAAGACGAAGGAACATAAAACTTTACATTCTGTTACTATCAAGCCATAAACTCTAAACTTCTGTGGAACATTTTAAATACCTACATTTCTCTTTGAATAATTTTAACTACAAAACTACATGCATTTTCCCAATGAACTTTTTCCTTCTCACAAATGTGTTACAGGCTTCAGTTAACGAATATGACTTATATTTTTCTTCTTACAATTTTGTCATTCCGTTAATAAATCTTAACTTTAATGTATATACGAAATATTTTATCCTTTCACATTTCAACATCCAACCTTCTGATATTTAAATTGTGGGAACTTCGAACGTGTTTGGAACGAGGCCAATTTACCAAGCATCACCGAGGCCCCTACAGGCCGAAGCGATCAACTCCACAATCAACCTAGCCTGAATACGAAGCGGACGAGGATGGACGTCATATCTAAAACTATGATGTAATTTTGGTTTTTTTATAATCATATCGCCCCAAGCAAGGCATTTTACTGCCACTATTAAGCAGGGAATTACATAAGAGGAAAGTTATGAGAAAGAGTTATGGGGAGTGTCAGGAAGTGGGTAAGAGAAGGATGAGAATACTGATGAGAGTGTAGTGAACGGAGAAAGGAGCATGAGAGAGAGGATGCAGGTTAGTGAGATAGGAGATGACTATTGACTTTACATTTAAATTTTTGGAGATTGTAGCTGTTGGGAAAGCAAGTAAATGGAAGGGAATTCCACAGGCGGGAAGTGTAAGAAAAGAAGCTACTGGAGTAGAATTTGCGTTTATAATTTATTGGTTTCGCGTTAAAATGGTGAGACCTAGTTGCTAATCTTGTGGCTCGAGTAAATTCATATATAGGGGGCACCAGTGAGCTAAGTTCATCGGAGCAGAAGCCGTGAAAGTATTTGTAGAAGAGACACATGGAAGCCGCGCTGCGTTGGTGAGAAAGTGACTGTATCTGAGCTGCCAAGTCGGGATGTATTACAATACAGATTCTCCATTGGATTTTGTTAAGGACACCCAGGTGGATAGCAGGAGCACCCGACCAGTTATGGCAGCAGTATTCAAGGCGGATGGTAGATTTATATATGTGCAGGATTGTTTCAGATGGAAAAAAACTTCCTGGCCCTACACAGAGAACCGACTTTCTTAGCAGCAGATTTAGCTATGGATTCTATATAGTCATTCCACTTGAAGTCTGTTGTGAAAAATATTATAATATATTATGTATATATTTATAATATACTAGCAGTATAGCCCGGCGTTGCTCGGGTGTCAGTCAGTTAAGTGCCATACGTGAAACACGCTTGGGCGATCATGTCTCGAAAGATTTAACCCATAACTGGAAGGAAGAGACGGATTAATACCTTTCCCAAGGGTACTTGCGCGTAAGTGAATGCAATGAATTCAACTGGAATTCGAACTCGGCTCTCCGATTTCTCGTTCCGAGCCGATATCCACTGGACCACCACGCACATCCTCGGGTGTAATGAAAGCTTTAAAACTAATCCATGGTCCTGGAGCTCAGACTCTTTGGACGTTGGCACGAAAGGCTAAAAAGCAATAGTTGTTTCCAGTTAAAGGCAAACCGTAGACTGAAAGAAAAATGAATGGATGTAAGTCAAATTTTGATTTCCTGCTATCGATATCAAATAAGTTTTTTTCATCGTAAACTGAATTTTGAAGGTTAAATAAGTCCTCTGAGTAAATGGTATCATGGCTGAGACTAAGAACTACAATTATACCTACTTAGAGCCAAACCCGAAGCAAAAACTAAAATAAAAGGGTTGAAAAAATACAGACATACAGGCAGATAAACAGACACACACACAAACATCTTGCCTTATATATATATATATATATATATATATATATATATATTATTGATTTTCTACACTATTGTAAGAACTGTAACCTTGAAACGGCTGAACCGATTTTCTTGAAAATTTACACAGTTGTACTATAAGCGTCTGCGAGTGTTCTTAGCTAGGTTTTGTGTCGAGGTATCCCCGATAAATATCGATAATCGAAAAAATCGGGTTATAGAGAGAGTGGTCCAATTTTTATCAAATTTGATACACTCATAGACAAAGACATAAGAAACGATATTCAGAAGAACGGACGCACACACACACACACACACACACAAAGTTTCATTTATAAATAAGGTGAGATAAGATGCAGGTGTATTTTAAAAGATATTTTTAGTAAAAAAAATTAAAAAGTTACGCTTTATATGCCGTCAAATACGATACAATCTTTCCATTTTTGTGTCTTTCACGAACCCTGTGTTCTCCGTATAATACAGCATCTGAAAAATAAAAACATGGCTGGTCGAATATGCGGCTTTTTCTTCGTGTTGTTTTCGCCTTATTTTCGATTTACTTATTGCATCCGGATCCCCATCCGAACTTAAATGGAATGAACTCATAATTATTTATTTATATGTTCAAGCGATTATTATTACTTCTTTGTACATTACTGATTAGGCATATATTAAAAAGGACCCGCGACATAATTGAATGAGCGAGTTTATGCCTAAATACACTTGGATGCACACAAATTCATATAATTTTCCCATCTTGCACCGGATACCACGACAATATTGATACAAGTGGAAAATCAGTAGGCAAAGGAGACGGAAACGTGGAAAACAGGTTGTAAATGCGTCAGTTTAAACAATAATAATCAGTGGAAGTGATGTTGAAAGCTTAATTTTGCACTGACGCGCGCATAGTCATTAAAATACTTGATCATAACCATTTTTACGTAAAGCCTCGTTCTCATAAATTTGTAATGAGACTTCGGCGGACCTGAAGGAGACTACCACCACCTTTAAATTTGTTGGTTTTCTTCTTCTCCTTTGTTTTTTGGGGTTTTTTTTTAATTTTTTTAGTGCAATCTTATCGATTACACCCTAAACTTTCCGACTAACAAAATAAATTTGGAAAAATTTCAATATTTAATCAATTTTAAGAGGAGGATCAGCTTTTCATACAACGTTATAGTAAATCGATCCCCCATTTTATAACCACTCACCGGTACGACATTACCACCACCTGTAAATTTATCACATTTTTTTTACTTTATTCAGTGCAATCTTATCGACTAAACCCTAAACTTTGTAAAAATTTCAATATTTAAACAATTTGGTGGGGCTCAGTTTTTCATACAACCTTATAGTAAATCGATTCTGTGCAATTAACTTCTTTTTTTAAAGCTTTCATTACACCCGAGCAACGCCGGGCTATACTGCTAGTATGCTATATTTAGGTTTAAAATTCGCGATCAGCAGTTAAGTGCCATATGCGATACACGCCTGGGCGATGATGTCTCTTTCGAGTTGTTACAGACTAGGGAGAAGATTTTCCCGCAGTAGATTGCCATTTCTTTTCTGTGGTTACTAGCCAAGACAGTCGCATTCTGTCATACTATTCAACTCATAGCTGGGGAGAGAATAGATGGATTCATGCCTTTCGCCAAATGTATTTGCGCGTAATTGAATGCAACGAATTCAATCGGAATTCGAACTCAACTCTCCGATTTTGAATTCCGAGCCACCGCAACACACATACCGTGAAATAGTAATTGTGGAAAACAAGGTTAGTAATAAATGAGAAGTAAAAAAGATATCGCTAATCAGTGAGTCAGTTAAGTGCCGTACGTGATACACACCTGGGCGATAATGTCTCTTTCAGTGACTAAGCTGAAAATTTCCCCGTAGTAGGTTGCCATTTATTGATTTATTTTGCGATAGCAGAGCCGTAGACATGGGCAAGAACAATTTTCCGCTCCCATAGATTAGATTAAGGTTCCAGCTCAGAATAACCTGTACGTTACCCAGGTCGCCATAAAGGCTGCAGGGGTGGGGAGGTCGTAACGTTGTGATAAATACAACAAAGATGAGGACAATAGTCCGCGTGTAAATAGTCCAAATCAAACAAAAACAAAACACATATAGCCACAACATTTACAAGAATTTCTTTGATAATGGCGTAACTCGAAAGAACTTTCCTATCTAACAATTTCAACATCTGTCTATATTTCTGAGATGATGTATTGTAATTATTTACACTATTTACATTGTTAGGACTGTTGTCCTCATCTTTGTTGCCATATTCACCTTCAATATCTGTCTATATTTCTGAGATGATGTATTGTAATTATTTACACTATTTACATTGTTAGGACTGTTGTCCTCATCTTTGTTGCCATATTCACCTTCAATATCTGTCTATATTTCTGAGATGATGTATTGTAATTATTTACACTATTTACATTGTTCAGACTGTTGTCCTCATCTTTGTTGCCATATTCACCTTCAATATCTGTCTATATTTCTGAGATGAGGTATCGTAATTATTTACACTATTTACATTGTTCGGACTGATATCCACATCTTTGTTGCCATATTCACCTTCAACATCGGTCTATATTTCTGAGATGAGGTATTTTAATTATTTACACTATTTACATTGTTCAGACTGTTGTCCTCATCTTTGTTGCCATATTCACCTTCAATATCTGTCTATATTTCTGAGATGATGTATTGTAATTATTTACACTATTTACATTGTTTGGACTGTTGTCCTCATCTTTGTTGCCATATTCACCTTCAATATCTGTCTATATTTCTGAGATGAGGTATTTTAATTATTTACGCAATTTACATTGTTCAGACTGTTGTCCTCATCTTTGTTGCCATATTCACCTTCAATATCTGTCTATGTTTCTGAGATGAGGTATTGTAATTATTTACACTATTTACATTGTTCAGACTGTTGTCCTCATCTTTGTTGCCATATTCACCTTCAATATCTGTCTATATTTCTGAGATGAGCTTTTGCAACTATTCACACTATTTACACTGTTCAGGCTGTTGTCCCCATCTTTACTGCCACAGTCACGACTTTTCGGTCATTGTACGCTCCGGCCTTTGTCAGGTGATATTTGTTGGAATTCCGAACCGTAATCTTTATTTAGTCTACGGTGGTAAATTGTTCTAATTCTACGTACCATGTCTATGATATCTCAGTTTTTTTTATTAATTCACCTTGATAGTTCTCAAAGTGTTTGTTTTCTACGCTGAGGCCAGGGATTGAACGCAAAACACTTTGGGTCAAGTCACTTTCTGGATTAATCAACTAATTTTATCCACATGTGTCCAGCAAATTCCAACAAATATCACCTGAAGAAGGCCGGAGCGCACAACGGCCGAAATGTCGGAAGTGCGACAGTCGAAACAACGTAAATAGTGTAAATATCTGAAAATTTGAATCCAATTGGTTATGAGAAAGTATTAAAACATTTTCCTATATTAATGGACGAAACAAAAAAATTTGATATCAGTCGATTTAGCTTCTTTTTTGTTTTTTTAAATCGTTTCACTCAAGCAAGGCGGTACCGCCACTGATACGCAGAGGGACTGCATAAGAGTGTAAAAATGTAGGCAGGAGAAGAGTTAAAAGAAAGAACAGTTACATGGGGTGTCAGAGAAAGGGTAAGAGAAGGACGGGAATACAGGTGTGATGACAGTTGCGAAGGTAGAGTGAGAAAGGAAAAGAATAAGATACACGGGGTGATGTGGGAAGGACTGGAGTCAAGTGGATAAGAGATGGGAATTGACATTGCATTTAAATTCCTGGAGGCTGTAGCCATCAGGAAAGCAAGTATACGTAAGGGAGTTCCACAGGCGGAAAATGCGAGAAAATAAACTGCTGGAGTAGAAATGTCGGCTGCATTTTATAGATTTAATTGTAAAAGGGTGGGACCTTGTTGCCAGTCTGGTTGAGCGAATATATTCTTTAGGAGGGGGCACCAGTGACCTAAGTTCGTCGGAGCAGAAGCCATGGAAATACTTGTAGAAGAGACAGAGGGAAGCCACATCACGCTGGTGAGAAAGTGGCTGGAGTTAAGCTGCCAGGTTGGGATCAATCACATTACAGATTCTCCTTTGGAGCCTGTCAAGAACGCTGAGATGAACAGCATAGGCGCCCGACCAAATATGACAACAGTATTCTATGTAACTAGAAGGAAACACCAAGAGAAGATCTAAGACCTCAGGTAGGTCTCTACTACCATCGGTGTTGCGGCAGACCTCTAGAATCGGCACGGATATCGGTTTAGAAGGAAATACAGGAATTTATTAATTTAAGCGCAGTACTCGAGTTGCGTTGAGGTCTCACTAATTTACAGTTGAGTTGGCTAGACGTAACCGTAAGTTCTATTCTAACAGTTTCTTTTCTCACTCTTCCCGCTTATGAAACTCTATTCTTGTTCTATGCTTTCCGGTCACCATTAATCTCCAAAAATTTCAATGCAATGTCAATTCCTATCCACTGTCCCGATAATTACTTTTCTTTTGTTTCAAATCATTAATAATATTTTTGTTTTCTAATTCTTCTACGTCCAGTAACCCCTTGCTGAGAGAGAAACAAAAAAAAAACATCAAAGCTCAAGCCGTTACTGCCAATAGAGGTGTAGCAGACCTGTAAAATCGACGCGGCTATAAACACCAGCAGAAAACATGCGACTTCAGGCTCTTACTGCTATTTGAGTTACGGCAGAAGAGTATGGACGGCTATCGGTCTAGAGCAGCTGTCGGCAACCCCCGGCCCGCGGGCCACATCCGGCCCTCGAGTGAATCTTGTCCAACCCGCTACCTTACTCTGAACACGATATAAATATAGGTAAACCAAACCAAAGTTAAAGTTGATAATCTGAATATATTGCGCCGAAATTAAAAATTTATTTCTTTTTACCTGGAGAATGTGTTTTACTTTTATTCTTTATTTGTAGGAATTGCCAAAATTAGCGTACGGCCTCACTTTAACTTTGTCTCTGAAATTGCTTTCGTGAGCGGGTACTTTGAAATGAATATAACATAGTGTTTTAAACCGATTTTAATAGAGTTTTTTTTTTCTTCAATACTGATTTATGAAACATTTATTTTTAAAATGTAATATTTTTTTAACAAAATTCCTGTCAGATATTTTCTTTTTTTCATGCTTTAGAACCCCCCCCCCCCCCCTTTTTTATCGGATTGAGAAAGAGGTGAAATACTTTCTGTAGCTCCTAAATTTTTCACTTCCGGGTAGAGTTCTTTTTTTGTTTTGTTTTTTTTTTGTTTTTTGTTTTTTGTTTTTTTGTAAATAAAAACAAGAAAATCAAAATACGTTTCCCAAGGCAAAAATTATCGAAAATAATTTCCAAATCATTTCAAAATTTTATTCACATATTTAATAACATGGTCCTCCTCCATGACACTGGAGCCATAGCTGTTTGGCTCTGCCCCATGACTCTACATAGCTTTTTGGCCCTCACTCTCCAAAAGGTTGCCGACCCCTGGTCTAAAAGGAAACACCGACTGACGACGATAAGCCAAGAGTTCTTACTGTCTTTGAGAGTTACGACACGAGAACACTAACCCAGTATATATAGTACCCAGAGCAAATGACGCCATTTTAATTACAATTTTCAGTACCTGATTTTCTTACCTAAATAATGTTTTTTAGTCCCTATTAATGTTAACTTAAAGTACAAAGTTTGAAGTGCCTGCATGTAAAAAGATTTATATATATATTTTTTTTTTGTACTTTCAAAATCGGGTGTGATATAACCATGTTCAATAGTGGTGTAACTTTATTTGATGGTTAGTGTTTCAGGGTTAAGTCAGCGCGGCTGTCAGTCGAGAAGGCAACATTAACAGAAAGTGTAAGATCAGGAGACCCAATTGCCATTAGAGTTGCGGCAGACATTTAGAAACTGCACGGCTATTGGTTTAGAGAGAAATACCAATACTAAATGAACGGCCTAGGGTTTCTACTAGCTTCTGAGTTGAGGTAGAGTTTTTAAAAGTCTGCATGTATATCGCTCTTCAAGGGGGAAAGGACAAAAAGCGTACGAGTCTTAGCAGACCCTATCGTATATATGGCGGTCTAGAGGAAAATAACGGTCAAAACGAACGGCCTCTGGAGATGCAGAAGGCCTACAGAGTGTGCCCGGATATCGGTCTAGAGGAAAATAACGGTCAAAGCGAACGGCCTCTGGAGATGCAGAAGGCCTACAGAGTGTGCCCGGATATCGGTCTAGAGGAACATAACGGTCAAAACGAACGGCCTCTGGAGATGCAGAAGGCCTACAGAGTGTGCCCGGATATCGGTCTAGAGGAAAATAACGGTCAAAACGAACGGCCTCTGGAGATGCAGAAGGCCTACAGAGTGTGCCCGGATATCGGTCTAGAGGAAAATAACGGTCAAAGCGAACGGCCTCTGGAGATGCAGAAGGCCTACAGAGTGTGCCCGGATATCGGTCTAGAGGAACATAACGGTCAAAACGAACGGCCTCTGGAGATGCAGAAGGCCTACAGAGTGTGCCCGGATATCGGTCTAGAGGAAAATAACGGTCAAAACGAACGGCCTCTGGAGATGCAGAAGGCCTACAGAGTGTGCCCGGATATCGGCCTAGAGGAAAATAACGGTCAAAACGAACGGCCTCTGGAGATGCAGAAGGCCTACAGAGTGTGCCCGGATATCGGTCTGGAGGAAAATGACGGTCAAAACGAACGGCCTCTGGAGATGCAGAAGGCCTACAGAGTGTGCCCGGATATCGGTCTGGAGGAAAATAACGGTCAAAACGAACGGCCTCTGGAGATGCAGAAGGCCTACAGAGTGTGCCCGGATATCGGTCTAGAGGAAAATAACGGTCAAAGCGAACGGCCTCTGGAGATGCAGAAGGCCTACAGAGTGTGCCCGGATATCGGTCTAGAGGAACATAACGGTCAAAACGAACGGCCTCTGGAGATGCAGAAGGCCTACAGAGTGTGCCCGGATATCGGTCTAGAGGAAAATAACGGTCAAAACGAACGGCCTCTGGAGATGCAGAAGGCCTACAGAGTGTGCCCGGATATCGGTCTAGAGGAAAATAACGGTCAAAGCGAACGGCCTCTGGAGATGCAGAAGGCCTACAGAGTGTGCCCGGATATCGGTCTAGAGGAACATAACGGTCAAAACGAACGGCCTCTGGAGATGCAGAAGGCCTACAGAGTGTGCCCGGATATCGGTCTAGAGGAAAATAACGGTCAAAACGAACGGCCTCTGGAGATGCAGAAGGCCTACAGAGTGTGCCCGGATATCGGCCTAGAGGAAAATAACGGTCAAAACGAACGGCCTCTGGAGATGCAGAAGGCCTACAGAGTGTGCCCGGATATCGGTCTGGAGGAAAATGACGGTCAAAACGAACGGCCTCTGGAGATGCAGAAGGCCTACAGAGTGTGCCCGGATATCGGTCTGGAGGAAAATAACGGTCAAAACGAACGGCCTCTGGAGATGCAGAAGGCCTACAGAGTGTGCCCGGATATCGGTCTAGAGGAAAATAACGGTCAAAGCGAACGGCCTCTGGAGATGCAGAAGGCCTACAGAGTGTGCCCGGATATCGGTCTAGAGGAACATAACGGTCAAAACGAACGGCCTCTGGAGATGCAGAAGGCCTACAGAGTGTGCCCGGATATCGGTCTAGAGGAAAATAACGGTCAAAACGAACGGCCTCTGGAGATGCAGAAGGCCTACAGAGTGTGCCCGGATATCGGTCTAGAGGAAAATAACGGTCAAAGCGAACGGCCTCTGGAGATGCAGAAGGCCTACAGAGTGTGCCCGGATATCGGTCTAGAGGAACATAACGGTCAAAACGAACGGCCTCTGGAGATGCAGAAGGCCTACAGAGTGTGCCCGGATATCGGTCTAGAGGAAAATAACGGTCAAAACGAACGGCCTCTGGAGATGCAGAAGGCCTACAGAGTGTGCCCGGATATCGGCCTAGAGGAAAATAACGGTCAAAACGAACGGCCTCTGGAGATGCAGAAGGCCTACAGAGTGTGCCCGGATATCGGTCTGGAGGAAAATGACGGTCAAAACGAACGGCCTCTGGAGATGCAGAAGGCCTACAGAGTGTGCCCGGATATCGGTCTGGAGGAAAATAACGGTCAAAACGAACGGCCTCTGGAGATGCAGAAGGCCTCCACAGAGTGTGCCCGGATATCGGTCTAGAGGAAAATAACGGTCAAAACATCGTAAAAATGGCAACAAAGATGAGGACAATAGTCCGAATAATGTAAATACTACCTCATCTCAAGAATATAGACAACGATCGACAGAGTCTACGTGTAGTTTCTCTTGCAACTGTGTTGAGTACGCTTTCGTTACAGTTTCTGCGAGGGACCACATCCCTGAGTGGTCAACAGGCCAGTAGGCTCAACCTCTCGAACGGTCACGATAAATTGTTACATCGTCCCAGCGCAACTATTGATGAACAGTTGCAGCTACCCAATTTTACTCAGAAGGATGGACCTATTGTATGGTTTCCAGAAAGTAACCAATAGGAGTCGCACGCTGATAATATCTCCCTAGTTCAATAACATCAAAAAGTCGTTAACCTGACAAATCGACCAGGATGAGACTCGAACAAGGCAAACGTTCTGGACACGCAGCGGTGCGCCTACTAATGTCGGGTGTTTATTCCTATTCTATCTGTACAAGTAGTAAATATATAATCAGCCGATATAATTCTATATATGAAATTATATTAAAATATTCGCTCAATCTAACGATTGCTTTTAAGGTAGCAAAAGGAGCCAGACTTAAACAGGATGGGATTGATCAATATATTTTGTTTACATCAACTAAACCAGAACAAGGTTCTTTTTTTTTAAGCAGTATCTTTGAGATCACTTTAGCAATGATCTATTTTTATTTTGTAACGCTTATATTTAACTACTTTTTGGAGTAAAAAAATATTTTCAAAATAAATGATTCAGATATCGGGGAGCCGAGTTCGAATTCTAGTTGAATTCCTTGCATTTCACTTACGCGCAAATACCCTTGGGAAAGGTATTAATCCGTCTATTCCTTCCTTAAATAACGGAAAAGAATGGGTTCTGTAGCCTTGGCTGGCAACCAGTCAACCGCAGAAAGCAATGGCAACTTACTGGGGGATAATATTCAGTCCAGTCAGTCATGTCAGATTAAATAAATTGCAAACATTGTGTCTGCTTATTTTTAATAAAATCCATTCATACTCACGGATAATATTTCGCATATTATAATTGAAAGATGTATTTATTGTTTCCGTTTGTTGAGAGTCGTTAGGTTATCATTAGTTACTTCCATCTGCCTTTTCACAAGGCTACGCTTAAATTGCCAGGTGATGTTGTGGTGATGGGCTGCTGGATTATATAATTTAAAATTTGTGTATTTAGGCAGCGTAGCGTTTACGCGCAAATACCCTTGGGAAAGGTATTAATCCGTCTCTTCCTTCCAGTTATGGGTTAAATAGCAGGACAGATTGGGTTCTATAGCCTTCGTCGGCAACCAGTCTACTGCAGAAAGCAATGGCAACCGACTGCGGGATAATCTTCTGCCCAGTCAGTCATGTCTCTTTCGAGACATGATCGCCCAAGCGTGCATCACGTATGGCACTTGACTGATAGCGTTGTTAAAAATTTGAGGTCATATATATATATATATATACACACACATTATATATATATATATATATATATATACACACACACACAAACATTATATATATATATATATATATATATATATATATATATATATATATAAAGTTATGGGTTAAATAATTAAATAACAGGACAGATTGGGTCCTAGAGCCTTGGCTGGCGACCAGTCTACCGTAGAAAGTAATGCCAACCTACTGCAGGATAATCTTCTGCCCAGTCAGTCATGTCTCTTTCGTAACATGATCGCCCAAAGCGCGTACCACACATGGCACTTAACTGACTGACACCCATATATACATATATATATATATATATACATATATATACATATATATATACATCCGCCCACACATATATACACACAAACATACGTGCACATTCAAGCACTTATATGCACACACACAAATATGCACACATGCTCACACATACAGTCAAACACACACACACATATCTAAACTTATTTATAAATGGAACTCTGTGTGTGTGTGTGTGTGTGTGTGTGTGTGTGTGTGTGTGTGTGTGTGTCCGTTACCTATATACTCCGAAGCGGCTGAACCGATTTTCTTGAAAATTTACAGAGTTGTACTATAAGTGTCTGCGAGTGTTTTAGCTAGGTTTTGTGTCGAGGTACCCCCGATAAATATCGATTTTCGATAATCGAAAAAATCGGGTTATATAAGAAGTAGTCCGATTTTAATCAAATTTCATACACTTATAGACAAAGACATAAGAAACGATATTCAGAAGTTTCAAGGTTGCAGTTCTTACAATAGTGCAGAAAATCGATAATATATATATATATATATATATATATATATATAAAAAGCAAGATGTTTGTGTGTGTCAGTTTATCTGCCTGTATGTCTGTATTTTTTCAACCCTTTTATTTTAGTTTTTGCTTCGGGTTTGGCTCTAAGTAGCTATAATTGTAGTTCTTAGTCTCATCCATGATACCATTTACTCAGAGGATTTATTTAGCCTTCAAAATTCAGTTTACGACGAAAAATCTTATTTGATATCGATAGCAGGAAATCAAAATTTGACTTACATCCATTCATTTTTCTCTCAGTCTACAGTTTCGCTTTAACTGGAAACAACTATTGCTTTTTAGTCTTTCATGCCAACGTTCAAAGAGTCTGAGCTCCAGGACCATGAATTAGTTTTAAAGCTTTCATTACACCCGAGCAACACCACGCTATACTGCTAGTATATATATATATATATATATATATATATATATATATATAATCGTTTTACTCTATGCAAGACAGTACTGCCACTGGTGCGCGTGGAGATACACAAGAGCAGAGCAAAACGAAACGAAAGAGGAACGGGTTACAGCAGTTGTAAGAGAATGGGTCAAAGATGGATGGGAATATTGGTAGGAAGAGGGTAGAGTGAAAGAGAACAACTAGATACAATGGGTGTCGGGAAAAAACATAAGCGATGGATTAGACTTAAGGAAATAGATGTCAGCTTAAGTT
>JBBBDQ010000445.1:1677500-1740000 GCA_037127315.1 Ascarosepion bandense
CACACATACATACATACATACACACACACACAAAGTTCCATTCATAAATAAGTTTAGATTAGATACTCTTAGTTTTTTTTTTGTTTTTTTTTGTTTTGCAATAAATTGATAGTATTGGATTAACTTTCATCTCCTTTACCAATTTGTAATCACCGCACTTCGGTTATTATGTGCTCTTCAGTGGCCAAATATTATGGACATAGAAATCAACATCAGATTCGATTGGACAGAGTATCATACTTAAAAAAAAGATCAATGCCTGGTGATTATGTTTAAGCATGCAACATGCAGTCACCATCCGACATTGATACCTACGGGTGTTTCTTTAAATGATTTCATCCCAAGCAAGGCGATAAAGCCACTAAGACGCAAGGGAAGAAGATAACAAAACATTGAGCAAAGAGGGCGATCTAAGAAAAGAATTCCTGAAATATCTTGGTATATTAGTTTTTCTTCTTCTATATGCCATGTCCTTTCAGGACGTAAGCAATCATGGCTTTCACGTCTCCCTATACCTGGTGGCTCTTAACACGTTTTCTCCTATTACACCACACAACACTCGTTCCGTCATCCACCTGCTCAAGCCCATAAATCTAGAATATAAGTGTATAAAAACTAGCATAGACACAAAATGAGGGATCAGTTTATATCTTGAATATAATATAGAATTGATCCCCCATTTTATAACCACATTATAATTTCTTATAAACAGTTGACATATATAGTCTTCTTTTAAGTGCCTTGTCCTTTCAAGACGTAGGCGATCATGGCTTTCTACATCTCCCTATCCCTGGTACTAACAGGCCACATAGAGGGAAAAGGAGACAGGGGAAAGCAGCGGATAATATATTTGAAGGGCCTGAGTAGGTGGATGACAGAACAGGGGTGGCGTGATGTAACAGGAGAAAGCGTGCTAAGAGCCACCAGGGATAGGGAGACTTAGAAAGCCATGATCGCCTACGTCCTGAAAGGACATGGTACATAAAAGAAAACTATATATGCCAACTGTTTATAAAAATTAAAATGTGGATATAAAATGAGGGATCAATTATTATATTCAATATATAAACTGATCCCTCATTTTATGGCTATGTTAGTTTTTATACATTTATATTCTAGATTTATGGGCTTGAACAGGTGGATGACGGAACGAGGGTTACATGGTGCAACAGGAGAAAGCGTGCTAAGAGCCACCAGGGATAGGGAGACGTGGAAAGCCATGATCGCCTACGTCCTGAAAGGACAGGGCACAGAGAAGAAAAAAACTAATATTCCAAAATATACTACCGTGAAGGAAAGAGAGATAAGGGGAAAGCAACGCTTGACTTAATGAGCTTGAGCAAATGAATCGCAGAGCAGGAT
The DNA here is from genome assembly GCA_037127315.1 of Ascarosepion bandense. Classification (NCBI taxonomy): domain Eukaryota; kingdom Metazoa; phylum Mollusca; class Cephalopoda; order Sepiida; family Sepiidae; genus Ascarosepion; species Ascarosepion bandense. The sequence continues at coordinate 1,678,863 of JBBBDQ010000445.1, forward strand.
TTGGGAGGGAGAACATGAAAAAGGGTTTCAAGAGCTACAGGGGATATGAAGATGTGGAAGACCGTGAACCCTATGTCCTGAAGGGAAACTTGCTACAGGGGATATGAAGATGTGGAAGACCATGAACCCTATGTCCTGAAGGGAAACAGCCCATACAAGGCTTGCATACGATCTCTCACTGATATCGAACTTTTGTTTTTTTACATTAATATAACATACCTTAAAATGCTATATATACGTAATATGTTTCATTCACTCTAAAGAAAAAGGAATATTTATTGACATTATTATTGATTTTATTATTTACGATTTTCTTTTCATGGGGCAAAGAGAGTGTTGCTGTAATGATTATTGACCCAAGTGCTTTCCGGCCTATGAAATAGCTAATGAATTAGCCAAACGCGCGTGGGACAATATTCACTCTGGATACTTTCTACCCAATAAAATCGAGTAATAATGCAAACACTAGAAAAACTGAATAAAAAATTCTAAAATCTACCTTCTTCGCGACATTAAATTAAACATGAAATAAAGACAACCTGGTATGTGTATGTGTGTGGACTTGAATAAGTTCTCGTTTTTTTTTGTTTTGTTTTGTTTTTTTTTTTTGCTAACAGCGTTCCCAGATCTGCCTGAGTGTAGTTTCAGATGATAACACCTATAAAGAAGTACTATAAGCAAGCTTAAAATTCAGTGTATGTCATTTCACCGAAGTGTAAACAACTTGGTTTGCATAGCATTAAACATGCCAGATTTCGTACAAAAGAAAGCGTATTCACGGGGAATTTTACTCCACTACTTTATTCAAAAGAAATCTGCAGCTGAAGCACACAGAATTCTTGTTGAGACTTAAAGTGACCATGCTATGTCGGAAACCACGTGAAGAAATTGTTTTAGACACTTCGAAAACATTGACTTTTATATTGAAGATGAAGAAAACACTGTTGCAGCGAAAAGGTCTGAAGACGAAGAATTGGAGGCATGACTTCATGAAGACACATGCCAGGTGCAAGATGAACTTGCAGGATCATTAGGATTTGATCACACATTAGTTTCAAAACGTTCGAAAGCATTAGGAATGATTCAAAAGCCAGGACATTGAACGACGTACGAGTTGAAGCTGACGGGCGTTCAACGGCGTCCTGTCACGTGTGCACTGCTGCTTCAACGACATAAGTTATACATACTACTGGAGAGCACCCCTTCTTACACAGAAGAATGGACTCGCCTGATGTGTACATATAATCCTGCCTATACAAAGGACGGTAGTGGTTGTCAGAGGGAGTTAGTAAGGAGTCAGTTAGTCCGTAAGTTGGTGCATAGTAAGTTACAGTTGTTTTGGATATAGACTCATTACCCGGACATACTTCTTCACTAGAAAACTGTATATATTGTTTCTACTAATAGTATTCTTAGTATTCCTGAACTGACTAACCCGTGTTCCAGTTTGTATATTTTTATTCAATATAACTTACATTTTCTATCTCCATATCTGTTTTGTTATTTATTATTTTGTGTGGTTGCTCAACAAGAATCCACCATACATACATACATACATACATACGCGCACACAGCATTTCAAATTATTAACGTGGTGAGATTATTTTTCATTTTGTCCAGAAACTACCAATCATAATTTAACGAACTTTTCACAGTATAATGGGGATAGATATAGGCACAGTCTCTCTATACAGATTATATTGTTCTCCGCAACAGGAAACAAGCGGTGGCCATTTGCAATATTAACACGATACACAAGTGTTCCACATTATAAACGAGTGTCATTATAAACGTGCAATTATGGGTCGTAAGAACCCTTTCTAAGAAAGATATTATAACATCTAAACTTTCCAAAGGCATATCTACATTAGAATTATCCAAAGTAATTGGAAGAAATCAAACTGTAAAAAGGTTTGTTACAGCTCCTACGAAGGTATGTAAGAATGCCGATATAGGTCACTTGAGGGTTGTTTCCCGACATTCTTTATCAGGAGTGAAACAAAGCCGTAAATAACTCAAGCCTGACCATTGGAGCACTTTTCATGAGTATGGGAGAAGCAACATGTCTAGGAGTATTCGCTATCTTCTGAAAAATGTCGGGATGTCAGTGATACCAGTGACAGCTTCGATTAAAATGAGCAAAAGAGTATATGAGGGCTGATTTCTCGAAAGTTCTGTTCACACATGAAAATCGTGCAATACAAGTTGGGTTGTAAATGGACGAGATCAAAGAGGAGAAGGTATTATGATTCGGGGTGGTATTATTGGAGGTATCATGGTTGGTGCGTGGAGAGTACATGGCGGTAACCTCAGATATTTGTATCGCCTTCTTCAAAAGTGTACTTAGAATCATAAAGAAAAAATGTCAAGAATCACCCTCAGGAGAACCATCGTATTTATGCAAGATTATGCCCTGAATGCAAAAAAAAAAAAAGCATTAACTACGAAATACTTACAGAAATTAGGCTTCTGTGGACCTCGGATAATGAACTGGATGGTCGATTCTTCAGTCATAAAGCCAACTGAAAAATTATGGGGTATTCTGAAACAACGTGTTTATAAAATAAAACGCCAATTTAGAAGCAAGGGTGACTTATAACAGGAAATATTCAACGTATCGCGTGAAATTAGATCAGAGGGGATCCAGAAATTGACATGTTCAATGTGTTGGAGTATCTGGGTACCCTTGTATACTAGTAAGCCAGCCATGAGCTGACTCACTTGATAATTCACCAATAGAATGGTCAACCAATCAAAAGGCTCAAAATATTCAATGCGACGTGTATAAAGGCGACCATATTTCCCGAATATTGGCGATATAGTCAGATTCAGTAGAGTATCTGACTTGTGTGTGTTAATCTTTGACTTTGTCTCAATGAACAGATAACGTACTACGTTGTATTCTATAGCCATATACTATGGTAGACATGGTCATCACAATGAACCTGTGCTTTTTCCAAGTCATTTAAAAAAGGAATCTCATTAAATCCACTATCATTTTTTAACTATTTACATTTTTATTTCGATTTAATTTCATCTTAGTTACTGTATGGATCCATGAAAATCTAAATGAAGCAATAAAAGTTATTTCTTTCTGTTTTTTCTTTTCTTACAAGGGTTTATAATAAACCTCGCTAATAATTTGATATATCAATAATTTAAGTAAATGACTAACTTCTGTTCCTTTTTCTAGAATCTTAGAATTTTTACAGAGTAGGTGTATATGTATATATGTTAAATTTCAAAAAGTAGTTTTTGGAGTATTTACATGATTCGAATTAATCAATCAGCACATATGCTAGGCTTCAAAAATCTTCTAAGCCGATTAAGCATAGAAATGAACACAATATGGGAACCAGTAATTCAGAGTGCCGGAAAAAATCATTAGTGTCAAAATTGCAATATGAGCTCTGGTAAAAAATACTAGAAAAAACCATTAACATCAAAAAATTGCAATATGAACTCTGGTAAAAAAAAAAAAAGATTACTGGACATTAGGTCTATAAATCCCAAAAATTCAGTTGTTTTTAAGGACACATGGCCTGTGGATATAGACGTTGGTGACTTCACCCAAAGAGTTGTGAGTTCAATACCAGGCAACAAGGTGAAAAAGTAACTTACAGAGTTAGAGGGAGATAACTCATTACTTCCAGAAGAGGCATTAGGAATTCATATAACCCAGTGATTGTAACATAGGGTTCGGTTCGAAATTCTTAGTAAAGAAGGACGGAGCGTACAACGGCCGAAACGTTGTACAAATATCAACAAAGATGAGGACAATAGTCCGAATAATGTAAACACTGTAAATGCGACCTCACCTCAGAAATATAGACAAATAGAATTATTTATTATTAAACGTCGTACAAATGGCAACAAAGATGAGGACAATAGTCCGAATAATGTAAATACTGTAAATACTACCTCACCTCAGAAATATAGACAAATAGAATGATCTATTATTAAACGTCGTACAAATGGTAACAAAAATGAGGAAAATAGTCCGAATAATGTAAATACTGTAGTGTAAATTCTAACCCATCTCCGAAATATAGACAAATAGAATGATCTATTATTAAACGTCGTATAAATGGCAACAAAGATATGGACAATAGTCCGAATAATGTAAATATTGTAAATACTACCTCATCTCAGAAATAGGTAAATAGTATTTTTTGGATAGGCTGGAAAGTGTCACCTCGTTAATAATTTGAAACGCAGTGTATACACACATACATGGTCATCAATGTTTATATATATATATATATATATATATATATATATATATATATATATATATTCCGTTAGGGAGGAAAAAGAAGAAAGGTTAAAAGGAAGGAAAGGGAAAAAGGAGTGAAAAAGAGAAAAAGTTAGTATGTATTCTTTGAGGACAAATTCCAAAATGAATCTTCGCTTTGATTAGTTAAAAGGAACACACATGTAGATTTTATATCTTCCCACATGCATTAGCAGCAAACCGAAGGGTTTTGTATTTAAATGTAAATAATTCGTACAACCAACATTAACCATTTTCTGTTTATGATTTTTCTATATTTTTATTTATTTCTTTTCTTTTTTTGTTTCTTGTTTTTTTTTTTTGTTTTTTTTTTAATGGACGAAGAAATGTTTTCATTAGAATACCGTTACAAATATCTACTCTCGTTATGGGCACGTGAGTGTCTGTATGTAATTCGCTTCTGGATGATTTTGAAGATTAAGTGTTGTATCATTTGGGTCTGACGAGCAGCTGGTTTCCTGTGAAATACGTATTACCAATGAAATTGTAGAATATCAATTTTTTTCTAGATTATATTATTCTGTTAAATAAATAAATTTAACATTGAGTTTTTTTTAGTTCGTCTCAATCAGAATTTACCTGACTTAAATACCAAATATTCTACGTTATATAGTGTTATATATATATATATAATTCCAGGTGAATTTAAATGTAAACCATCTGCACAACCAACAGCAACATTGTCTGATAATGAGAATCTATCTCGAAACATAGAAATGTCCGTGTCGCAATGTACAATTAATTCATAACTGTATAATTATACCCTCTCACACCCTGATTGAGCACTCTGGAAGAATGGTAGACTTTGAAAAACAGTAGCTACTCTAGCATCTATGCATCGCTCATTCCATAATGAATTAGAGCACTCTGGCTATTGGGCGTGTATCCGCTAAAAAGTCTGCCTTCTTCTACCGAGCGCCCATGGCCCAGAGGTAGAATCGCCGACTGATGCCAATTCGGTCAGGTTTCAATCCTGGGTTAAAAGCAATCGGAGTCTAACCGTACTGATGAGCTGTGATACAGCGAAATAGATCTGTCTGCGGATGACTATATATATATATATATATATATATATATAAAAGAATGAAAACCGCAGAAGAAGAAAAGAATAGGAAAGTGCTAAAGAATAAAAAAGGGAATACAACCAAAAAAGAACAGTATGGATTAGTCAGGTATGGATTAATTCCTACTTAAATACTTAGAGTATTTAAGTAGGAATTTGTTTCTATGTCTACATGTGACCATTAATTCCTTTTTTTTAATAAAATACGGTTATTTAGTGGGTTTTTTTTGTGTTTTTTTTTGTTTTTTTTTAAGATAATAAGATTTTATAAAAAGCCTAAGTTACATCGCTCTCCTATTCCATTATAAGATTTGTTTTTTTGCGGTGATTTCCTCAGGTAATAGTTTAGATTTTGTTGTTATTTTTTAAAAAAGCAAAAATATTCGGAGAGAGCAGTATTATTCTTGGATTTACTATTACTGAAAATCAGTTTATGAATACTGAATTTGATTTTCATAAACCGTCCATTGATCCAAAGCGGAACTTAAGATCACTGTCAGAATGTATACGCGATTTGTAAATTATACATTCGATCATACACTGACCGTTAAGTGGACAGGGCGTGTTTTTTCAGCAGTTACAATTATTTTTGGTGGTGGAGTCCATATATATATATATATATATATATATATATATATATATATATATATATATATATATATATATATAAAATAAATTTCCATGTTCAAAACTGTTGAACGATCATTTCAACATGAAATCCCTAAGAGAGATTTCACATCTCATCGGCAATGTGGTAGTTACCGATGAGATGTGAAATCTCTCTTAGGGATTTCATGTTGAAATGATTGTTCAACAGTTTTGAACATCGAAATGTATTTTATTTTATAATTGGCTCTGTAATTTTAATTACATTGAGCTCTCCACCTGTATCATTTTTTAATATTAAAATATTATTAATTAGGATCGGGTCCTCGGGATTTACCTTCCTGCTTTTCCTTTTGGATTAAAGTTATTTAAAATATATATATATATATATATATATATATATATATATATATATATATAAACTGAAGTCAACACTCATGGGCGACAGACTGTTTCATGTTAAGTGCAATCATCAGGCCACATGTGTTGAGTTTTTCCTCGGCTATTTATATATACGTGTCAGTGGGGCATTGTGGGTCATGCTTCTAATGGTTATTTTGGCGGGAGGATATATCGTTTATTCAGTAATGAATTTGAACACTCTCGGCCACTTCCGGGTGTTTACATCGTGTATATAACACGTTAAAATCTACCTTCCTCCTTGAGCTTAGTGGTAGAACCGCCGACTGATGTCAATTCGGTCGGGTTTCAACCCTGGCTAGAAGCAATCAGATGTTTAACCGTATTGTTGCGCTGTGATACAGCGAAACAGAACTGTCTGCCAATGACAACACACACACACACACACACACACACACAGAGTCAAAGTGAACTGCCCATGGTTGTGTTAAGCTGTGTCAATTCGTGGTATGGTTTTCAGGTACTTTTCCAAAAGGTGCCACCTTCCCAACTAACCGACCATGTTGAGAAGGCAAACGTTCTAACCACTCAGTCACGCGCTTATATACATATATATACTCGCATATACTTTCTCGGGTGTAATAAAAGCTTTAAAACTAATCCATGGTCCTGGAGATCAGACTCTTTGGACGTTGGCACGAAAGACTAAAAAGCAATAGTTGTTTCCAATTAAAGCAAAACCGTAGATTGAAAAAAAATGATTGGATGTAAATCAAATTTTGATTTACTGGTATCGATATCAAATGAGTTTTTTTCGTCGTAAACAGAATTTTGGAGGCTAAATAAGTTATCTGAGTAAATGGTATCATGGCTGAGACTAAGAACTACAATTATACCTACTTAGAGCCAAACCCGAAGCAAAAACTAAAATAAAAGGGCTGAAAAACTGATTTTGATCAGAACCGGAATCTTGCCTTATTATATATATATATATATATATATATATATATATATAATAACTACATAGACTCTGTAAGTATGTAGGCCGTAAATTTATACTAAAATAAACCTCCGAAAAAACCATTAATAAACAGAACCTAAATCCGTTACAATCCGGTGTACTAAGACGTCGGATAAATGGGGAGAAAAAAAAGAAACCCGCGGAACAAGAACAAAACATTCAATACTCCGCAGTAAAGAAAAAACCCCAAACGGAACCAAACACAAGAAAAAGAAAAGAAAAAGCCTTTGCCCTGACGATCCGTAGTGTGAAACCGCGGTAGGTTTTGGCTCACTCTAGATTTTTGTATATATATATATATATATATATATATATATATATATATAATCGATTTTCTGCACTATTGTAAGAACTGCAACCTTGAAACTTCTGAATATCATTTCTTATGTCTTTGTCTATAAGTGTCTCAAATTTTATTAAAATCGGACCACTCCTTCAATAACCCGATTTTTTCGATTATCGATATTTATCGAGGGTACCTCGACACAAAACCTAGCTAAGAACACTCGCAAACGCTTATAGTACAACTGTGTAAATTTTCAAGAAAATCGGTTCAACACACACACACACACACACAAAGTTCCATTTATAAATAAGTTTATATATATATATATACTAGCATCATAGCCCGGCGTTGCTCGTGCAAATCAGAACATTTTAGTAATAGGAGAAGATGCCACTGAAAGAAAAAAAGCTTTATTTTTTTAATTTTATTTTCTGATGTATGAAATATTAAATCTGAAAAAAGAAAAGACTTAAATAATTAAATTAACCACTGGCTCTTTTTTTTTTTTTTAATTTTATTTGTTTCAAAATTACGGGGAAAATTATTAACATGTTTTTTTGACCAAATGAATTTTTAAAACGTCAGAATAAAAATTAAATATAAAGGCTCAATTTTTTTTTAATAAAAAATATTTTAGTTGTATTTGACATGTGTGATTTGATTTCTGTGACTAAATCTAGCAACCATCTTAGATCTTAGATGTTTTACGGAGCAAATGTAAACAATCGGCTTCATGGGCCAAAAAGTGCAAAAGGGAAAATTGCTGAGCTTAAACTCAAAAAGTATGTGTCGACTTGGCTTCCCTATAGATATGTGTCTATAGAAAGCTTGAATGGTGTAGCTTAAAAAATGTAGGCGTGCATAGGGAACAGTCACACACAGACTCACAGACTGCCTTATATATATATATATATATAAGAAAAAGAAATAGAGAAATTGGTAGAGAATAAAAAGTGTGAGATACCGTGAACGTTTTGTTTAAAGTGTATAATTATTGTTCTTGTTGTTATACGTGTTATGATACATTCAGTGTCCATAATGGTATTTGTGATGCTACACGTGTTTCGAGTCTAAAGTTGACTCTTCAGGCGAATACAGTTGTGCCTTTACGTATCGAGTCGAGTTACGTATCGAGTTAAATATATATATATATATATATATATATATATATATATATATTATATGTAAATTTTTACATTGCAAACGAGGAAGAAATGTATTGTCTGTGGTTATGAATTACTGCAAGAGCTACTAACAAAGTAGGGTTTTTATAAACATTATCATTTAGACTGTTCGGACTGTTGTACTCATCTTTATTGCCATGTTTACGACGCTTCGGCCGTTGTAGGCTCCGGCCTTCTTCAGGTGCTAGGAATTTCGAACCGACCCCTTTATTTAAATCATTGGTGTATATCATTCTCATTCCATGCGCGATACCGCTTCCGGGTAGCATGTACTTATCTCCCTTTGAGTCAACTGTTTAAACTATTTATAGCCAGGTATTGAACTAATAACTATATGGGTCGAGTCATTGGAATTAACCAACGCCTATATCCATTAGGCCATGTGTTGTATTCAGCTATTTCAACAGTAAACATGTGGGACCTAGATGCCAATCTAGTAGCACGTTTGAATTCATTTAGTCGGGGCACCAGAGTAAAATGCTTGTCATAGCAGCCACGAAAATATTTGTAGAAAAGGCAGAGGGAAGCCACGTCACTTCGGTGAGAAAGTGACTGAAAGGACCGATTACATTGCAGATCCTTGTTTGGATTTTGTCAATAACCTTGAGATGAATAGCAGGGGCACCAGTGAAGATGACGGTAAGTTCTCTCGAAAAGTCGTTTTAAAATATTGTTCATTTGCTCTAGTATTTTGACTATATACCTTGCGTGTTAACATCAACTGTACTAAAATATTATTCCCACGCGGACTGTCTCAATTTAAGGAGTCAGCTATGTTGTTGATTTTTGTTTTTCTCCCAGCTCATTTGATCTCGCTAAACGCGCACGCATGCGCAGACAAAGAGAGAGGGAAAAGGGAGTTTCTAACTTCTTCCTCGCCTACCCTTCGTAGATGAGTTAATGGAAATGCTAATCAATACTAGACGCGGTGTTTCAACACCACTGATTCGGCCATTGTTGATCTGACAGCCGCAACGAACAGTCACTTCTTCGAAGTACAGACCATCTTTGTTTTGTTGTTGTTTACCAATTTCTTTCTCTCCGCACCGTCTCTTGATGCGCACAAGAAGACATGTTCGGGAATAACAATAATGTTGACAACAACACCAACAACAAAAACAACACCCGTACGTAATGTGTCATCCTTTCTTTTTTTTTTGTTTTGTTCCGACAATTAAACTACGTCCAGGTCATGCCAGGTCATTGCCATAAACAAGGGTGTATTACTAGCGTTCATTTCAATTCACAACATCCTTGACCGGAAAACGCATGCATCTTCTTGATTGTCATGGAAGAAACTTTTCGAAAGGCTCAAAAAGGTAATTGTAGATATTTTTCCTCTTTGGTTAGTTGCTATACTGTAAGTATCTCCACTAAATCGCTGAAAAAACAGTACAGTATGAAGAAAAAAGGCCCCAAACTATAATAAAAACAAAGTTTTTCCATCAAAATGTTTATGTTACTATAAAGAGAACAGATCAAAGTATTTTTTGATTATTTTTTTAATTTTTTAATCTTTTTTTAACACGTTTGAAATTTTGGTAAAATCTTGTTTTTGGTTTCAGTGAGCGGGTACCTAAATCGTTAAGAGAATTTACAATAGAAAATGTAATTATTACGTAACTCGGTTTTTTTGTTTTTTCGTTTTTGTTCCGGTGGAAAAAAAAAAAAAGAAAAAGAAAAAAAGTCAAACATTAATTTGGAAACTCTTGCAAAAATCAAAAATTGTCAGATTTTAATTAAACTTTCAGAACTTATTCACAAATTAATTAAATTATTTTTGAAATTACTTTTTGCAAATCTTGGTGAAAATTTTCTTTATATCTGTGACTCATCCCTCTTCACGTAAATTCATGAAATTTTAAGAAATTTTAAGAAATTAAATTTTATTGAAAAAATTGGATTTATTAGTTAAACGCAAGACTCATTAGGAAATGTAAATCATTTATTATTTTTTTAAACATTTTGTCTTTATTTCCGAAAATCTGCTCCCAATTGTAAAATAAAAAGAATGCAATAAAACTGACATTTAATTTGATAAGCTTTTAATTGCTTTAATGAACAATATATATTAAGGACATTATATTCTGAAGTAAAAAAAAAAAATTCAATTAATAATGAAATTTTGAAAGACTTGTTTTAATTTTTTTATTTAATTATAATAAAGATTCAAAAATATTTTTAAAATGATACAAAGACTTGTTGGGGTTAGGTTATTAAGTGAAGATTATATTTAATAATCGAAAATTGAAAAGTCTAATACAAATCGTCCTATGTTTTTAATTAATTTTTTCTGTGTATTTGAAGTTTTTTTATGGTAATTTCTATGTGTACATTAAAAGGGTTATTTTTCCCGGTTTCTTCCCCTTACATGAAAAAAATTTGGATAATTTTTTCAATTCCGGTCGACATATATTTATCTTATCTCGCATCTGTCGTGCTCTCATCACATGTCAAATATATGGAGGAAAGCTTAGAAAGATCAACACATCGTGTTTAAAAAATAGTTTTCTTCTTAATTTCATGCTATAAAGAAGTAATACTTCTGTAAATCAGATTAATTTAACTTTAAATTTGCTAATTTTCCAAAAATAACATGTCACAAATATATATTTTATTTTTGCAATTATTTTTAAAACCGAGAATTAACTTTTGTTTACAAAAGTGTCGATCGCTCAAAAATGGCCAAAAATTAAAAAAGATCTCTCAAAATTAGAAATTCCAGTCAATATAATTTCTGTTTGAAATACAGAGTATTTTTCCTAACTGGAAATAGTAAATTTAATCATTTAGCTTTCAATTAAAACTAAAATGAAAGTTTCAAGAAAACTTATTTTTAAAAATTCATTTTAAAATTTAGGTATCAAAAATAACTAGAAGTACCTACTATACTGAATTAATATTTATGCATATCGTAACAGTCGTAAATAGTCGCATCACGTTGATACACCCGTAACCGTGCGATCACTGAAGTAAAGCCTGGTCAGTAATTAGATGGGTGACCGTTTCGGAATATCAGGTGCTGTAAGCTAGAGTAAGCGGGTCATGTAATGGATAACGAATCGGAATTGTTTATCTGAGAACCAATTTCCAATCCCAGTCGTGTTCGTCATATTCACTCATACGCAATTCCTCTTGATAAAGGTTTAAATCCACCTCTTCTTCCTCCCTCTAGTCGTAAATAGCAGTATCACTTTTATACACCACTACCCGTGCGATCACCAAAGTTAAGCAACGTTGAGACTTGTTGGTACCTATATGGGTAACCGTAAGATTGGATACGCAGGGAATGTAATGGAATTTAAAATCGGGGAGCCGAGTTCCAGTTGGGTTCATTATAGTCACGCGTAAATACCTTTGAGAAAGGTATGAATTCAATCTCCCGGGTTTTTTTTTTTTTTAATCATATCACCCCAAGCAAGGCAGTGACGCCACTGATGCGCATGGGGCTACTTAAGAGTAGAATGATTGGAAAAAAGAAAACCGGGAACCACATCCTAAACAGGAAACAAGGGATGAGCCTCTTCACCTGTTCAAAAGACATGGGTGGAGTGTGAACCGGGCGATAGTTAAGTCTAGGGGAATTAGTCTGACTTATCACTAAACCATATTTTTTCATGTGCCCTTCAGGACGTAGGTGATCATAGACTTCCACTTGGCTCTGTCTCTTGTAGCTCTCAATATTTTTCCTCCTGGTATCTTTCCCAAACCCCACTCTGCCATCCATTTGCTCAGGACCATCAAGTAGGTCTCGCACAGCTTTCTTCTGTCTCTCTTTCCCACTATCCGTCCTGTGAGTATTAAATTCTCCAGGCCTTTCTTCCTCATTAAATGTCTCTTCCTGGTGTAACGTATGAGTTTTCTTCTCATTTGCATCTTCACTAGCACCTCATCGTAGTTAGTCACGTGTTCAGTTCATGGTATCTTCAGCATCCTTCTGTAAAACCACATTTCTGGTGCTTCAAACCTCTCCTTCATCCTTGATGAGATCGTTCAACATACACTTCCATACAGAAAGACAGATAACACATCGCAATCCAGCACTCTTTTCTTTGTTTCCAACGAGATTTTCCTTTCTCTCACTACTCTGGTTAGCTTTTTAAATGTGTCGTTGGCCGTAACGATGCGTCTTTGGATGTAAATGTCACACTTTCCATCCTCTGTCAGAACACCAAAAAAAGAAATTTTCCAACCATTGTTATATATCTATACTAGCAGTATAGCCCGGCGTTGCTCGAGTGTAATGAAAGCTTTAAAACTAATCCATGGTCCTGGAGATCAGACTCTTTGGACGTTGGCACGAAAGACTAAAAAGCAATAGTTGTTTCCAGTTAAAGCGAAACCGTAGACTGAAAGAAAAATGAATGGATGTAAGTCAAATTTTGATTTCCTGGTATCGATATCAAATAGGTTTTTTTCGTCGTAAACTCAATTTTGAGGGCTAAATAAGTCCTCTGAGTAAATGGTAACATGGCTGAGACTAAGAACTACAATTATACCTACTTAGAGCCAAATCCGAAGCAAAAACTAAAATAAAAGGGCTGAAAATTACAGACATACAGGCAGATAAACAGACATGCGCACAAACATCTTGCCTTTATATATATATATATATATATATATATATATTATCGATTTTCTGCACTATTGTAAGAACTGCAACCTTGAAACTTCTTAATATCGTTTCTTATGTCTTTGTCTATGAATGTATCAAATTTGATTAAAATCGAACCACTCCTTCTATAACCCGATTTTTTCGATTATCGATTTTTGATATCTATCGGGGGTACCTTGACACAAAACCTAGTTAAGAACACTCGCAGACGCTTATAGTACAACTGTGTAAATTTTCAAGAAAATCGGTTTAGCCGTTTCGGAGTAACGCATACACACACAGACAAAGTTTCATTTATAAATAAGTTTAGATTTACACACACACACACACACACACACATATATATATATATATATATATATATATATATATATTATACTTTAGAACATGTACAAACTATAATCTACTAAAGACGTGTACATTTTGTTTCGACATTGAAAGAACAATGTCTCATCAGGTAGCTAGTAATGATGGTAATAAAATTATTTTTGAAAAGAAAATTGATGAAAATTCACTTCCTTGTAGATTGTAGTTTGTACATGTTCTAAAGTATACTTTATAATTAATATTCATACGTCTATTTCTATATTGAGAAGTTTTAAATTAATGTTTTGAACGTTGTAAATATTTTCTTCGTTCCTTATTCATTTGGAGATATATATATATATAATATCATTCGATTGGTTAGCATATGAGTTATTTAGTAAGACTATTATAACTAAATCATTTTATCTATAAAAAATCTTACAATCTATTTTGGGACTTTAAATAATCTGCAAAAGGTTGATAAACTGTAAAAACAAACCAATGAAATAGTTATAAAAATAGTTTTTTGTTTGTTTTTTGTTTTGTTTTTTGTTGTTGTTGTTGTTGTTTTGTTTTGTTTTTCAAGAAACATTTTCTACATAATTTCAACGCTCTGTTGAGGATTTTTCCCAATTTATTTATACTGTCATCTCGATGGTCTCAGCCTTTTGTTAGGCTTTCACTTCTACCGAACTTTTTTTTATAAGTATCTTCCATCTGCTCCCAGTGCTCCGATAATGACTGACACAGCTGTCACTTTAAGATTCCTCATTATTTTCCAATATCTGACAAAGCTTTTATTTTTTAATGTACTATTAATATTTTCATACCTGTAATAATTGGAGGTTATTCCTTGAAAATCATGTGACAACAAGTCTATCTTTTGGTAGTTTTATTTCACTTCTAGAAAGTACTCTGCTGCAAGTGAAATTAACAACCTGAAATATTTTCTTACTTTACTTCAAAGAATTGGATGAGATAACTTAGTTTCATCTGTGGCTCAGATATGAGTTAAATAATAGGACAGAAGACGGGGAGTCTGATACAGAGATTTGAAGGCGTATTCGCATGGCCAAGGATATATTCCAGAAGAGGGGTAGAGAATTGAGAAACGGGAAAATGTCGCTGGAAACAAAGAAGAGAGTACTGGATTGCTATGTGTTGTCAGTTCTTCAATATGGCAGTGAATGCTGGACCATATCAAAGATGACGGAAAAATTTGAAGCAATCGAAATGTGGTTCTACAGAAGGATGCTGAGGATACCATGGACGGAACATGTGAGCAACGACAAGGTTTTGGAGAGGATGAGCACAAAAAAGAAACTGATACTTAACATCAGGAAAAGATAGCTGAAGGTTTTGGAGAGGATGGACACAAAAAGTAAACTGAATCTGTCCTGTTATTTAACCCATAGCTGGAGGGAAGAGACGGATTAATACATTTCCCAAGGGTATTAGTGCCTAAGTGAATGCAAGGATTTCAGCTGGAATTCGAACTCGGCTCCCCGATTTCTCCTTCCGAGCCGATATCTGCTGTACCACATCCGTCAAGAAACGCTTACAGTACCTGGTATTCCCAAGCAGTCACCCATCTAAGTACTGAACAGGCTCAACGTTGCTTAACTTCGGTGACCGGACGAGAACCGGTGTATTCAACGTGATATAACTATAAACAAGATTGCGTTTCATTTGCTGCATATCAATCTCTATCTTCTACTTCTATGTGCCCTGTCCCTTCCGAACGTAGGCGATCATGGCTTTCCACGTCGTCCCTATCCCTGGTAACTCTAAGCAGGCCTTCTCCTGTTACACCATGCAACACTCGCTCCATCATCCACCTGATCAGGTCCTTCAAATATGTTATCCGCTGCTTTTCCCTGTCTCTTTTTCCCTCTATCTGGCCTGTTAGTATCAGGTTCTCCAAGCCTTCCTTCCTCATTGCATGTCCCAGGAACTTCAGCTGTCTCTTCCTGATGCTCAGTATTATTTTCCTTTTTGTTTCCATCATTTCCAAGACCTCATGTTCGATCCATGATATTCGCAGCATCCTTCTGTAGAACCACATTTCTGTTACTTCAAGTTTAAATGTATAGAAATTGCTGTGACCACAAAGTGGGGGGTCAGTTTATATATTGACTTAATATGGAATTGATCCCCCACTTTATATCCAGTATGCTTCTGTAGAATCACATGTCAAGTTACTTCAAGTTTTTCCTTCATCTTTGATGATATTGTCCAACATTCGCTACCTCGTTCTGTCATCCACCCGATCAGGTCCTTCAAATATGTTACCCGCTGCTTTCCCCTGTCTCTTTTTCCTTCTATCTGGTCTTTTAGTATCAGGTTCTCCAAGCCCTCCTTCCTCATTGCATGTCCCAGGAACTTTAGTTGTCTCTTCCTGATGCTCAGTATTAATTTCCATTTCGTTTCCATCCTTTTCAAAACCTCATCATTGTTCACAAGCTCGATCCATGATATTCGCAGCATCCTTCTGTAGAACCACATTTCAGCTGCTTTAAGTTTTTCCTTCATCTTCGAAGATATTATCCAACATTCACTACCATATTGAAGAACCGACATTACATAGCAATCCAGTACTGTCTTTGTTTCTAGCGAAATTGTCCTGTTTTTTAATACTTTACTCAACTTCTGGAATGCCTCCTTCGCCATACCAATTCGCACTTTCCGTAGGTTATTTAAAAGCGAAATCTAAATGTTTTAGACACTATTTTTATGCCTTCAACTCCAGATAAAATGTACCGCTGGTCGTTTTACCATAAAAATTTATTTTCATACAGATTCGTTTTTGTTTGGTGAGTTCACTAGTTCCCCGTCGCTGGGACCTTAACAGTAGCTACCATGTTGGATCAGATCGAACCCGAGAACCAAAGGAATTAATAGGTAGTTCCATGCTCCTCAAGACTCCCAATCTCTTAATCAGGAGCCTTGCTGTCGGATGTAGTTTATCGTCATACCGAGGACTCATCACCAGCTAGATGAGTGACTGCTTGGGAATAGCAGGTACCGTAAGATTGGATGTGCGGATGTTTTAATGTACAACGGCTAAGAAAGGAAAATCGGAGAGCAGTGTTCCAATCTCCAGTAGGGTTCGTTACACTCACTTATGCGCAAGTCCCACTGGAAAAAAGTATGAATCCACCTCTTATCCATGCCCAGCTATGAGGCAAATAGAACTTGTGTCAGTAAATCATTGTTATCTAGCAAAAAAACTTACAATGTAAAAATATTTTATGGATTTAAATATCCTGAAAAAGGTTGATAAGACGTTAAAAAAAAAATCAATCATCAATCATGGGCCAGTCGTGGGGACGCTTCTGCCCATTAAAACGTACAGTAACTAACATTATTGTTAGTTTTGCATTCTACCGTAGACGGAGAAATTGCTTAGCTGTTCAAATCGACTGGATGGTCTGCTAAAATCTCCAAAAATACTACTTTTCATATTCTGAAGAATAGTTTTTGATTCGTGATTCTATCAACTGCACAGTGCCTTGCAAGCCACTGTTCCTACCCATTCTTGTCTCCGACTTCCATCGACAACGCATCCAGCCATTTTGAATATCTCAAGAACCGGTTATGCAAGCTTAGTGCAACTTAAAGCAACCAACAATGCATAAATAACAGTGACTGCATGGACGCTCTTCTGTGGGGTTACTTAGTCGGCAGATCTACACGAGTTAGTGAGTTTGTGTACTGTTTGAATCTCGCTTGCTCAATAACCGAACGAGTAAGAAAACAGTGTAGATGTTTTTATTTCTTTTTTTTGTATCAAGAAGATCTACAAAGCAGGTCTACCTTTGTTCCCTGTAATTTTTTATCACAAAGCCGAAGAGGCAAAATTATGGAGAACGCGACGATGCAGCTAATGGCGATTCTGAAATAAGCCTTTTTCGAAAAGAAGAAAGGACGCTAAGACCAGTGAGTTGGGACACAAACGGCGTATTCTGAGAAGGGAAGAGGCGCTATTACTCGAAATCAGCGCTCCCCCACCTTTTTTTTTATCCTTACGTGACCCTTAAAATAAATTACATCTCTCAAGGAAGCCCTCCACAAAAACAAAATTATAAACCATATCTTTCTAATTTTATTTTCATCGTAGTTCACGTGATAGTGTAGTGGATAAGAAATTAAGAATTAATTCAACCTTCTTATTTCTTTCTTTACAAAAATTTACAATTACGTGTGAAATCCTGGGTTTTCCCAAATAGAAAAAGGATTGACCATGTGCTTAAAGAAAAAGTCGAAACCAAATTTCACAGGTAGGTGTTAAACTGATTTTCTGACCAATGGAAGCGACTTGCAAGACCAAAAACGACTTCGCAAATCAGTGTGAAAAATCTAGATTACAATAAAAGGACTTCGCGAATCAGTGTGAAAAATCTAGATTACAATAAAAGGACTTCGCAAATCAGTGTGAAAAATCTAGATTACAATAAAAGGACTTCGTGAATCAGTGTGAAAAATCTAGATTACAATAAAAGGACTTGATCAGAGTCAGCCGGGGAGGGAAGCAGCAGAGAGAAAACAACTAGAATGTAACTAACTTCAAATCGACCCCGAGATAAGGTCAGGTCGTACCTTGTTCTCTTTCTCCTTATTTATCGTGTACTCATTCGTTCTACTTCTCCATCCAAAGACATTCCTACTGAATACGGTAAACTTTTGATTTGTTCCCCGAAGGCCTTTACCCCTTCAAATCTTTCCAAAACATCTTTATTTCCGTACAAATGCAAATGCTGAACTCAAATCGATAATTGGTTATTGACGAAACCTACCTTTTTTTCAAGTTAACGACCAGAAAAATATCGAACTTCTTGTCGCTCTTTATCTCACCACGTAACCAAGCTTCAAAAATGTTATTCACTGCAGAATGACTTCACGCGTAGTTTGACGATTTTTCGGCCTTTTTACTTCCTTTTTGCAATTACTACGCGGAAATTGAGTTCCGAAACCAAACAAATCGCGGAGTAATTGCTCAAAGAAAGTAAATAGGCCGAAATAAGTATCCTACGCCTGAAGTCATTCAGCGGTGAATCAGATATGAGAACGGTGGTAAGGGGTGAGATATAGTCCGATTTTTTTTCTCTGGTCGATAACATGAAAAAAGGTAGGTTTCTTCAATAAACAATTATCGATTTGCGTTCAGCATATACATTTGAACGGAATTAAGGATGTTTTGGAAAGATTTGACGGGGTAAAGGCCTTCGGGGAACAAATAAAAAATTTACCCTGAATACATTCATATGTACGTACGCATATACTCTTTCAACAACTACTACTACGAACATTTTCTACAAATCTTGATACATTTAGCTTTATCACTGAACATCAACTCTGCTCTTAACTTCTTAAAATGTTTCTAATTGCATATTAACTCCTACAATTTGTTGTCATTCTCTCCTTTTAATAAATTTCTATTTTAATATGAAAAATGTGTTTTTATTCTTACACTATTGCACACAATTGCACACATTGCAACCTGCAACCAGCTTTCTGATGAATACATGATGATTCTGATGATGATAATTCTGTATAAAACTTGTAAGCTGTATGGAGTTTGGTTGTGTCTGACACAAGGCCGAATAAAAAAAAATTAACCAGCTCCCTATGGCGACAGTAAACATCAAAGTAGATATTTTTGAATAACTGGTTTAAGGAATAATTAATACTTCTTTGTCAGATTTTTCGATAATGCTAAATAAAATTCATACTGTTCGTTTATGATACTTCAGAGAGTTTTCACTCTTCTTCTGTGTGCCCTGTCCCTTCAGGACGTTGGCGATCATGGTTCTCCACGTCTCCCTATCCCTTGTGGCTCTTAGTATGTTTGCTCCTGTTACACCTCGCAAACCTCGTTCCGTCATCCACCTGATCAGACCCTGCAAATATGTTATCCGCTGCCTTCCTCTGTCTCTTTTTGCTTCTCTCCGGCCAGTCAGTATCAGGTTCTCCAAGCTCTCCTTCCTTATTGCATGTCTCAGGAACTTCAGTTGTATCTTCCTGATGCTCAGTATTAATTTCCTTTTTGTTGCCATTCTTTCCAACACCTCATCGTTGCTTGCATGCTCAGTCCACGATATCCGCAGCATCCTTCTGTAGAACCACATTTCCGCTGCTTCCAGTTTTGTCCTCATTTTCGATGATATTTCCAGCATTCACTGCCGTATTGAAGAACTGACATCCCATAGCAATCCAGCACTCTTTTCTTCGTTTCTATTGAGATTTTCCTGTGTGTTAGTATTTTGCTCATCTTCTGGAACGCGTCCTTTGCCATGCCAATTCGCCTTCGGATCTCCGTGTCGCACTTTCCATCTCCTGTTAGAACACTTCCTAGGTACTTAAATTCTTGTACTTGTTTGATTCTGTTATCCCCCACCTGTATTTGGCATTTTGGGTTGTATCTTTTGCTGATGACCATGCACTCAGTTTTCTTAAAGTTTATTTGTAGCCCCTTTTTGTCACTCTCCACTGCTACTTTCTGTATAAGGTCTTGTAGTTTCCTTTCCGTGTCCGCAATCAGCACTGTATCGTCCGCATACCTTATGTTGTTCTGGTTGTGGCCTCCAATAACAAATCCTGGCGTGTCATCTAGGGTCCTCAAAATATTCTCGCTGTATAGGTTGAACAAATCCGGTGAAAAGACACATCCTTGTCTTACGCCTTTTTCTATCTTTGTGTATCTACTGAGGTCGTTACCTGTCCGTATGCAGGCCGTTTGCTGCCAGTAGAGATTCTTGATTATTCTTATGTCTTTGCCGAAAATGTCGAGGTTGCCTAGCATCTCCATCAATTCTTTGTGTCGTATTTTGTCGAATGCTTTCGCGTAATCAATGAAGCAGCTCACTCAGTGATGAAAAAAAAAAGATTTTCAATAAGAATTTTTAACGTGTTAGAAAGCATTAACATTTTTTAAATAATTACAAATACTTTGATCTTTCTTCTTAACAAGAAATATTTTGACGATAAAAGTTTGTTTTTATTAAGTTTGGAGCCTTTACACATCATGTTATGCTGTTTTGTGTATCTACTGAGGTCGTTACCTGTCCGTATGCAGGCCGTTATTGGAGGCCACAACCTGAACATAAGATATGCGGACGATACAGTACTGATTGCGGACACGGAAAGTAAACTGCAAGATCTCATACAGAAAGTAGCAGTGGAGAGTGACAAGAAAGGACTACAAATAAACTTTAAGAAAACTGAGTGCATGGTCATCAGCAAAAGATACAACCCAAAATGCCAAATACAGGTAGGGGATAACAGAATCAAACAAGTCCAAGAATTTAAGTACATAGGAAGTGTTCTAACAGGAGATGGAAAGTGCGACACGGAGATCCGAAGGCGAATTGGCATGGCAAAGGACGCGTTCCAGAAGATGAGCAAAATACTAACACACAGGAAAATCTCAACAGAAACGAAGAAAAGAGTGCTAGACTGCTACGTGATGTCAGTTCTTCAATACGGCTGTGAATGCTGGACAATATCATCGAAAATGAGGACAAAACTGGAAGCGGCCGAAATTTGGTTCTACAGAAGGATGCTACGGATATCGTGGACTGAGCATACAAGCAACGACGAAGTGTTAGAAAGAATGGCAACAAAAAGCAAATTGCTGCTGAGCATCAGGAAGAGACAATTGAAGTTCCTGGGATATGCAATGAGGAAGGAGAGCCTGGAGAACCTGATACTGACTGGACAGATAGAAGGAAGGAGAGACAGAGGAAGGCAGCGGATAACATATTTGCAGGGTCTGATCAGGTGGATGACGGAACGGGGGTTGCCAGGAGCAACAGGAACAAACATACTAAGAGCCACAAGGGATAGGGAGACGTGGAGATCCATGATCGCCTACGTCCTGAAGGGACAGGGCGCATAGAAGTAGAAGAAGAAGATGCTGTTTTGTTTTTTGTTTTTTGGCCAATTAGTGGAGGTGAGTGAAAGTGTATACATTGGCATCGTGCAGATATCACTAAATATATTCCCAATAATTGTCATATTTTTTAATAACATACTAGGTTAGATGGGATTATGTTGAAGAGCAGTTTTCGCACTGAAGGTTATAAACGTGCTATGTCGGTTGCTAATCGACTTAACGTACCCAAAATGTTAGGAACTTGGTAATCTTCCACTGACTTCTTAGTATTCGGCTGACTGTCGACTAATATCAACTGCCTTAGTCCAACTATGTTCAAACTGGAACTAATAGTTCTACTGAACTCCAATAGAACTCTAAAGAACTCTCTAGAACTTCTAAAAACTCCTAAGAACTTCCCAAAGACTTCTCGAGTTAACAGGAAATTAACTCTTAATATACCAGGGAAAGTCCCTTATCTGAGAAATAGATTATGTATATATTATAATATTACAATAACAAAGAATATATTGTGCGTGTTTAGTAATATTACGTATACGAAATAAAATAAAAAGTCAGAAGGGCATTAGACTATCTCACTTGTCTCGTGAAAGCCTTAAGGATCTTTTACGGAACCTTAGGGCTCCGGTTGAGAAAATCTGTCATAAATAGACTATTCTTTTTTTAATATTAAATAGTATTTACTTTCCAAGTAAACTTTTTTATATAATAGTCCTTGTTTTTTGGGTTTTTTTTAAATAATTTCTATCTTCACTTATCTTATATCAAGTTTAATATCTCGTAGCTTTTACAGATTCAGATAAGAATTGATAGCTACAGGTTCTCCCCGTTAGCCATTTTCAACACTGCCATCGTTGGGATGGTTCTGACACAATCTATTTTTGTTCCTTCAGCCTTTCTCTCCAGGCTTTGTAAGTTCCTAAGAAAATTAAATTTCGGCATTAAATGACCCATAAGAAGCTGATATGTCGCTAAACAATCAAATCAAAACTGCCAAGAAAATTAAATTTCAGCATTAAATGACCTATTATGAGTTGATATGCTGCTAAACAATCAAATCAAAGTTCACAAGAAAATTAAATTTAGGTATTAAATGGCCCATAAGAAGTTGATATGCCGTTAAACAATCAACCATTAAAACAGACATGGAAAACAATCAGTCAGTTAGTTAAGTGCCATACGTGATACACGCTTGGGCGATCATGTCTCGAAAGAGACACGACTGACTGGGCAGAAGATTATCCCGCAGTAGGTTGCCATTACTTTCTGCGATGGACTGGTTGCCGACCAAGGCTATAGAACCCAATCTGTCCTGCTATTTAACCCATAACTGGAAGGAAGAGACAGATTAATACCTTTCTCAAGGGTATTTGCGCGTAAGTGAATACAATGGATTCAACTGGCATTCGAACTCGGCTCCCCGGTTTCTCGTTCCGAACCGATATCCACTGTACCACAACGGACATCCTGGGAAACAATACTAGGCTGAAAAAAGGCATTTTTTTTTTTCATAGTTGTCATCTACGGTAAGTAAAAAACAAGAAAAAACATGATAGGTTATCGTTTGTAAATTTTCAGCGTTCGGTCAAAAGGGGGGTTTGAAACAAGGGAAAATGGAAACAAGAGAATATTATGCATAATTAATTATAATAAGCAGTAGTCGTGACAATTTCACGTTTTTCCTGTTTTAATTTTCTGATCTATCACAATATTTAATGAATAAATAATCTTCTTGCTAGTTCTATAAGTACAAAATACCCGTGGAATTGCCCCTATTGCATTGTTAAATAGTTTTACTTAACTTTAACCAAATATTACAATAACATGGTAATGCAGATCGTGAGTTAAAGTATGAGAGTCCAAATCAAAATATTAAAAATTGATACGGTTTTCAATTTCTCTGTTGCTGACGTCAGATGAAATCAATCAATGTTTCTTTCAATATCTTCTTTTCTTTTCTTTTTATTGCACTCACCTCTCTTGTTCCATTACTCTTTCTCTCTCTCTCTCTCTCTCTCTCTCGTTCCATTACTCTCTTTCTCTATCTCTCTCTCTCGTTCCATTACTCTCTTTCTCTATCTCTTTCGTTCTACTTCCTTCTTTCTCTTTTTTTATCGCTCTCGTTCCATTGTTCTTTCTCTCTCTATCATTCCACTCTTCTTTCTCTCTTTCGTTCCATTACTCTCTTTCTCTCTCTCGTTCCATTACTCTCTTTCTCTCTCTCTCGTTCCATTGCTCTCTTTCTCTATCTCTTTCGTTCTACTTCCTTCTTTCTCTTTTTTTATCGCTCTCGTTCCATTGTTCTTTCTCTCTCTATCATTCCACTCTTCTTTCTCTCTTTCGTTCCATTACTCTCTTTCTCTCTCTCGTTCCATTACTCTCTTTCTCTATCTCGTTCCATTGCTCTCTTTCTCTATCTCTTTCGTTCTACTTCCTTCTTTCTCTTTTTTTATCGCTCTCGTTCCATTGTTCTTTCTCTCTCTATCATTCCACTCTTCTTTCTCTCTTTCGTTCCATTACTCTCTTTCTCTCTCTCGTTCCATTACTCTCTTTCTCTCTCTCGTTCCATTGCTCTCTTTCTCTATCTCTTTCGTTCTACTTCCTTCTTTCTCTTTTTTTATCGCTCTCGTTCCATTGTTCTTCTTTCTCTCTATCATTCCACTCTTCTTTCTCTCTTTCGTTCCATTACTCTCTTTCTCTCTCTCGTTCCATTACTCTCTTTCTCTCTCTCGTTCCATTGCTCTCTTTCTCTATCTCTTTCGTTCTACTTCCTTCTTCTTTCTCTTTTTTTATCGCTCTCGTCCCATTGTTCTTTCTCTCTCTATCATTCCACTCTTCTTTCTCTCTTTCGTTCCATTACTCTCTTTCTCTCTCTCGTTCCATTACTCTCTTTCTCTCTCTCGTTCCATTGCTCTCTTTCTCTATCTCTTTCGTTCTACTTC
This sequence comes from Ascarosepion bandense, assembly GCA_037127315.1. Classification (NCBI taxonomy): domain Eukaryota; kingdom Metazoa; phylum Mollusca; class Cephalopoda; order Sepiida; family Sepiidae; genus Ascarosepion; species Ascarosepion bandense. The sequence continues at coordinate 1,703,434 of JBBBDQ010000445.1, forward strand.
CTTCTTCTTTCTCTTGTTTTTATCGCTCTCGTTCCATTGTTCTTTCTCTCTCTATCATTCCACTCTTCTTTCTCTTTCTCGTTCCATTACTCTCTTTCTCTCTCTCGTTCCATTACTCTTTTTCTCTCTCTCGTTCCATTACTCTCTTTCTCTCTCATTTGGTCCATTGCTCTCTTTCTTTTTCCTCTCTTCTATATCCCCCCCTCTCTCTCTCTCTCTCTCTCTCTCTCAAATCCAGTCTCCTAGTATAGATTAGGGATTCCGGTCAAATATCAAAATATTAGAAGCTTTGCCATTTCATGCCTTAACATGTGTTGCGCCTATATTCCTACCATGGATAGTTTATTTACTAAGCGCCGCTTAGATGTGGCATCAGGCCAAAGGTATGGAGTACCCAGTGAGGATCGAACTCACTACTCAGTTGTAATAGGTTCTAGCGAGACAAGCTTACTAACCATTACACTTCGTCGGGGTGCTCATCCCTGCCAAGAATAGGAAAAATCATGGACAAACTTAATAGTATGTGGGCTATACTTATCAAAACAAATTTTTCTATTTCTCTTAAACTAGGATTTTTTTCAGTGAGTTGTTGTGTCCTTTTTTATCATTCCAAGCGCCTCTAGAATTACTGTCTGTAAAAATGGTGTAATCCCATAGAATTGCGATGTCTTATATTTCTGTAACCGGTGGTGAATGATGTTCATACCAGTATTTGTTAACATCTTTCCCAGTGTTTGCACATTGTCCAGTGTAAATATTTCGCCGCTCTATCGTGACAAGTTTTATATTCATTTGACATAAGTACAAAACACCCTGAGATTAGATGGTCTACAGTTTCCTGATATTTGTCAGAGAACCTGTATTTTGGGCCCACACTATTATGTACAACTAGCAGTATAGCCTGGTGTTGCTCGGGTGTAATGAAAGCTTTAAAACTAATCCATGGTCCTGGAGCTCAGACGTTGGCACGAAAGACTAAAAAGCAATAGTTGTTTCCAGTTAAAGCGAAACCGGATACTGAAAGAAAAATGAATGGCTGTAAATCAAATTTTGATTTCCTGGTATGATATCAAATAAGTTTTTTTCGTCGTAAACTGAATTTTGAAGGCCAAATAAGTACTCTGAGTAAATGGTAACATGGCTCAGACTAAGAACTACAATTATACCTACTTAGAGCCAAACCCGAAGCAAAAACTAAAATAAAAGGGCTGAAAAACTGATTTTGATCAAACCCGGTAGAATATCGGGGTATCGAATTCCAATTTCGGAGTCAAATAAGTCATCCAAAGATAGAACTGCAACCTTGAAACTTCTGAATATCGTTTCTTGTGTCTTTGTCTATGAGTGTATCAAATTTGATTAAAATCGGACCACTCCTTCTATAACCCGATTTTTTCGATTATCGATTTTCGATATTTATCGGGGGTACCTCGACACAAAACCTAGCTAAGAACACTCGCAGACGCTTCTAGTACAACTGCGTAAATTTTCAAGAAAATCGGTTTAGCCGCTTCGGAGTCTATAGGTAACGGACACACACACAAACACACAAAGTTCCATTTATAAATAAGTTTAAATTAGATATTAGCCAGAATGTTCTTAGTGAAAAGACTTGGTCTTGCACTGTAAGAATAAAACCTATTTCAGTCTTTAATCCAGATGCTTTTAACCACCGTTGTGTGTTGAAATTTACCAACATTAGGTTTATTAGCACGTTCTAGACATTGGCCATGCAAAAATTTGTCTTGCCAGCGTTGTTTCATCTTTACTTGACTTTCCTTTTCATATTTTTTCTTTCTATTTTCATGTTTGACTAATTGTATCATCCAGTATTATTATTATCATGTCATTTTTCATTATATTCCCATTTCTGCTATGGTCGCACAACCTACCAAGTCTGCGGAAAGACCTAAGGAAGGTCGTGGTGTGTTGTTATGGCTACATTTCATTTTTTTTTTCTATCTCCTCTAAAATAATATTGATATGGCTTGTCCAGCGGATTGTAATATACCAACCAAGGAATTCGAAAAACTGTCAAAATATAAAGACCTGGAAATTGAAATAGAAAAAATGTGGAGGTTGGAAGCAAGAATCGTGCCGGTGATGGTGGGTGCACTTGGAGTGATGGAAAATGGAGCAAAACAACAAATTGAATAAATCCATGGAAACCGCAGCTTAAAAGATATACAAAAATTGTCTTGTTTCGTACAGCCCACACACTAAGGAGAACTTTGTCTATGTAACGCTATGGTTTTGTCTATGTAAAATGGTTGTGTTTTTAGAGCGTTTTATTTATTTATATTTTTACACAAATGTGGACAAGAAAATGTCATGCCATTTCTGATGTTAGGTCTTTGGTAAAGACCCTGAAGCAAGTGACTATACAACAGAATGCAAAAGAAACATTAATGCTAATAGTAATAATCGTAAAAATAATAGTATTGATAGCAATAATAGTCATTTTCAATAACAATAATAGTAACAATAATAATATTCCTGGTATATATTATCATTTTGTTTGTTTATTTATTTTTTTTGTTTTTTGTTTTTTGCATTCTATCTTTGTAACTGGGTCTGAGTAGTGATTATGCCAATTTTTGCGATTTTCTTCCAATAACAGTTGCAGATTTTCCAGTGTAGATATTTTTCCACCCTGTCATGTCGAGTCTTATATGATGCTATTACTGCGCAACCTGATCCAATATGATCATTTTTGTTTTCATCAGAAACTCTGCATTTCGAGTGAACACAATTGTTCAGTCGATGTGTTTAGTAATTTATAGTTCATAAGCATTGGTCCTGCGCAGCAAAAATAAAACCTCCGGTTTTAGCTTCTAACCCTACACTATGTAACCCCTGATTGGTACAGGTTTTGCCTGCATCAGCTTGTTTGGTACTAGCAGAGTATTGACCATAAAGAGGCTCATCTTGCCATCGTTTCTGCATTTGGTGCATTGCATTTGTTTTGGCCTTTCTTTTTAGGTTCTTTCCCGCTGCAGTTGGGGGATTATGGTTTACTTGCACTTTTTCATCCACGCGAAATTCCCTTTGTTGGCTTTTTAAAATACTGAATAAAGTTTCTAGTTGAAGTAATCCTCTACCTTCTCCGGATTTGGACGTATACAGGCCATTAGAAAGCAGCATTCTTAGAATGCAGTTATTATTACAAATGTACACCAGCCCTAAAAATGACGCAGAATATTTGAGAGTTTTTTCTCGCAGGTTATCCATCCTGATATATATTCCATTTTAAACGAGTTATATTAAAAAGTTCTACAATATAATTGTATTGAACACTTTTTAATACAAATGTGTACTTGTCTAACCCTATTATGACCAAAAACTAAGTATTAAACAATCAATCAAAAAAAAAAAATATATATATATATATATATATATTTTAAATGAGTTATGTCACTACCTTGGTTTCTACCATGAGTGGTGTCTTCAGGCGATTTTTAATAACTTAAAGTTAATTAATAATCAATAGTTATTAAAAATCATCTGAAGACACCACTTATGGTAGAAACCAAGGTAGCGAAATAACTCATTTAAAAATGAGAAATATTCAAAAGTTCTACAATATAATTGTATTGAACACTTTTTAATACAAATGTGTACTGGTCTAACCCTATTATGACCAAAAACTAAGTATTAAATAATCAATCAATATATATATATATATATATATATATATATATATATATATATGCTCTAAAATGTTTGTAAAAAGAAGTTTTTTTTCATGCTTTAACACGTGCACAACCATGACATTACAACATAAAAAAATCTATTTCCGATAATTTTCACGTTCTAATGAACGCTAGTAATTTGTCAACCGTTATATTTGAAGCAAAAAATATTTACAGTAATTTTTAGCAACACAGTTTTGCGGTTAGTTTTTGTTGCCATAACTCACATCCATGAAGATGATCTCGGAAAGAGATTGAAAGTACTTGGGTGCCTTTAGAAATGAATGATAATAACATCTGTGAACGTTACAGCTAATGTCTGACATATTTCAGTTACAATACGCGAAAGAATATCCGTGAGTATGAACGGATTTTAAATAAACAGACACAATGTTTGCAATTTATTTAATCTGACATGTCTAAAAAAAAAAAAAATTGCTGCCTAAATACACAATATATATATATATATATATATATATATATAAATTATTTATTTGAACATTTTTTTTTTATCGATACTTGTATTTATTCTGTTTTATAATCAAAGAGTATACATATTTATTTCTACCGGCCTCATTATTTACGATAAATTTTTGTTACGAAAATGTGTGTCACTCTGCAGGATTCGAACCTGCGACCTCTAGCCATGTAGGGGAAGCCACCAATTGATCTGGTTAGTGTTAGACCCCTCGGTCACGAATGACCAACAGTCTAAACGAAGTCAAATCAAGCCTATTTTAGTTCAGAATGCATTGCAACATAGTCAAAATTTCTATGGCTAATATTCTGCTATACTGTATTCCAACTACCCTCGCTGACTCTTAGGTTTTTATAAACCCTAATACCCTAATCTGTCACAAAATCTAGATCTACAGAGGGTGTTTCCGTATTTATCCCCTTTTTTGAATGTTTATTCGTGCATATTTATTTAATCCGAAATCCCAACCGATGTCATCACTGAAACATTTTACAATATTGAGGAGACCGTTCAACTCATTTTCATCTTTGGCAAAGAGTTTGATATCATTCATGTAGAATACGTGATTGAACACTTTTTAGTGGGTATTCACAGTTATTACTGTTTAATTCATGTGTGTTCGTAGAATATATAATAGTCAGTTAAGTGCCATACGTGATACACGCTTGGGCGATCATGTCTCAAAAGAGACATGCCTGACTGGGCAGAATATTTTCCTGCGATAGACCGGTTGCCCACCAAGGCTGTAGAACCCAATATGTCATGCTATTTAACCTATAGATGGAGGAAGAATAACTAAACTAATACCTTTTCCAATGGTATTTGCGCGTAAGTGAATGCAACGAATTCAACTGGAATTCGAACTTGGCTCTCCGATTTCTCGTTCAGAGATTATATCCACTGCACCACAACGTACATCCATGTTCTTCGATATATACCCGTGCATACAATCATACATACATACACGCATATACTTATCTGTCTAATAGTATTCGAAACATGAGACAAGGTGGAACATGTTATTAAAGACGCGTTTCGACTGAGAACTGTTTTTGGATCTCCGAGAATAACTGGGTATCATGAATCAAATTAATTACCCTAGCTTATCACCTCCTGATATCCATACTTGGGAGCAGCCTTTGAGATTTGAAAAAGAAATCACTCGACCGGCGGTCGAGATCGAGGGAAAATTTACTCGGCCCAAAATCATTTTACTCGACCGACTCCATTTTCTTAATAGCCGCCTCACGTAAACATAGCGTGAATCGCTGACGGAAAATAAAATGACGTTTTAATTAAAATTTGAAGGTGTTAGATAGAATTTTAAAAATTTTGAAAATATTAACAACAAAATTTGATCTTCTTAATATTAGCATAAACATTTTGATGATAAAACTTGATATGATATTGATCATGATATGCTGTTTTTTTTTATTTTATTTTATTTATTTTTTTATTTATTTATTTTTTTGGCAATTGAATGGAGGTACCTAAATTCGTAGTTTCTTTCTTCTGTTTGACTACAACCTCCATCTCACAGCTGATTAAAAATATCAAATCAGATTTTCTCAACGATTTTTAATAAAAAAAAATTACTTGTATAATTTGTTTTTCGGTGCGTAGTTGAAAGAAGTATGCGTATTTTTTTTCTTTCTTTCATTGTACGTCATTCTAAGCAACTTGTGAATCTTCAATGTCATATTTTTGGGTTGTAAAAGAAATCAGATTTTCTAAGTTTTAATCGACTGAGTCGATCGGGCGATTGAAATCACAAAAGCTGCTTGAGACGTTTATGCTTGACTTTTCAGTAATTCCAGATGTTCGTGTTTTTTCTCTCCATAGAATTCCGCCTTGTACGCTTTAATTCTATCCACTTCAGCTTTCCATTTGCTTCGTTTCTGTCTGTTTGATAATTTGAATCAAATTATTCAATTAATGCATTTATTTCATCAAAGTAAAAACTTTTTTTTTTTATCTTTATCAATTCAATGATTTTATATCTTAATTTCAGACAGCTATGGTGAAAACCCATTCTCTCGTTGACTGCATCATCCAACTACTTATCGTTTGGCAGTGCGTTCAGACATCATGGAAACCAGTTTTGGGGAAAGAATTGCCTCAGGTCACCATACGTGGTGCTGGGGCAAGTTTTCCAACCACCGTCTACAAACGCTGGATCGAAAATTACCAAACGTTGCGGCAGAAATACGTACGATTGACCATGCCATATTCACCCGTGGGTAGTGGTAAGGGCAATGATCTCATGCAGACGGGAGCGACCATAGAATATGCGGGGACTGAACATCTATTGGATCCTAAAGTTTACAAAAATTTGGCATTCTTCCCAACAATGGCTGGGTAAGTAGAAAATGTTACTAGTGAAAAAAATATCGAGATAACTATGAGAAAGAGAGGGGGTTATTAAAAGAAAGAATAACGGGTGGAGCAACAGGTTGGTTAATTGGTGCCCAATTAATAACAAATATAATAGGAACATACCAGACAGAAAATAGATATGAGATAGAGGGTATTTCTGGTAAGGCTTGGCAGGGAATAGCCAAGTGATAAGAGCTGTGGAAAAAGCTGAAAAACGTCTTTGTTCAACAACGGACACGAAACAGCTAACGATGACGATGATAATGACTAACACACCCAACTCCAGACCCACGCGTTTGTTTATGTGCGCCTGTGCGAATTGTTTGATGCTTACCAACGAGAGATGGAATCTGAGAGAAAGATATCTGAATAGAGAATAAAAGGTGGAGCAACAGGTTGGTCAGTTAGTGCCATTTTCTTTTTTAATCATTTCACCCCGAGCAAGGCGGAATGCCACAGATGTGCGGGGGGGGGTTACATAAGTGAAAGAAGATTAATTAGAAGAGAGAGAAGAGGAGTACAAACCAATTAAAAAGGAGCAATAGAAAGATGAGAATGCAGGTGTGTTGACAGTTTCAAGGGTAGAGAGAAAGGGAAGGATATACAGGGTGGGGGAAGGGCTAGGGTCGATTGGTTAGTAGATGAGTATTGACATTGCATTTAAATTTCTGGAGGTTGTAGCCGTCAGGGAAGCAAGAATAAGGGAGCGAGTTCCACAAGCGGGAAGTGCGAAATAAGCTGCAGGAGTAGAATTGTCAAAAAAGGGCTGGCAGAGGTCACGGCAGAAAATAGATGTTAAATAGAGGGTATTTGTGGTAAGGCATGACAGAGAATAGCTAACTCATAAGAGTCTTGGAAAGTTGAAAAACACCTTCGTCCTGCAACCGACCCAAAATGACTAATGATGATGAAAAAGATCCAACCCTTAAAGATACGCACGTATGTGTAATGCGCGTATGCGAATTCCGAGTGAGTGCATACGCTCAGGCAAAAATTCAACGTAGACCATGCATAAGCGTAACCGGATTCTCTTTATTTACCCCATACGAGACTATCCTTTGGCATAGCCTCATCTGGGTTCCTCGCCGTCCGAGGGCAGAGTTTCTGACATTGTTGAACAAGCGAGTGGCTCGTACTCTTTCGTCTAGTACACTTTGAAAACACCTGAATGATTCTTCGCCCAGCTATAAGTTAAACAGCAGGGCAGACTAGGCCTTGGTTGGCAGCCGGTCTAAGAAAAGGAAAATCTGAACCTGAGTTGGGTTGTTTGGTGTTGCCAAAGTAGTATATAAAGAAAGAGTCTGAAAGTCTCTTCATCGTTTTCTATTTATGGCTGACAGATAAGATATGTTTTGTTCACCTCTGGGGTCTCTTTAGCCTTCAGTGAACCTCATATACAGCAGAATAATCGACAGTAAACTGTCTTACATATATGATAGGTTTCGTTCACTTTTGAGGCCTTTTTAGCCTTCAGTGAACCTCATATACAGCAGAATAATCGACAGTAAACTGTCTTACATATATGATAGGTTTCGTTCACTTTTGAGGCCTTTTTAGCCTTCAGTGAACCTCATATACAGCAGAATAATCGACAGTAAACTGTCTTACATATATGATAGGTTTCGTTCACTTTTGAGGCCTTTTTAGCCTTCAGTGAACCTCATATACAGCAGAATAATCGACAGTAAACTGTCTTACATATATGATAGCTTTCGTTCACTTTTGAGGCCTTTTTAGCCTTCAGTGAACCTCATATACAGCAGAATAATCGACAGTAAACTGTCTTACATATATGATAGCTTTCGTTCACTTTTGAGGCCTTTTTAGCCTTCAGTGAACCTCATATACAGCAGAATAATCGACAGTAAACTGTCTTACATATATGATAGCTTTCGTTCACTTTTGAGGCCTTTTTAGCCTTCAGTGAACCTCATATACAGCAGAATAATCGACAGTAAACTGTCTTACATATATGATAGCTTTCGTTCACTTTTGAGACCTTTTTAGCCTTCAGTGAACCTCATATACAGCAGAATAATCGACAGTAAACTGTCTTACATATATGATAGCTTTCGTTCACTTTTGAGGCCTTTTTAGCCTTCAGTGAACCTCATATACAGCAGAATAATCGACAGTAAACTGTCTTACATATATGATAGCTTTCGTTCACTTTTGAGGCCTTTTTAGCCTTCAGTGAACCTCATATACAGCAGAATAATCGACAGTAAACTGTCTTACATATATGATAGCTTTCGTTCACTTTTGAGGCCTTTTTAGCCTTCAGTGAACCTCATATACAGCAGAATAATCGACAGTAAACTGTCTTACATATATGATAGCTTTCGTTCACTTTTGAGGCCTTTTTAGCCTTCAGTGAACCTCATATACAGCAGAATAATCGACAGTAAACTGTCTTACATATATGATAGCTTTCGTTCACTTTTGAGGCCTTTTTAGCCTTCAGTGAACCTCATATACAGCAGAATAATCGACAGTAAACTGTCTTACATATATGATAGCTTTCGTTCACTTTTGAGGCCTTTTTAGCCTTCAGTGAACCTCATATACAGCAGAATAATCGACAGTAAACTGTCTTACATATATGATAGCTTTCGTTCACTTTTGAGGCCTTTTTAGCCTTCAGTGAACCTCATATACAGCAGAATAATCGACAGTAAACTGTCTTACATATATGATAGCTTTCGTTCACTTTTGAGGCCTTTTTAGCCTTCAGTGAACCTCATATACAGCAGAATAATCGACAGTAAACTGTCTTACATATATGATAGCTTTCGTTCACTTTTGAGGCCTTTTTAGCCTTCAGTGAACCTCATATCAAACAGAATAACAGACAGTACACAGCACCCTAGGCATACATGACTACACACATACATTTCTGCGAAGAGACAAGAGTCACTGCCGGTCACATAACCCGCCATGAGAAAGAAAAATATAAAATAAAACCAAGAATCTTTTACACAACTGACACTTAATACCTCAACATATAAAGGGGCTACTTTAATCTCTTTACAACTCACCATTTTCGGGGTAATACTAACTTTCAAACCTCCCAAAAAATTAGGACAGCGAGCAATCCTGGTTTTTTATGGCCTCCATTCAAATCCTACGTACGCAGTAAAGTGCTCAGCGTCTAGACTACCAAGTCAGAACAAAAACAAAACCCGCAAGCAGATTTTTTGTCATAAAGTGCTCGATATCAAAAGGTAAGGATGAAGCTTTAATAGAATTAATGTGGAGAAACTTGTCACTTAGCTATGGCGTGTTATTTCAGTTACGCCGACTTCAAAGTTTCGTGCGAGCATTGTCTTCACTCTTCAGGGTCATTTTGTTTTTCGCTGCTTCTGTTTCCCATTCTTCGTATTTATATGAAGTTTGGTGTAAATTGATATTTTTGCGTGTACATGATTTGTTTTTTGCTTGATAAATGTATTATCTGTTTGACTTTACTGTTTCTGAAGTGGTATAGGATTTGTTGATGGTTGTTTATATATATATATATATATATATATATATATATATATATATATATATATATATTCCATTTTTAAACTAGTTATTACGTAATAACTTGTTTAAAAAAATAAGAAAATATTTAAAAGTTCTACAATATAATTGTATTGAACACTTTTTAATACAAATGTGCACTGCTCTAACTCTATTATGACCAAAAACTAATTATTAAGCAATCAATCAATATTATATATATATATATTATTTTTTATTTCGCCTTTTATTATAATTTTTTCCATTTCGGTTGCTGAGTAGATGTGAAATCTCTCTTAGGTATTTCATGTTGAAATGTTCATTCAACATTTTTGAATATTGAAATTTTATTTTATTTCATATTAGCGCTGTAATTTTAATTACATTGAACTCTCCTCCTGTATCATTTTTTGATATTAAAATTTTAATAATATATATATATATATATATATATATATATATATATATATATATATATATACTATAGGGACTCCACTGCTATTTTAATTACATTGAGCTCTCCTCTTGTATCGTTTTTTGATATTAAAATTTAATATTAAGTTTTTGGGATTTACCTTCCTACTTTTCCGTTTGAATTAAAGCATTTTAATAAAGTATATATATATATATATATATATATATATATATATATATATATATATATAAATTTGTTGTTTTTCATTTAAATTAACATATTTTACCTCGTCAAGCAATGTTAATTTATTGTTGTGAAAATGAGTTATATCTGAATAAAAAGAAAAGTTTGTTCATTTCGGTTGCTGAGTAGATGTGAAATCTCTCTTAGGGATTTCATGTTGAAATGTTCATTCAACATTTTTGATTATTGAAATTTTATTTTATTTTATATTAGCGCTGTAATTTTAATTACATTGAGCTCTCCTCCTGTATCATTTTTTGATATTAAAATTTTAATAATATATATATATATATATATATATATATATATATATATACTATAGGGACTCCACTGCTATGTTGTTATTATTTTTAACCATTATTATGATGATTACTATTATTTTTTCACCCTTATTAAAAGTAGATATATATTAAAGTTATTGAAATATAAGTTTATATATTGTATTTCTTTAAATTGTTTTCCAGATAAATAATTATTATTAATTCATACTCACCTATCGTTGTATGTTATCCTCATCATTAGGATTAGGATTATCTCCATTTTTAGATTTGTTTGACTTAGATTTATCCTTAGTACTGCTATCATTATTATGATTATTAGTAGTAATGTTTCTATTAAAGTTAAATAGAAACAGTTTATATATCTAGTTAAATAGAAAAACTAACAATTATTTGTCGAGTGGAAATTCAGCCCCTAATACGTCCTGAAAGGACAAGGCACATGGAAGAAGAAAAAGAAGAATCATCATCATTATTAAATTCCAAATTCCAATATCATACATCTAAAACGGTCAGCGAGCAGCTCGGGTCAAAGTTCAACTTTTTCACCAACGAAGACTTTTTTGTATATCTCGGTCAAAGACGTTGCCCAAAGCTAAAATCAAATACCTTAAATTAACTCCCACCCCTTTCCCCTTATTCTGTTTTTCGACTTTGCTTTCTTTCTTTTTTTTATTATTTATCCTTTTCTTTCCCTTTTTCTATCCCACGTGACTTCGTCTGGACAAATTTGAGACATTTATTGTTGTAGGAATTTGATTTGAAAAGCGGCTAGGACCGTATTATATATAATAATACCGTATTACCAATGGATTTATAAAAATATCTAGATTTTGTTTCCTGATTATAATACTCTGTCTCTATTGAAATTTACCTTACCAAATTGCAAGGATTCTACTTATATATATATATATATATAAGTGCAAAAGTATTAGGACAAGAACTATTTTATCTTTTATGAGGCATCAAAATAAAGTTTAAAATTTCCCCTGTCCTAACACTTTTGCACACTACCGGTAGTGTGCAAAAGTATTAGGACAGGGTTGATTTTCCTAAAAACCTCACTGAAATTCAAATACATGGTGAAAAGCCAAGTAAATTGCTAATAAATATTTATTATTTAAAAATTGGTGTAAAAGAAATGTATTCAAAAAAGTTATATTTAATTTTTCCCATTTTCTATTAAACAAGTTATTTTTAAACTACTCATTATTCTATTATCCTTGGATATGACTGACTTTTTTCTTTAAAAAAATTTATAAATCTAATGTTACTTCGCAAGACACACTTTGGGAACAAATACAAGCTGCTTGGCAGGAGATACCATTAAATACATTGAAGAAGCTTGTGATGTCAATGCCTGACAGAATGAAGGCTGTGATCAAAGCAAAAGGCTATTATACTAAATATTAAATTTAAATGTAACAAGTATTTTTTTTATTAAAGCATTTGAGTAAATCAAATAAAATTACTTTAATTAAATTGTTTAATTTCTGTCAATATGCCTCATAAATGATAAAATAGTTCTTGTCTTAATACTTTTGCACAGTACTGTATATATATATATATATATATATATATATATATATATATATATTTATGAATAACAGGTGATATTTCTGTAGATCCTGAAAATCGCGAGCAGTCAGCTGAGATACCGATCATTAATGAACTCGGACGTATCCAGCCTCGCCAACATATTTTAAAAGGATTGAATTGCACAAAATTTCATTAATAAAGAAACACAAATTTTAACATACAAGAAACTAGAAATTCACACTCACGTATATTTTCACATCTATCCAAATCTCATGGCAAATTTGCTGACTGAAGGGTTTCAGTTTTTCTTACCCATCAGCCACCTGCAGATGTTAAAGTGACCCCCTTAATTGTGTATCTTTATTCACGCTATGTTATGCTCAGTGCGCAGGGTGTTTTTGTTTTTTTTTTGTTTTTTTTTAATGTACTAGCAGTGTAGCCCAGCTTTGCTCGGGTGGAATGAAAGCTTTAAAACTAATCCATGGTCCTGGAGCTCAGACTCAGCCTAAAAAATATTTGAAATCATAAATTGCGACAATTTACCAATCGCACCCAGTAATTATATATATATATATATATATACTAGCAGTATAGCCCAGCGTTGCTCGGGTTTAATGAAGGCTTTAAAACTAATCCATGGTCCTGGAGCTCAGACTCTTTGGACGTTGGCACGAAAGACTTAAAAGCAGTAGTTGTTTCCAGTTAAAGCGAAACCGTAGAATGAAAGAAAAATGAATGGATGTAAGTCAAATTTTGAAGTTTTGAGAATCGGATAAAAATTGTGGATTTGTATAAAGGACATACAACAGATAGACACACACACAAACATCTTGCCTTTTATATATATATATATATATATATATATATATATATATATATATTATGGATTTTCTTCACTATTGTAACAACTGCAACCTTGAAACTTCTGAATATCGTTTCTTATGTCTTTGTCTATGAGTGTATCAAATTTGATTAAAATCAGACCACTCCTTCTATAACCTGATTTTTTCGATTATCGATATTTATCAAGGGTACCTTGACACAAAACCTAGCTAAGAACACTCGCAGACGCTTATAGTACAACTGTGCAAATTTTCAAGAAAATCGGTTCAGCCGTTTCGGAGTCTATAGGTAACGGAGACACACACACACACACACACACACACACAAAGTTCTATTTATAAAATAAGTTTAGATAGATGTAGAAATCTAAACAATGCATTAATATATTACATGAGATAGAAGTAAAAAGAAAATGGTTGATTCCGTATTTATCCTTGGAGATTACGAAACAGAAATATTCAAACTAATTGGTAACGATTTAGGAAGTCATGATTCATAAATATCCATATTTGTGACCGACTGTCAGGTTTTATTTGACAGCCGGCTTCCTCACTGAACGTGTCGGTTCAAGTCAGCTAAAGTGGTTGCTTCTGAGATTCGATCACCTCGCATCTACCTAAAGCACGGAGATTTAATATTAATCAACCATTGATAGCATCTCGAGTTTTCGATGGTTAGAGAGATGGAATACATAAGAAAAAACTAATTGAATGTGAGAAATTGAACCTAATTCTTAATTGTTTATGAATACGCGGTTAATTACAGATGTAAAATGGGATACGTATCTTTTCAAGCAAAGTGATAACAGAAATAACATGTAAAAGAGAATGAGAAGACTTTAGGGAGGAGAAAGGACAATAAAAGAATAGATTTCAGGAAGGCAGAAGATGGCAATAATGCCACTAAGATGTAAGGGGTTACTGGGAGGGAAAGAGAATGAAGAGACTTTAGTGAGGAGAAAGGACAATAAAAGAACAGGTTTCAGGAAGACAGAAGATGGCAATAATGCCACTAAGATGTAAGGGGTTATTGGGAATGAAAGAGAATGAGAAGACTTTAGTGAGGAGAAAGGACAATAAAAGAACAGGTTTCAGGAAGACAGAAGATGGCAATAATGCCACTAAGATGTAAGGGGTTACTGGGAGTGAAAGAGAATGAGAAGACTTTAGTGAGGAGAAAGGACAATAAAAGAACAGGTTTCAGGAAGACAGAAGATGGCAATAAAGCCACTAAGATGTAAGGGGTTACTGGGAGGGAAAGAGAATGAAGAGACTTTAGTGAGGAGAAAGGACAATAAAAGAACAGGTTTCAGGAAGACAGAAGATGGCAATAATGCCACTAAGATGTAAGGGGTTACTGGGAGTGAAAGAGAATGAGAAGACTTTAGTGAGGAGAAAGGACAATAAAAGAACAGGTTTCAGGAAGACAGAAGATGGCAATAATGCCACTAAGATGTAAGGGGTTACTGGGAGGGAAAGAGAATGAGAAGACTTTAGTGAGGAGAAAGGACAATAAAAGAACAGGTTTCAGGAAGACAGAAGATGGCAATAATGCCACTAAGATGTAAGGGGTTACTGCAAGGGAAAGAATGAGAAGACTTTAGTGAGGAGAAAGGACAATAAAAGAACAGGTTTCAGGAAGACAGAAGATGGCAATAATGCCACTAAGATGTAAGGGGTTACTGGGAGGGAAAGAGAATGAGAAGACTTTAGTGAGGAGAAAGGACAATAAAAGAACAGGTTTCTAGAAGACAGAAGATGGCAATAATGCTACTAAGATGTAAGGGGTTACTGGGAGGGAAAGAGAATGAGAAGACTTTAGTGAGGAGAAAGGACACAAAAGAACAGGTTTCAGGAAGACAGAAGATGGCGATAATGCCACTAAGAT
This sequence comes from Ascarosepion bandense, assembly GCA_037127315.1. Taxonomy (NCBI): domain Eukaryota; kingdom Metazoa; phylum Mollusca; class Cephalopoda; order Sepiida; family Sepiidae; genus Ascarosepion; species Ascarosepion bandense. The sequence continues at coordinate 1,718,689 of JBBBDQ010000445.1, forward strand.
GTAAGGGTTACTGGGAGTGAAAGAGAATGAGAAGACTTTAGGAGGAGAAAGGACAATAAAAGAACAGGTTTCAGGAAGACAGAAGATGGCGATGCAAGGCCACTAAGATGTAAGGGTTAAGCTGGGAGGGAAAGAGAATGAGAAGACTTTAGTGAGGAGAAAGGACAATAAAAGAACAGGTTTCAGGAAGACAGAAGATGGCAATAATGCCACTAAGATGTAAGGGGTTACTGGGGAGGGAAAGAGAATGAAGAGACTTTAGTGAGGAGAAAGGAGTCAACAAAAGAACAGGTTTCAGGAAGACAGAAGATGGCAATAATGCCACTAAGGATGTAAGGGGTTACTGGGAAAGGAAAGAGAATGAGAAGACTTTAGTGAGGAGAAAGGACAATAAAAGAACAGGTTTTAGAAGACAGAAGATGGCAATAATGCTACTAAGATGTAAAGGGTTACTGGGAGGGAAAGAGAATGAAGAGACTTTAGTGAGGAGAAAGGACAATAAAAGAACAGGTTTAGAAGACAGAAGATGGCAATAATGCCACTAAGATGTAAGGGGTTACTGGGAGGGAAAGAGAATGAAGAGACTTTAGTGAGGAGAAAGGACAATAAAAGAACAGGTTTTCAGGAAGACAGAAGATGGCAATAATGCCACTAAGATGTAAGGGGTTACTGGGAGTGAAAGAGAATGAGAAGACTTTAGTGGAGGAGAAAGGACAATAAAAGAACAGGAAGACAGAAGATGGCAATAATGCCACCAAGATGTAAGGGGTTACTGCAAGGGAAAGAATGAGAAGACTTTAGTGAGGAGAAAGGACAATAAAAGAACAGGTTTCAGGAAGACAGAAGATGGCGATAAGGCCACTAAGATGTAAGGGGTTACTGGGAGGAAAGAGAATGGAGAAGACTTTAGTGAGGAGAAAGGACAATAAAAGAACAGGTCGAAGACAGAAGATGGCAATAATGCCACTAAGATGTAAGGGGTTACTGCAAGGGAAAGAATGAGAAGACTTTAGTGAGGAGAAAGGACAATAAAAGAACAGGTTTCAGGAAGACAGAAGATGGCGATAAGGCCACTAAGATGTAAGGGGTTACTGGGAGGGAAAGAGAATGAGAAGACTTTAGTGAGGAGAAAGGACAATAAAAGAACAGGTTTCAGGAAGAGCAGAAGATGGCAATAATGCCACCAAGATGCGGTTACTGCAAGGGAAAGAATGAGAAGACTTTAGTGAGGAGAAAGGACAATAAAAGAACAGGTTTCAGGAAGACAGAAGATGGCAATAATGCCACTAAGATGTAAGGGGTTACTGGGAGGAAAGAGAATGAGAAGACTTTAGTGAGGGAGAGAAAGGACAAAAGAACAGGTTTCAGGAAGACAGAAGACAAAAATAATGCCACCAAGATGGGTGCAGTTACTGCAAGGGAAAGAATGAGAAGACTTAGTGAGGAGAAAGGACAATAAAAGAACAGGTTTCAGGAAGACAGAAGATGGCGATAAGGCCAACAGATGTAAGGGGTTACTGGGAGGGAAAGAGAATGAGAAGACTTTAGTGAGGAGAAAGGACAATAAAAGAACAGGTTTCAGGAAGACAGTAAAGATGGCAATAATGCCACTAAGATGTAAGGGGTTACTGCAAGGGAAAGAATGAGAAGACTTTAGTGAGGAGAAAGGACAATAAAAGAACAGGTTTCAGGAAGACAGAAGATGGCAATAATGCCACCACGATGTAAGGGGTTACTGGAAGGGAAAGAGAATGAGAAGACTTTAGTGAGGAGAAAGGACAATAAAAGAACAGGTTTCAGGAAGACAGAAGATGGCAATAATGCCACTAAGATGTAAGGGGTTACTGGGAGGGAAAGAGAATGAGAAGACTTTAGTGAGGAGAAAGGACAATAAAAGAACAGGTTTCAGGAAGACAGAAGGATGGCGATAATGCCACCAAGATGTAAGGGGTTACTTTCGGGGAGGAAAGAGAATGAGAAGACTTTAGTGAGGAGAAAGGACAATAAAAGAACAGGTTTCAGGAAGACAGAAGATGGCAATAATGCCACTAAGATGTAAGGGGCATTGTGAGGAAAGAGAATGAGAAGACTTTAGTGAGGAGAAAGGACAATAAAAGAACAGGTTTCAGGAAGACAGAAGATGGCAATAATGCCACTAAGATGTAAAGGGTTACTGGGAGGGAAAGAGAATGAAGAGACTTTAGTGAGGAGAAAGGACAATAAAAGAACAGGTTTCAGGAAGACAGAAGATGGCAATAATGCCACTAAGATGTAAGGGGTTACTGGGAGGGAAAGAGAATGAAGAGACTTTAGTGAGGAGAAAGGACAATAAAAGAACAGGTTTCAGGAAGACAGAAGATGGCAATAATGCCACTAAGATGTAAGGGTTACTGGGAGGAAAGAGAATGAGAAGACTTTAGTGAGGAGAAAGGACAATAAAAGAACAGGTTTCAGGAAGACAGAAGATGGCAATAATGCCACTAAGATGTAAGGGGTTACTGCAAGGGAAAGAATGAGAAGACTTTAGTGAGGAGAAAGGACAATAAAAGAACAGGTTTCAGGAAGACAGAAGATGGCGATAAGGCCACTAAGATGTAAGGGGTTACTGGGAGGGAAAGAGAATGAGAAGACTTTAGTGAGGAGAAAGGACAATAAAAGAACAGGTTTCAGGAAGACAGGAAGATGGCAATAATGCTACCAAGATGTAAGGGGTTACTGCAAGGGAAAGAATGAGAAGCATTTTAGTGAGGAGAAAGGACAATAAAAGAACAGGTTTCAGGAAGACAGAAGATGGCGATAAGGCCACTAAGATGTAAGGGGTTACTGGGAGGGAAAGAGAATGAGAAGACTTTAGTGAGGAGAAAGGACAATAAAAGAACAGGTTTCAGGAAATAGTAAAGATGGCACACGTGCTACTTCAAGATGTAAGGGGTTACTGCAAGGGAAAGAATGAGAAGACTTTAGTGAGGAGAAAGGACAATAAAAGAACAGGTTTCAGGAAGACAGAAGATGGCATTAATGCCACTAAGATGTAAGGGGTTACTGGGAGGGAAAGAGAATGAGAAGACTTAGTGAGGAGAAAGGACAATAAAAGAACAGGTTTCAGGAAGACAGAAGATGGCAATAATGCCACTAAGATGTAAGGGGTTACTGCAAGGGAAAGAATGAGAAGACTTTAGTGAGGAGAAAGGACAATAAAAGAACAGGTTTCAGGGAAGACAGAAGATGGCAATAATGCCACTAAGATGTAAGGGGTTACTGGGAGGGAAAGAGAATGAGAAGACTTTAGTGAGGAGAAAGGACAATAAAAGAACAGGTTTCAGGAAGACAGAAGATGGCGATAATGCCACTAAGATGTAAGGGGTTACTGGGAGGAAAAGAGAATGAGAAGACTTTAGTGAGGAGAAAGGACAATAAAAGAACAGGTTTCAGGAAGACAGAAGATGGCAATAATGCCACTAAGATGTAAGGGGTTACTGGGAGGGAAAGAGAATGAGAAGACTTTAGTGAGGAGAAAGGACAATAAAAGAACAGGTTTCAGGGAAGACAGAAGATGGCAATAATGCCACTAAGATGTAAGGGGTTACTGGGAGTGAAAGAGAATGAGAAGACTTTAGTGAGGAGAAAGGACAATAAAAGAACAGGTTTCAGGGAAGACAGAAGATGGCACACACGCCACTAAGATGTAAGGGTTACTGCAAGGGAAAGGGAATGAGAAGACTTTAGTGAGGAGAAAGGACAATAAAAGAACAGGTTTCAGGAAGACAGAAGATGGCGATAAGGCCACTAAGATGTAAGGGGTTACTGGGAGGGAAAGAGAATGAGAAGACTTTAAAAAAAAAAAAAAAAAGAGGAGAAAGGACAATAAAAGAACAGGTTTCAGGAAGACAGAAGATGGCAATAATGCCACTAAGATGGGTGGGTTACTGGGAGTGAAAGAGAATGAGAAGACTTTAGTGAGGAGAAAGGACAATAAAAGAACAGGTTTCAGGAAGACAGAAGATGGCACAATGCCACTAAGATGTAAGGGTTACTGGGAGTGAAAGAGAATGAGAAGACTTTAGTGAGGAGAAAGGACAATAAAAGAACAGTTTCAGGAAGACAGAAGATGGCGATAAGGCCACTAAGATGTAAGGGGTTACTGGGAGGGAAAGAGAATGAGAAGACTTTAGTGAGGAGAAAGGACAATAAAAGAACAGGTTTCAGGAAGACAGAAGATGGCAATAATGCTACTAAGATGTATAAGTTACTGGGAGGGAAAGAGAATGAAGAGACTTTAGTGAGGAGAAAGGACAATAAAAGAACAGGTTTCAGGAAGACAGAAGATGGCAATAATGCCACTAAGATGTAAGGGGTTACTGGGAGGGAAAGAGAATGAGAAGACTTTAGTGAGGAGTAGAAAGGACAATAAAAGAACAGGTCGAAGACAGAAGATGGCAATAATGTCACTAAGATGTAAGGGGTTACTGGGAGGAAAGAGAATGAGAAGACTTTAGTGAGGAGAAAGGACAATAAAAGAACAGGTTTCAGGAAGACAGAAGATGGCAATAATGCCACTAAGATGTAAGGGGTTACTGGGAGGGAAAGAGAATGAGAAGACTTTAATGAGGAGAAAGGACAATAAAAGAACAGGTTTCAGGAAGACAGAAGATGGCAATAATGCCACTAAGATGTAAGGGGTTACTGGGAGTGAAAGAGAATGAGAAGACTTTAGTGAGGAGAAAGGACAATAAAAGAACAGGTTTCAGGAAGACAGAAGATGGCAATAATGCCACTAAGATGTAAGGGGTTACTGGGAGTGAAAGTGAATGAGAAGACATTAGTGAGGAGAAAGGACAATAAAAGAACAGGTTTCAGGAAGACTGAAGACGGCAATAATGCCACTAAGATGTAAGTGTTTACTGGGAGGGAAAGCGAATGAAAAGACTTCACTGGGGATAAAAGACAATAAATAACAGGATTAGAGTAGACAGAAAATGGCCATTGAAATTGCATTTACAGTTTTAAAGATTGTAATTGACAGAAAAATCAAAAACCGAATGAGATTTCCACAAGCGGGAAGTTCAAGAAAAAAACTGTTAGAATAGAACTTAGGGTTATATCTAGGCAAGTCCAACAGTAAAACAAAGAGACCTAGTTGCCAATCTAGTACTTTGCTTAAATCCATGCAGTCGGAAGAAATTTCACAGGCAAGAAAAGAAACTATTAGAATAGAACTTATGTTTATATCTAGCTAGTTCCACAATAAAACAATGAGACCTAGTTGCCAATCTAGTAGTATGCTTAAATCCATACAGTCGGGAGATATTGTTATAGGCAAGAAAAGAAACTATTAGAACTTATGGTTACATCTACCTAGTTCAACAGTAAAACAATGAGACCTAATTGCCAGTCTAGTAGTTATATTGTAGTAATATTCAATACACGGGCGAATGGTAGATTCAGAAATTTGCAAGATAGATTTTAATGAGAATATTGTCCAGTGCGATACAGTAAACCAACTTTCCGAGTGGAAGATATAGCAATCGATTCAATATAATTTATCCTCTTCATGTCAAAGAAAAGTGTGAAATAAAGAAAGCGCGATGATTTTCTCTGTTGGAGGTTAGCATCAGCCCTGCAGATGGAAGACTGAAATTGATCTCTGTTGAAAGATAGATATCCAGTTGTGAATGCGTTAAAATTTACAAGCCATTTCTTGCACCAGTTAACAACTGATTGGGGTCATTTTCGGGAGCACTTTTCAGTTTTATATTATCGGATGCATCGGACTTATTCTTAAGACATTAGTAAATAACTGGCAGAACCCGTGGAATTTCCACGGAAGGATAATTATGATTTCCTGTAAAAATTTTACTTTGTCATACTACAAATGATAGTAACGTCTTCAAACATAAAGGTATTGGATGATAAAATAACAATAACACAGTGTAATTTTATTAAAATATCTATAAAAGTAATGTCCATAGAAGATACTTTACTGTAATCTTATATTATATTAAGCGACGTATGCACAGACCATAACCAAAATATCTATAAAAGTAATGTCCATAGAAGATACTTTACTGTAATCTTATATTATATTAAGCGGCGTATGCACAGACCATAACCAAAATATTTACTTAGATCACTGGTGCCCCCTAAATACGAATTTGCACGAGATACTAGATTAGCAACTAGATCCCACCCTTTTACAGTGAAATCGATAAAATGCAGCCGTAACTTCTACTCCAACAGTTTCTTTCCTCGCACTTCCCGACTGTGGAATTCTCTTCCAAACGATTGCTTCCCCGACGGCTACAATCTCCAGGAGTTTAAATGTAAGGTCAATAGACACCTCCTAACACACTAACTTGCTCCCATTCTATCAAACACTCTTCCCATCTGCCCGACACTCATCCTCGCTATCCTTACTCATCTATCACCTTTCTCCTGACATTCCCTATGTCTATCCACTCCTTCTCTTTACCTTCCCCTATGTAGCCCCATGCGCAATAGTAGCAGTGGAATGCCTTGCTTGGGGTGAGATGATTAAAAAAAAAAAAAAAAAAAAAAAAAAAAATATCTATAAAAGTAATGTCCATAGAAGCTACTTTACTGTAATCTTATATTATATTAAGCGACGTATGCATAGACCATAACCAAAATATCTATAAAAGTAATGTCCATAGAAGCTACTTTACTGTAATCTTATATTATATTAAGCGGCGTATGCACAGACCATAACCAAAATATCTATAAAAGTAATGTCCATAGAAGATACTTTACTGTAATCTTATATTATATTAAGCGGCGTATGCACAGACCATAACCAAAATATCTATAAAAGTAATGTCCATAGAAGATACTTTACTGTAATCTTATATTATATTAAGCGGCGTATGCACAGACCATAACCAAAATATCAATAAAAGTAATGTCCATAGAAGATACTTTACTGTAATCTTATATTATATTAAGCGGCGTATGCACAGACCATAACCAAAATATCTATAAAAGTAATGTCCATAGAAGATACTTTACTGTAATCTTATATTATATTAAGCGGCGTATGCACAGACCATAACCAAAATATCTATAAAAGTAATGTCCATAGAAGATACTTTACTGTAATCTTATATTATATTAAGCGGCGTATGCACAGACCATAACCAAAATATCTATAAAAGTAATGTCCATAGAAGATACTTTACTGTAATCTTATATTATATTAAGCGGAGTATGCACAGACCATAACCAAAATATCTATAAAAGTAATGTCCATAGAAGATACTTTACTGTAATCTTATATTATATTAAGCGGCGTATGCACAGACCATAACCAAAATATCTATAAAAGTAATGTCCATAGAAGATACTTTACTGTAATCTTATATTATATTAAGCGACGTATGCACAGACCATAACCAAAATATCTATAAAAGTAATGTCCATAGAAGATACTTTACTGTAATCTTATATTATATTAAGCGGCGTATGCACAGACCATAACCAAAATATCTATAAAATTAATGTCCATAGAAGATACTTTACTGTAATCTTATATTATATTAAGCGACGTATGCATAGACCATAACCAAAATATCTATAAAAGTAATGTCCATAGAAGCTACTTTACTGTAATCTTATATTATATTAAGCGGCGTATGCACAGACCATAACCAAAATATCTATAAAAGTAATGTCCATAGAAGATACTTTACTGTAATCTTATATTATATTAAGCGGCGTATGCACAGACCATAACCAAAATATCTATAAAAGTAATGTCCATAGAAGATACTTTACTGTAATCTTATATTATATTAAGCGGCGTATGCACAGACCATAACCAAAATATCTATAAAAGTAATGTCCATAGAAGATACTTTACTGTAATCTTATATTATATTAAGCGGCGTATGCACAGACCATAACCAAAATATCTATAAAAGTAATGTCCATAGAAGATACTTTACTGTAATCTTATATTATATTAAGCGGCGTAAGCACAGACCATAACCAAAATATCTATAAAAGTAATGTCCATAGAAGATACTTTACTGTAATCTTATATTATATTAAGCGACGTATGCACAGACCATAACCAAAATATCTATAAAAGTAATGTCCATAGAAGATACTTTACTGTAATCTTATATTATATTAAGCGGCGTATGCACAGACCATAACCAAAATATCTATAAAAGTAATGTCCATAGAAGATACTTTACTGTAATCTTATATTATATTAAGCGGCGTATGCACAGACCATAACCAAAATATCTATAAAAGTAATGTCCATAGAAGATACTTTACTGTAATCTTATATTATATTAAGCGGCGTATGCACAGACCATAACCAAAATATCTATAAAAGTAATGTCCATAGAAGATACTTTACTGTAATCTTATATTATATTAAGCGGCGTATGCACAGACCATAACCAAAATATCTATAAAAGTAATGTCCATAGAAGATACTTTACTGTAATCTTATATTATATTAAGCGGCGTATGCACAGACCATAACCAAAATATCTATAAAAGTAATGTCCAACGAAGATACTTTACTGTAATCTTATATTATATTAAGCGACGTATGCACAGACCATAACCAAAATATCTATAAAAGTAATGTCCATAGAAGATACTTTACTGTAATCTTATATTATATTAAGCGGCGTAAGCACAGACCATAACCAAAATATCTATAAAAGTAATGTCCATAGAAGATACTTTACTGTAATCTTATATTATATTAAGCGACGTATGCACAGACCATAACCAAAATATCTATAAAAGTAATGTCCATAGAAGATACTTTACTGTAATCTTATATTATATTAAGCGGCGTATGCACAGACCATAACCAAAATATCTATAAAAGTAATGTCCATAGAAGATACTTTACTGTAATCTTATATTATATTAAGCGACGTATGCACAGACCATAACCAGAATATCTATAAAAGTAATGTCCATAGAAGATACTTTACTGTAATCTTATATTATATTAAGCGGCGTAAGCACAGACCATAACCAAAATATCTATAAAAGTAATGTCCATAGAAGATACTTTACTGTAATCTTATATTATATTAAGCGGCGTAAGCACAGACCATAACCAAAATATCTATAAAAGTAATGTCCATAGAAGATACTTTACTGTAATCTTATATTATATTAAGCGGCGTATGCACAGACCATAACCAAAATATCTATAAAAGTAATGTCCATAGAAGATACTTTACTGTAATCTTATATTATATTAAGCGGCGTATGCACAGACCATAACCAAAATATCTATAAAAGTAATGTCCATAGAAGATACTTTACTGTAATCTTATATTATATTAAGCGACGTATGCACAGACCATAACCAAAATATCTATAAAAGTAATGTCCATAGAAGATACTTTACTGTAATCTTATATTATATTAAGCGGCGTATGCATAGACCATAACCAAAATATCTATAAAAGTAATGTCCATACAAGATACTTTACTGTAATCTTATATTATATTAAGCGGCGTATGCACAGACCATAACCAAAATATCTATAAAAGTAATGTCCATAGAAGATACTTTACTGTAATCTTATATTATATTAAGCGGCGTATGCACAGACCATAACCAAAATATCTATAAAAGTAATGTCCATAGAAGATACTTTACTGTAATCTTATATTATATTAAGCGGCGTAAGCACAGACCATAACCAAAATATCTATAAAAGTAATGTCCATAGAAGATACTTTACTGTAATCTTATATTATATTAAGCGGCGTATGCACAGACCATAACCAAAATATCTATAAAAGTAATGTCCATAGAAGATACTTTACTGTAATCTTATATTATATTAAGCGACGTATGCACAGACCATAACCAAAATATCTATAAAAGTAATGTCCATAGAAGATACTTTACTGTAATCTTATATTATATTAAGCGGCGTATGCACAGACCATAACCAAAATATCTATAAAAGTAATGTCCATAGAAGATACTTTACTGTAATCTTATATTATATTAAGCGACGTATGCACAGACCATAACCAAAATATCTATAAAAGTAATGTCCATAGAAGATACTTTACTGTAATCTTATATTATATTAAGCGGCGTAAGCACAGACCATAACCAAAATATCTATAAAAGTAATGTCCATAGAAGATACTTTACTGTAATCTTATATTATATTAAGCGACGTATGCATAGACCATAACCAAAATATCTATAAAAGTAATGTCCATAGAAGATACTTTACTGTAATCGTATATTATATTAAGCGGCGTATGCACAGACCATAACCAAAATATCTATAAAAGTAATGTCCATAGAAGATACTTTACTGTAATCTTATATTATATTAAGCGGCGTATGCACAGACCATAACCAAAATATCTATAAAAGTAATGTCCATAGAAGATACTTTACTGTAATCTTATATTATATTAAGCGACGTATGCACAGACCATAACCAAAATATCTATAAAAGTAATGTCCATAGAAGATACTTTACTGTAATCTTATATTATATTAAGCGGCGTATGCACAGACCATAACCAAAATATCTATAAAAGTAATGTCCATAGAAGATACTTTACTGTAATCTTATATTATATTAAGCGACGTATGCACAGACCATAACCAAAATATCTATAAAAGTAATGTCCATAGAACATACTTTACTGTAATCTTATATTATATTAAGCGGCGTATGCACAGACCATAACCAAAATATCTATAAAAGTAATGTCCATAGAAGCTACTTTACTGTAATCTTATATTAGGTGGCGTATGCACAGTCAATAACCAAAATACTGTACAGTATTTTGTCAGAGATTTTGAAAGAGAAAATGTTTTTTTTTATTACTGAAAAATCATGGCTCCTGTGTCCATTGTAAACAGAAAAGACCAACTGAGTAATAGCCAAAGGTGTGGAGGCCAGAAATGTCGTCATTTGGTCGCGGGATACCACGACAAACCTACCTATTTTTACTATATTGTACAGTACACACACATATAGACACACACAATTACTGCTACATCCACCAGCTTAAGCTGCTACTGCAATGCTATAGGCTCTCTCATCCTACTCTTTCACTCTTTACTACTCTTCCGTTTGGCAAAGGTAAGAGAATGGTTAAGGAGAGTAGCGTTTAAAAAGATAGAGGGGAAGATAAGGCTCATATAGAGAGTAAGTGGCGTAACGGACGGACGAACTAAGTAACTAAGGAAGGCACAAGCAGAATTATTATATGATTCAGTCATCAACATACACTACCGACCATAAGTTTGGGACCACCCAAATTTTTAGCAGAATCAAATTCGCCAAGTTTGTATTTTTTGTTATTCTTATGCAGATGTCAAGTAAAAAAAAGTATTCTTTTCAACTTTAAAGTAAACATTTACTCAATTTGCTACTTGACTCCTCTTATTGCGATCAAGTTTTTGCCGAAAATTCAGATTTATTCAGATATCATAATTACGGTATAATTTATTTTTGTAAACCATATTACTACGGTATAAATGGCAAGGAAGAAACAGATTAGCATTGAAAAAAGAGACCGGGTTGAAATTCTTTCGAAAGAAGGATATTTTGAACGTGTTATCGCTAAAAAATTAAGCCTTTTTTCTATCAAAAAATGGCGTGCATTATTGCCTTCAACGACTTCGTGAAACTGAGTTAAATATTGACAGAAAAATATCTGGTAGGCCTAGAGTAACATCTATTGTAGAGGATAGGCACGTGATCGTATCTAGCAAGAACAATATTAGAAAAACCGATCCGGAATTAACAATTGAAATGTATTCTACTCGGCAACATCCAGTATCTGTTACTACTGTTAAGAGCCGACTTCATTCTGCTGGGCTTAAAGGCTGTGTAGCAGCTAAGGAACCACTAATAAAGAAGGAGAATAAGGGATGAAATGGATTGTACATTTCGAAATGAACTTCCTAAAAATGAACAAACGTTGTTTAAATGCTTGCAGGATGCTTGGAAATCATGTTCACCAACTTATTTTTATAAGTTATTAGAAAGAATGCCAAGGATTTGCTTTGCAGTAATAAAGGCTCGTGGTGGTTTCTTTGATGAAAAGAAAATATGAATTAACTTTAATTAAATTTGAAATTACTCTATGTTAATTTTGGTTTCAATCATTGTACAATTGTGAGCAACAATGAAATATATCGATATTTATTCTTCTAAGACATAAAATTTGTTATTTCTTTCTCTTAGAGAATAAATCTAAGTGGCCCCAAAGTTATGGTCGGTAGTGTAGGCACCGAAATAAAAACAGATGACATCCGCAAAGTTGTTGATGAGAATTCGAAACAATGTAAGTGCAATTCCTAACAACGTAAGATTCAATTCACTGGGAAATACTCAGTCATGATGATTGATGTCTTCGTGCTAGCACAACCATGTGTATTAGATTGGGAAAATTAAATCTACCCAATTTAATTCACAAGGCTTGGATCAACCCGTGATTCATTTTCAGACATATTCCAGAAATGCCGTACGCTGAGACACCCCGGCGCATTCAGATTCGATCCCGAGCCCCATGGTCGGAAAGCGAATGTTCTAACTACGCGCCTAATAATGAGGATTCTTTAGACACTAGAAAATATCAATCCCAACAGGTGCACGAAAGACAAAATGAACACAAATCGCGAATGTCCAAGTAGGGGACGTTACGTAAGTAAAACGGTTTCATGTTGAACAGATGAAGTCACTAAAATTTTAATATTCTTTGGTAATAAATGTTTAAATTTATAACTTATTCATCAGAAATAAAACTTCATTTTTTCCCTTTACAGGGCGATCGGTTTAGCTTACAACCTTCCGGAAATCAAAAATCTGAAATTTAACCTGAACCTCACTCGATACCAAGTTGTTGGCATTTTTAACGGAACTTATAATTACTGGAATGATACCACTTTCCAGGCGTCCAACCCAAATGTACAGATGCCCAACAGGAAAATACTTACTGTCGCCCGTCGCGGGAAATCAGGAACGACGGGCATTTTCACATCGGCCCTCAGCGCCTTCAGCCAATCTTGGAAGGCTCAATACGGTACCTTTCTGAAAGGAGTTAACGAGACTACAGATATCCCATACAATTGGAATGACACGGTGATTAACTATTACGGAAAACAGAGTAGTGGACTGGCGGGTATAGTGGCTTCGTTCAAGTATTCTATTGGCTATATATCTGTCAGCGAGTCGAATAGGCTCCAGTTAGATTTGGCAAGCATTAAAAACAAAGCTGGCCACTTTATTCGGGCGAACAACGAAACAACAGTCCAAGATGCTATAAACGAACACTTAACACTGACCAAATCCCTAACAGGTTCTCTTGTTGACTTATCCGGTCGAAATATTTACCCAATAGCCGGATTTACATATATGCTTGTCCGTCTTAGCGTGAAAGGATCGTGTGCACCCATTAAAGAGCTTGTGCGGTATATAGAATGGTTCTCAACGTCAGCGGAAGCTAAAGAATTTTGTATTCAACAAGGAATGGTTCCGATCACCAACAAAGTGGCTGAGCAGATAAAAAGCGATGTACTTAAGAAAATTACCTGCAACGGGGCGTCTGTTTGGGCAATGGTTGAAGAAGACAAGGAGTTGGAAAAATACATGGCCGAAACATGGAGGACGCCCGTCGCAGCGACGGCACCTTTTGTTATCCTCCTGATACTCGGCCTTTTCGGCTACATTATCCACCAGAGACTGAAACTGATGAAGATGATTAATAATGACGAGTGGAATATCAATATAGAAGATATCTTATTCTATTTCGAGGATAAATGGGTCAGTTCCAAATCTCGAATGATATACAATAAATCTGTGAAATCCTTAAAATCCTTGGACGAGATACCGGACGGTGATTTGATTCTTTCCCAGATTTTGCAATGGCCCGGCCGATGGAAAGCCCACCAGATCGGAATCCGGCTTCTGAATATGAAGGGGCTCAGTAACATTGACAGGCGGACGAAGAGAGAACTGATATGGATGCGAGACCAGGTGATCCACAAAAACGTGCTTCGTTTCTACGGTCTCACCGAAGTGGATGCCGATGATAAGTACGTGGTCAGCGAGTATTCGGCGAAAGGACCGCTCTTGGATATTCTCCAAGACGAGAAGTTCAATCTGACTGAGGACTTCAAATTTTCTTTGTCGGTTGACATTGCAAGCGGGATGAGCTTTCTTCACACTCTTGGAATCATTCATGGAAACCTTCGATCGTCCTGTTGCATGCTCGACTGTCGCTGGATGGTTAAGATCGCAGACTGGGAGTATTGTCGCCTCTACTCTGTCATCCACCCGACAAGAAACCCTATCATCTGGATGCGAAAAGACGCCGACGAAATTGGAGAATACGCGTCTGCCTTTAGAGACTTTTGGACGGCCCCTGAAATTTTAAAATCCTCTTTCACCAAATTTCCAACTAACAGTAGCGATGTGTACAGCTTTGCCATAATCCTGCAGGAAATTTTTACAAGGGATGACCCCTATGTGGAACACGCCGATACAATGAACCCCAACGAAGTACTAAATACTATTAAGTTCCATAATCTCCGACCCCAGCCAACTGATGATCTACCGCTTAGCGTTCGACAGACAATGGAAATCGCTTGGTCGGATAATCCTACCAGTCGACCATCTTTCGACCAGATTCTTAAAATGTTAAAACATGCTAAGCCATCACGGAAAAGTGTTTTGGACAGCATGATGGAGGCGATGGAGGAATATACAATCCACTTGGAAGAAAGAATTGAGGAAAGAACAAACGAGTTGATTGCAGCAAAACAGACGATGGAGGAACAGCTGAGTCGTTTTATTCCGAAACCATTAGTTTCGAATCTAATAAACAATGGCCAATACCGGCTTAAAGAATACACTAACAACTGCATTCTCGTCACGGAGCTGCACGATTTCAAGCGGTTTGTATCGACCAACACGCCAGACAGGGTCGTTACCGTCTTGCAAAAGGTTCACACACTGATGGAAACATATACTGAACGGCGGGAGGTCTATCACGTGGCTGCGGAGACAGGTACATGGATACATATAACAGGATTGGATCCGAACGCTTCAGATGCAATTCAGAACACAGTATCTTTAGCTCATTTAGCCCTGGATTTTCAGGAAAGCATGATGGACCAGCAGGAGTTTTACGGCTTACAGCTGAGATCAGCCTTGCACATAGGGAACATACAGGTCAGTAACCTGGTCGCACCGAACGCTGTCTACGTTCTCGGACATGATTTATATGAATCAAAGAGACTTTTAAACTGTGCAAAGACTTTCGAGATCAGAATATCGAAACAGGTGAAAGATATTCTGTCTGCAGAGAAAACCTTTGAAATACAGAGCGGCTTCGAAAATGAATCTAAGGTGAGTGACGAGCTTAAAACTGCAGCTTAATTTTGATTGAAGTTTTGTAAATTGAATTCATAGCACGTTGTTGTCAATGTCTCTTGGTTAAAAATTAACATCGGGGCGATTCATCTTTCGGTAATTGCGCCAGATTTTAATATTGGTTCGAAGATTCTGTTTTATGAATTACATCGATTTAATTAATGGTAGATATGTTAATAGAAACATTCAAGAACACACAATACAAGAAACGCTTATTAGGAAAATACATGGTAGAAAGCATTACTACGGACACTACACAGGATACGACGGTGACGCAGACTTTGCGCGGGAAACGGCGGTGACGCAGACTTTGCAAGGGAAGCGACATTAGAAACACAGAAATACGCGGGAAGTAAAATTAATATAAACATGAGGTAGAAAAAAGTAAAATGGGATTGTCAAGAAATAATGCAATAGTTACTGAGAGAAGTGGGTTATTATATGTACAATCGATAAAAATCTAAACTTACTTATAAATGGAACTTTGTCTGTGTGTGTGTGTGTGTGTGTGTGTGTGTGTGTGTGTGTGTGTGTGTGTGTGTGTCCGTTACCTATAGACTCCGAGACGGCTGAACCGATTTTCTGGAAAATTTACACGGTTGCATTATAAGCGTCTGCGAGTGTTGTTAGCTAGGTTTTGTGTCGAGGTACCTCCGATTAATATCGAAAATCGAAAAAATCGGGTTATAGAAGGAGTGGTCCGATTTTAATCAAATTTGATACACTCATGGACAAAGACATAAGAAACAATATTCAGAAGTTTCAAGGTTGCAATTCTTACAATAGTGCAGAAAATCGAATATATATATATATATATATATATATATATATATATATATATATATATATATATATATATAAAAGCAAGATGCTTGTGTGCGTGTCTGTTTGTCCTTTATACAAATCCACAATTTTTATCCGATTCTCATCAAACTTCACACAAATATTCTTTAAGCTGAGTCTGAGCTCCAGGACCATGGATTAGTTTTAAAGCTTTCATTACACCCGAGCAACGCCGGGCTATACTGCTAGTTCTTTATGCATCAAGAATACAAGATGGCGGTTGGATTTGTTTTATTTTTATAATCGTTTCACACCAAGCAAGGCAGTACTGCCACTGGTGAGGAGGAGAAAAAAGAATAAGGTACAGGGGATGTCGAATAAAGGATAAGAAAAGATGGGAATCAAGGATATAGAAGATGGCAAATGGCGTTGCACGTAAATGTTTGGAGAGTGACTAGTCCTTTTTACATCACCCCGGGTATCTTGTTCTTTTCGTTTCTCACTACCTTCGCAACTGTCATCACACCTGATCACACCATCCTTCTTTTGTCCTTTCTCGGACGCCACCTGTAACTGGTTTGTCTTTCTTTTTACTCTACTACTGTCTAATCTTTTATGTAGCCCCCTGTGCATCAGTGGCGGTACAGCCTTGCTTGGGGTGAAACGATTAGGAAAAAAAATGCTCAGGAGATACTGAGAATGAAAAACAGTGAAAATATTTGGTAATTTTTTTATTTTTACCCCGAAGACCTTTACCCCTTCAAATCTTTCCAAAACATCCTTATTTCCGTGCAAATGTAAATGCTGAACTCAAATCGATAATTGTTTATTGACAAAACCTACCTTTTTTCGAGTTAACGACCAGAAAAATATCGAACTTCTTGTCGCTGTTTATCTCACCCCGTAACCACTCTTCAAAAATGTTATTCACTGCAGAATGACTTCAAGCGTAGTTTGACGATTTTTCGGCCTTTTTACTTCCTTTTTGCAATTACTACGCGGAAATTGAGTTCTGAAACCAAACAAACAGCGGAGTAATTGCTCAAAGGAAGTAAATCAGCCGAAATAAGTATCCTACGCCTCGAGCCATTCAGCGGTGAATCAGATATGAGAACGGTGGTAAGGGGTGAGATATAGTCCGATTTTTTCTGGTCGATAACAGGAAAAAACTTAGGTTTCTTCAGTAAACAATTATCGATTTGAGTTCAGCATATACATTTGCACGGAATTAAGAATGTTTTAGAAAGATTTGACCGGGTAAAGGCCTTCGGGGAACAAATAAAAAATTTACCAAATATCTTAGAAGTAACCAGAAATCTAATCCGAAACAAAACGCAAGAGATAGACCTCTACTCCCGTTAAAATGTCCGGGAAGGAGTATGAACCTCACAATAGGCGAACTTAACTGCTCCTATTGAGAAGAAAAATTATTATTATATAAAATTTCCCACTTCGGGCTGAGAGGTTAGAAGTTGAACTAGCCTGTCCATAATTAATTATAGGCATTTATTAATAACAGAAGCCATTAGTTTATTCCAATGGCTTCCCATACTTAATATTTCTTGTTTTCACTCTCGCTTGGTCATGCGTGACGGCACGAGATGTGATGCGACATTCGCTTCCAGTGTCTTATATGCACGACTTTGTTGTTGCTTGGAAAACTTCCATGTAAACAAAAACAGTTTATCATGATCGTTTGTCCGTGTTTATAATATATAATGTAATTTGACATCTTTGAAAATGGCTTATGTAAGCCGAAATGTTAGATTAGATTATTAAAAAATTATGTATCAGTATTATAATTTTCTTTCTTCATTTAATGATAATGCTATTAGGCTTATCAGAGAATATGAAAAAAAATTACTTAAAATAAATAGACAAAACTTGTCTATATTATTTAATGAAGCATGCATTAATCTATATAAATAAAAATGTACTTGTCCGTTTGTTACTATCTGCTAATCTAGAAAATGGCTGCATTTTACTATAGCATTTTAATCGAATATTTATCTATTTATTTATTTTAATCGTGTCACCCCAAGCAAGGCATTCCACTGCCACTATAGCGCAGGGGGTTACATAGAGGGATTGGGTATAGGAAATGTCAGAAGGAGGGTGATAGACAACTTATGATGTACATAGGGAGAGAGTGGGTGTGAGTTAGTGTGTTAGGAGGTGTCTATTGACCTAACATTTAAACTCCTGGAGGTTGTAGCCGTCGGGGAAGCAAGCATGCGGTAGGGAATTCCACAGGCGGGAAGTGCGAGAAAAGAAGCTGTTGGAGTAGAAATTGCGGTTACATTTCATCAGTTTCACTGTAAAAGGGTGGGTATTACAATATTATATATATATATATATATATATATATATATATATATATATATATATATATATATATATTGCAAACTTGATTAGAGCCGATGAGAGCCAAAGCAAAAAACTTTCATTGTCAATATGGACGCCTTTACAGACAACTTTGTTATTACATAGAAAAAACATAGGAAAACTCCACATTTAAGGTAAACGAAATTATATATTCTAGAATTTCTGTGAGCAAATACGAAACTTACACACACACGATCTATATAAATAATTATACACGATTCTCAAATTTAGTGCACAAATCCCATTTCGTTGTTTTAGCAAATAAATTTCTTGCCCGTTTTTTTATTATTGTTTCTGTTTTTTTTGCGGGCGTAAACAACAGAAATCCCTTCCCTTTTGTAAAAAAAAAATTCTATTTATTTATTTTTTTTCAACGAATTATTATCGATATTTCATTTATTTCGTTATTTTAGTAAATAAATTTTTATTTTTAACAAAACTGAGTCACAGCAACGCGTGGCCGGGTACAGCTAGTATATCGCTCATTCAGTAATGAATTAGAGCACGCTGGCTATTGGGCGTGTATAATGATAATATACACGCTAAAAAGTCTGCCTCCTTCTACCGAGCGCCCGTAGCTCAGAGTTAGAATCGCCGACTGACGCCAATTCGGTCGGGTTTCAATCCTGGGTTAAAAACAATCGGAGTCTAACCGTACAGATGAGCAGTGATACAGCGAAACAGATCTGCCTGTGGATGACTATATATATATATATATATATATATATATATATATATATATATATATATATATGTCAATATTCATCTATTAACCACTGGACTCTAGCTCTCTCCCCACCCCTGTATATCCTTCCCTTTCTCTCCACCTATTTATGTCATCGCACCTACATTCTCAGCTTTCTATTGCTCCTTTCTAACTAGTTTGTACTCCTCACTCTTTTCTAATTAATCTTTTTACAGTTATGTAGCCCCCAGCTCATCAGTGGCATTTCTGCCTTGCTCGGGGTGAAATGATATATATATATATATATATATATTTCAAGTGGGTCATATAATTTCGCATGACGCAAAATTCTGTTTTATCCCATGAAAAATTCACGGCTTCCCTATTCTAAGATACTGATGAATCTAAATTCTTAAGCTAAGGGATTTGAATAAGCTAAATAAAACTGTTAATTTTTTTTTTTTTTGGTTAAATTTTTGAGAATAACAATTTTAACAAAATATTGCAATAACAATCATAAATATGAATTCTAGTCGTTACTTTAAGAAGTAAGGAGATATAAATTAAACGATCTGAAACTGAACACTTTCTATTTTACCGAAACATGTTAAACACTCTCTCTCTCTCTCTCTCTCTCTCTCTCTCTCTCTCTCTCTCTCTCAAACCATGTAGCGTCTCTTCCCCTCTTTCGACTCAATCAAAATGGAATAGTCCATTATCTGTGAAGTATTGGCAGGAGACATTAAACACTTTTACCTTACCTTCATTCTTTAATTTTCTCATTGAAACCAAATAGTGTGTTTTCCCCTATTTACACGCGATCAAAACGAAATAGTCTATTATTTATCAGGTGTTGGCAGGGCGTAACGTCGTGTGAACTAAATATGGAAGTGACAAACGCAATTATAATAGGATAGTCATAATGTATGCAATTACGCTTTTGATGAACTTTGAAATGTTTACTCCAGAGTGTCTAGTTCTCGACTCTCTACTTTCTTTCCTTTAAATCAGTGGTTTCTAAACGTTTTTCTGTCATTTTCCCCTACACCCAGTTCAACCATCCAGATTTCCCCCTTCATGTATATGAGAAAAAAGCAGTTAAAACACACTGAGACTATTTACTAATTTATTTTTCAAATATACAAATATACTGATAAACTTATAGTTACAGAGTAAAGTGGATAGAGAGCGGTTAGTAACAACTAAGCATAGCCATAGAGAGCGGTTAGTAACAAATAAAAGGACTTTTGTTTGCTCTTCTACTTCAGAATTAAATTAGTGCGAAGGGTGATGCTGCTTCTTGTGCTTTGGTTTCGTGCTTTGGGCTTGATTGTGAGTAAAGTAGGAAATCCTGACTCACAAAGGTAGGTTGTGGAAAACAAAATGGAGATTTTCAATGTGTTGTTGCTTAATTGTGGGTATGCTCCACGCATATTAACCCAGAATTCTTCAAGATCTTGTGCACGAAACTCATCCTTGGCAGAAAAAATCATGTTTGAGCTCCAAGAACTCATTTTGCATGTCCACAGGGACATCATCCACCTAACATATAAATGGGTTCCTTGTCAGCCTGCCACTCTCTCTCTCTCGAAATATATATATATATATATATATATATATATATATATCAGATATAAGAAAATATATTCATATATCAGACATGAGAAAATCCATCTGAGAATTTTATTTAGTAGGTAGTGTAATTATTTACCCTTGGTAGCTTCAAATTACCCCTAGGGGGAAATTTTCCCCAGTTTGGGAATCGCTGCTTTAAATCAACCAACGATGGTCGAAAGTACTTGAAACAGAATACACAATTTCGTTAAGCTTTTTTCTCAAGTCTGCTTCTGACATCAAATGACATTCAGAACGAATAGGAACGCACCAAAAAAAGGTTCAGAACAGACATTAAACTGGTGTCACTTACTTCGATTTAATTCGATTTCTCTTTTTAAATGTCAATAATTTGATTGTGTTAGTGTCTATATTCACTGCAGAGTTAGATAATTTTAATAGGGTATATTAAGGCAGCATGAATTA
>JBBBDQ010000445.1:1745000-1942500 GCA_037127315.1 Ascarosepion bandense
GAAGCCTTGTCTTAAATCCGTCTAATCATAGATAGCACAATTATTGACCAGAGTTTCTTACAGCAAAACAACACATTCTTACTTACCATTCTCACTACAGACACCATAATATCACTAAGTCTCTATAAAGTTCTAACTAGTTTCCATATGTACAATTTGCCAAAAAGAAAAGCTTATTAGAAGAAGTATGAAAAAAAAAATGTAAAAAAGACCGAGGGAAGTCACGCTGGTGGGAATTTGACTGAAGTCAAGATGCCAGTTGAGGACAGATAATATTACAGACCCTTCTTTGGATTTTGTCCAGAATTTTGAGATGTTTAGCCGGAGCTCCAGACCAGATATTGCAGCAATATTCAATCACCGACAAATGGTAGGTTTATAAATGTATGTGAAAAATTGTCTGGAAAAAAACACAGTAAACCAACTTACTTAGCAACTGACCTAGCAAAAATTCAATATAATCGCTCCACTTCACGTCAGTGGAAAACATTCCACCGAGAAGGAGCAATGGGTTACTCTTGTGGAGGTTAGCATCAGCCATATGATGAAGGGTAAATACGGTTCTCTTTGATGATTTTATTACAATCTTTTATACATATCAACTAAATGCCACATCCTACTTTCTTGAAGAGAACGATAAATATCATTGTGTGTGTGTGTGTCCGTTATCTATAGACTCCGAAACGGCTGAACTGATTTCCTTGATAATTTACACAGTTGTACTATAGGCGTCTGCGAGTGTTCTTAGCTAGGTTTTGTGTCGAGGTACACCCGATAAATATCGAAAAAATAGGGTTATAGAAGGAGTGATCCGATTTTAATGAAATTTGATACACTCATAGACAAAGACATAAGAAACGATATTCAGAAGTTTCAAGGTTGCAGTTGTTACAATAGTGCAGAAAATCGATAATTATATATATATATATATATATATATACACATATATATATAAGGCAAAATACCGGGTTTAATCAAAATCAGTTTTTTAGCCCTTTTATTATAGTTTGTACTTTGGGTTTGGCTCTAAGTAGGTATAATTGTAGTTCTTAGTCTCAGCCATGATACCATTTACTCAGGGGACTTATTTAGTCTTCAAAATTCAGTTTACGACGAAAAAACTTATTTGATATCGATACCAGAAAATGAAAATTTGATTTACATCCATTCATTTTTCTTTCAGCCTACGGTTTCGCTTTAACTGGAAACAACTATTGCTTTTTAGTCTTTCGTGCCAACGTCCAAAGAGTCTGAGTTCCAGGACCATGGATTAGTTTTAAAGCTTCCATTACACTCGAGCAACGCCGGGCTATACTGCTAGTATTACAATAATTGTAAAAAATGTCTATATACAGATATGTATAGTAAATCCATAGGCTGCGATGGCTAAATTGTCGCTATTTGTTTTGTAAAATTTTGCAAAGTAATAATATCAAGAGAATCATTCTATTTTCATTTAAATACTAAAAATATCTTTAGGCTGAGTCTGAGCTCCAGGACCATGGATTAGTTTTAAAGCTTTCACTACACCCGAGCAACGCCGGGCTATACTGCTAATATTATTTGAGTAAATATTTTGGGGATTTTCGTTATTTCTTTCTTGGGTTTATCAGTAAGGTTGTTACCTATGTTTAATTATTTATTTTTTAATATACTTTCTTCCTTTCCAGGATCCTTATTTTTTGCTGACCGTCCGAAGCCGCACAGTCACAGAAGTCTCTTCGACCTCAAGTAGCAGTTCCGATTCTGGTATCGAGCAAAAAGAAAACAACAGGGGCTCCGATTTTCCAGATGTTCGAATAATCATCGAAGCAGACCAACAAGACGGTCAGCAGTCGGATGACCGGCAGGACAGACAGGATCCGCTGCAGCTGAACAGCCTTGCCACAGCGAAAACGAACGAAACAGACATGGCAACAGAATCACCATCAAATCAGAGAATTAATTCAAACCAAAACCGAAAAACAATCCCAAGAAATAAAATCTCTCCGTTATGATCTCACTTTTAACCCCTTCGCCTTATCAAAAAAAAAAAAAATAATTTGCAGTTAAGCCAAATAGCTTCAATGGCGGAATATCACATCACCATCAGCTACATAGCCTCTCTCATAACCACATATATACTCACGCAGAAAGAAAGAAAAATACTGGATTTTAAAATTAAATACACACAGGCTAGGGTTAAATAGGGACTTAGTTTTACGTTTACAAATATTTATTTTTAAATTTGTTGCTTTCTGCGTCACGTGATGTAAACAATCTCTCTCCACGAACGCTCTCGCGAAATACGTTTCTAATTTAAATTTTAAAATCATTTGTTTCTGATGAAGGATCGAGGACGGTCTGAAATATCAAATATAATAATAGAAATAAACAAATACTGTCAAAAAAATACATTTTTAAACTTACAACTTTTTAGCAGTTTTATATATATATATATATATATATATATATATATATATATATTATCTAAACATATACTGTTAAATATAAGAGACAATGAATGTCTATTATGTTTAATCATGAGCTGTTCTAAACATCGTATTTTGGCTTTAATTTCAGGTGAATTTCAGACAAAAATTCTCCAGCATTTGAATATTTTTTATTATCTTGGTTCTAAGCTTTCGGCTCACATGAGCCATCTTCAGAGAAATTACAGGGATGTTAACATAAAGTCATCCACCATCAAAGATGATTTTATCTTGTGCTGACATAAAACATTGCTATGCAACAATAACAGTCACCAAATAGCAGACACGGTTCGTAAATTTGTAATGCGGTTCTTTGATGGTGGATGTCTTTAAGTTAACGTCCCTGTAACCTCTCTTAAGATGGCTCATGTGAGCCGAAAGCTTAGAACCAACATAATTAAAAATATCCAAATATTGGACTGTTTTTGTCTTTATTTTCACCTGAAATTAAAGCCAAAATACGACGTTTAGAATGGCTCATGATTAAACAAAATGGACATTCATTGTCTGCTATATTTAACAGTATATGTCTAGAAAATTATCTGCTGCCTCGATACATATATATATATATATATATATATATATATATATTGGCATCCGCAGACAGATCTGTTTCGCTGTATCACAGTTCATCAGTACGGTTAGACTCAGATTGCTGCATAACCCAGGCTAGAAACCCGACCGAATTGGCGTCCGTCGGCGACTCTACCCCTGGGCCACGGGGCGTTCGTTCGTTTTTAGCGCATATCATATTACGCGCCCAATAACTAGAGTGCTCCAATTCATTTTACTGAATGAGCGATGCGTACACGCTAGAGTGGCTACTGTTTTTCAAAGTCTACCTTTCTTCCAGAGTGCTCAGTCAGGGCG
The DNA here is from genome assembly GCA_037127315.1 of Ascarosepion bandense. NCBI lineage: Eukaryota > Metazoa > Mollusca > Cephalopoda > Sepiida > Sepiidae > Ascarosepion > Ascarosepion bandense. Next base: position 1,748,342 of record JBBBDQ010000445.1, read on the forward strand.
TGAGAGCGTAAATATATGAGTGTTTTCTAATTTGCTTGAAGCATTGTGTATATTAGGCGCATGGGTAGGTCTTGAATGTGTTGGGTATTACCTATTTATTATTCACCAATGTTTCGAGATCAAAATCTCATCTTCAGAATGGTAGGAGAGTTTGACCATTCGCTGAAAGGCATGGTCCACTAGCGGACGGACGTGAAAACAAGCTCTCCTACCATTCTGAAAATGAGATTTTGATCTCGAAATATTAACGATATTAACCCATACATTGTGTGTGTGTGTGTGTGTGTGTGTGTGTGTGTGTGTGTGTGTGTGTGTGTGTGTGTGTGTGAATAAGTATACATATGTGTATACAAGCAGCTCGACACCGATATACAAATATTTATCTGGTGTTAATAGAACAGTGCTCAATGTAATAGAACAGAGCTATTAAGTATGTATTAAGAAATATACATATTATCCTGCGTCTATAGCACGGCTCGGAGTTTCATGCACTACGCCATCATCAGGTGTATACGCACCTAATGATTGTGTATTCCATGAATCTCTGAATCGCGCTTATATATATTTCATTAAAGACAACTGACAAGGTACGGAAATTAACTTCTTTATTAATTTTTCTTGAGTTCGAGAAATGTCTTTTTTTCTTTTAATTTTCCAAACACGGTCAGCACATAAAATAAATAAATATCCCTATATTCTAAATACATACATAAAAATTCTATTACATTAAGAATAAAAATCATATTGGATAGACGAATAGCCGAAGGCACACTAACATACAGAACATTTGGCCAATTTTTACATATTTTATGTCTAGAAAAAAAAATATATACGAACACAACAAAAATTTAAACAAAAATTAATCGCAGTACACTGACAGTCGACTTTAATAAAACATGTATAAGAGAGGGATTTCTGCCCAAATTCACAATATCCAAATGGATAAGTAACGAAGAAGATATTTGACGTTTGACAAAATACGCCGCAAAGAATTGATGGAGATGCTTGGCAGCCTTGACATATTTGGGAAAAACCTAAGAATAATCAAGAATCTCTACTGGCAGCAAACTGCCTGCATATGGACAGGTAACGAATTCAGCAATTATGCTAAGATTGAAAGGGGCGTAAGATAAAGATGCATCTTTTCACCAGATCTATTCAACTTATACAGCAAGGCTATTCTGAGAACCATAGAAGTTACGCCAGGATTCGTCATTGGAGGCCACAATTTAAACCATATAAGGTATGCAGATGATACAGTGCTGATAGCAAACACGGAAAGAAAACTACAAAACCTCCTACAGAAGGTAGCTGAAGAGAGTGACAAAAAAGGACTACAAATAAACTGCAAGAAAACCGAATGCATGATCATCAGCAAAAAGGCTGCCCAAAATGCCAAATACAGGTGAGGGACTCTAAAATCAAGCAGGTACAAAAATTTAAATATCTGGGAAGTGTTCTAACAGAAGAAGGAATGTGCGACACTGAGATCTGAAGGCGAATTGGCATGGCGAAAGAAGCATTCCAGAAGTTAAGTAAAGTATTAAGAAACAGGACAATTTCACTAGAAACAAAAAAAGAGAGTCATGGATTGCTAAGTGTTGTCAGTTCTTCAGTATGGCAGTGAAGGCTAGACAATCTCATCGAAGATGAAGGAAATACTTGAAGCAGTTGAAATGTTGTTCTACAGAAGGATGCTGCGGATATCATGGACCGAGCATGTGAGCAATGATGAGGTTTTGGAAAGGATGAAAACGAAATTGAAATTAATACTGAGCATCAGGAAGAGACAACTAAAGTTCCTGGGACATGCAATGAGGAAGGAAGACTTGGAGAATCTGATGCTAACAGGCCAGATAGAGAGAAAAAGAGACAGGGGAAAGCAGCGGATAACATATTTGAAGAACTGGATCAGGTGGATGACAGAATGAGGGTTGCACGGTGTAACAGGAGAAAGCGTGCTAAGAGCCACCAGGGATAGGGAGATGTGGAAAGCCATGATCGCCCACGTCCTGAAGGGACAGGGCATATAAAAGAAGTAAAAATGTGTGGTTTTGGTGAAAGGATTATTAACGAAGAATTGGGTGAGTTATTGGGATGAACTAGATTAAAAGATAAGATAGTGATGATCCCTCAGCCTCATTATCAACGTTGGCTTTGTGCTATATTTGCATGCATTTAAGCAATAATTTTCATTCACTTTGTCTTTCGGTTACCTAGTGATTACTCATCGGTTTACAGTCAAAGTAGCTAGATTTAATGGTAAATTTTATGATAACAGTCTTTTTTTACACTTCTTACTTGTCAAACTTTCTTCGGGTTTTTTGCTTTCCAGTCAACTTTGATCTTCACTAATTTAAATACAATGTGTTGTCATATCTGGTCAGGTGCCCCTGCTGTTCGTCTCAGTGTTCTCAACAGGCTCCAAAGGAGAATCTGTAATATGATTGGTCCCAACCTGGCAGCTCGACTCGAGCCACTTTTTCACCGGCGGGATGTGGCTTCCCTCTGTCTCTTCTATAAATATTTTCATGGCTTCCTCTCTGATGAGTTTAGGTCACCCACCCCCACAAGAATTTACTCGAGCAACCAGACTGGCAACAAGGTCCCACCCCTTTTACAGTTAGATCAATTAAATGCAGGCGACAATTCTACTCCAATAGCTTCTTTTCTCGCATTTCCCACCTGTGGAACTCCCTTCCATATACTTGCTTTCCTGACGGCTACAACCTCCATGAATTTAAATACAAAGTCAATTCCCATCTCTTATTCATTTAACTCCAGTCCTTTTCACATCACCCCGCACATCATTCTTTTCCTTTCTCTCTACCTTCGTAACTGTCTTCACTCCTGTGTTCACATCTTTCTCTTGCTCTTTCTCTTTCACCCCCTGTAGCTGGTTCGTCTTTCTCTTTACTCTTTCCACATCCCACCGTGTATCTTGTTCTTTTCCTTTCTCTCTACCTTTGTAACTGTCTTCACTCCTGTCTTCACATCCTTCTCTTGCTCTTTCCCTTTCGCCCCATGTAGCTGGTTCGTCTTTGTCTTTACTCTTTCTACATCACTCCGTGTATCTTGTTCTTTTCCTTTCTCTCTACCTTTGTAACTGTCTTCACTCCTGTGTTCACATCCTTCTCTTGCTCTTTCCCTTTCGCCCCCTGTAGCTGGTGCGTCTTTGTCTTTACTCTTTCTACATCACCCAGTGTATCTTGTTCTTTTCCTTTCTCTCTACCTTTGTAACTGTCTTCACTCCTGTGTTCACATCCTTCTCTTGCCCTTTCTCTTTCACTCCTTATAGCTGGTTTGACTTTGTCTTCACTTTTCTCCTGTCTAAAAACTTTAACTCACTTATGTAGCCCCCTGCACATCAGTGGTGGTACCACCTTGCTTGGGGTGAAATGATTTAAAAAAAAAATAATGTTAATTGTTATTTTCTGTCTTCTCAATTCTTGCTTTTTTGTTGTTCTCTTTCCTTCATAATGTTTTTTAACTTATTCTTTCACACTCTTGCATATTAGTGGCTTTATTGCCTTCTTTAAGGTGAAGGGATTAAAAAATATTTTATAGTGTTCCAAAGTTTTCAAGCATTGGTGGCTTGGTTCGAAAACTTTGAAATTTGTATAATACGAGTGTGTCTCTTGAGTTTAACTATGATTGATCCGAATGTGTATTGGCATTGCCAAGGGTATATTCTAATAGTAAAGCAGAATATTGAGAGACAAGAAAATTTTGTTGAAAACAAAGAAAAGAATACTGGTTATGTGATGTCTGTTCTTCAATATGGCAGCAAATGCTGGACAATCTCATCAAAGATGAAGGAAAGGCTTAAAGCAACCGAAATGTGGTTCTACAGAAGGATGCTTGGGATACTATGGACTGAATACATGAGCAATGACGAGACTAAGGAGAGGTTTGAAACGAAAAGGGACTAATAATTTAACATCAGGAATAGACAGCTGCAGCTTCTGGGATATATAATGAGGAAGGAGGGTTTGGAGAATCTGAGACTCACAGGGAGAATGGAGGAAAAGAGAGACAGGAAAAAACAACATGCAACCTACTTGATAGAGTTTCCTTTCTGTGTCTGCTATCAGCACTGTAAGACCCACAGAAGGTAGTTAAAGAAAATGGAAAGAAAGGACTACATATAAACTACAAGAAAACTGAATGCATGGTCATCAGTAAAAAGAGGAGCCCAAAATGCCAACTACAGACTGGGGATACTAACCTCAAGCAGGTACAGAAATTTAAATATCTGGGAAGTGTTCTAACAGAAGACAGACAGTGCGACACAGAGATCCAAACGCGTATTGGCATGGACAAGGATGCATTTCAAAAGCTGAGTAGAGTAAAAGAAAATTTCATTGGAAAGAGTACTGGATTGTTATGTGATGCCTGTTCTTCAATATGGCAGTGAATTCTGGACAATCTCATCAAAAGATGAAGGAAAGACTTGAAGCAACCAAAATGTGGTTCTACAGAAGGATGCTGAGGATACCATGGACTGAACATGTGAGCAATGACAAGGTTTTAGAGAGGATGGAAATAAAAAATAAACATCAGGAAAAGACAGTTGATGTTTCTGAGACATTTAATGAGGAAGGAGGGCTTTGAGAATCTAATACTCACAGGACAGGTGGAAAGAGAGATGGGAAAGCAACACATGACATATTTGATAGGCTTGAGCAAATGGATGGTAGAGGAGGGTTTGGAAGGGATAACAAGGAAGACCATGATTCCTTATCTTGAAGCAACACGGCACAGAAAAAGCGAGTTTGATCCTCACAAGGTGCTTCAGTTTTTCAGCTTTTTACTAAAACTATGTGTGTTGTGGCACAGTGGATATCGACTCGGAATGAGAGATTGGGGTACTGAGTTTGAATTCCAGTTGAATTCTTTGCATTCATTTCTGCACAAATACCCTTGGGAAAGGTATTAATCTGTCTCTTCCCTCCGGTTATGGGTTAAATAACAGGACAGATTGGGTTCTATAGCCTTGGTCAGCAACCAGTTTACTGCAGAAAGTAATGAAAACTCACTGCAGGATAATTTTCTGCCCAGTCAGTCATGTCTCTTTTGTGACATGATCGCCCAAAGCGTGTATCACGTATGGCACTTAACTGACTATACCTAAGCTATGTTTAGTAAATCACTATTAGATACCCTGAGATAGTGTTATGGTTTGCAAGCTCGTAATGAGAAAGTTTACTCGCAGAACATGTGGCCTAACGCTTCAAAGCATTGAAAATAAAAGTAAAAGTTTAAAACCCAGTTAAGACAGTTCGTGTTTATTTTGTACTTATGATTTTGAAAAGATATGAATCCACCCTCAAGTTGCGGATTACATAGCAAAACAGACTGTCATCTCTAGCCTTGGATAGCAACGATTATACGAAAAGGTGAATACTGACTTTAAAACCATACAAATTACAAATGGTAACAGGAAACCATATTACTACGTTGACAGAGATTAAAACAAAAAAAGGTAGCTGTGGAGACTCATGAATGTCTACGTACTGAAAAGTTATAGTACTTGGAAAGTTTTTCCTCTCCACTATCTTTCTTATATACAGCATGTTTCTAATTAGACCAATTATGATTGGGTAGTAAGTTCAATCCTCACCAGGTGCCCTAGTTTTTTTTCCACCTTGTGCCAAATCAGAGCTATGCTTATAAAATCACTCTTGATTATTTGGTTCTGTCCTGGATAGTAATGAGTACTAATTATAATTTATATTATTTTCACACCTAATGTTATCAGCATCCTTATTGTTAAGGTTTCAGCTAATGTGTCGGTTTTCATCAGGTGATTGTCGATCAGGGCAACCTTCAAGGAATTTAGAACTGAAACTGGATAGACTGTTCACCTTCCACTATCCATGCTCTATAATATCTCATCTAGTTCTTATTTTCAGTCCTACACAGTTATGGCTCATCCCGTTTCAACCGAGTCAAGCACACTCCCCAGTCCAGTGACTGAATTCACAATTATTATGTCACCAAATTCACAAACCAATGCTTTAATCCACAAAAAAAGTTCCTCCAAAAAAACACTTCAGTCACAAGTAGTTTTAAAAAAAAAAAAAAAAAAAAAAAACATTTCTTTACCAACATATTTCCTCATGGCAAATGATAAAGTCCCTCAGAGGACAAAAGACACTGGAAAAGAAAATTTTTCTTTTTTTTATTCATATTGTCTTTTTACAGATATATATATATATATATATATATATATATTTATTCCTTGTAATTTAAAAAAAAAATATATATATATATATACATATATTCCTTGTAATTTTAAAAATTGCGCATTCAAAAATTCCCTGCCATGTGAAAAGAAAACAAAGAAAACACCGTTACATGAGTGTTCTTAAAAAAAATAAATGCTGAACAGTAAAATCAGTTATTGAAAACTGCCTGAAGACACCACTCATGGTAGAAACCTAGGTCGCATAATAACAAATGGAAAATATACAATTATATTGTAGAACTTTTGAGTTCTACAATATAATTGTATTGTACACTTTAATACAAATGTGCACTGGTCTAATCTTATTATGACCAGAAACTAAGTAATCAAACAATCAATTACTATATATATATATATAATATATATATATATATATATATATATATATATATATAATTATGAATTAAGTGTACATTGCAACATGGAAGTTTCTGTTTTTCGAGATATATTCTCTTCATCAGGCAATGTTGGATGTTGGTTGTGAAAATGATTTATGCCTTAGTTCCTCTTCACCTGGATAGATATATACATATATAATACTGCAAATTATTTTTAATGGATACTCGTGTTTGAAACAGCACTCTGTTTTAATCTATTTTAAACAGTGTGTATTATGTTGATTGAGCAGTGCACTTGAAGAATACATTCTCTTTAGTAAGTTTTCTCGAGTGCAGACAACAGTAGACGTAATATACACTGTTTAAAATAAAAATTGGGGTGTCTATTTTAGACAAGGGTATCCACTGAAAATAGTAATAAAAATGTCGGATAGAAAATAAATCCATTTATACTTCAGAAATAAATATAAATATTGCTAAACACTACAAAGAGCAGGAAGTTGTGGAGAACAATAAATGGCCATGTCATGAGGAGACGCAGCACATAAAAGATGGTGTGTGTGTGTTTAAAAAAAATGAGTTAAAATTGTACAAACAAAACAACTAAAAACAAATGCATGTAAACTAGTGGCAATTTCTGGAACACAGTATCAGCAGAGATATTTAAATATCATCTAATCGTGCAACATTTGGCAAATGATATTCGATCATCATCATTTGCATAGAGTTTCGGATTTACAGGGATTTTTTTCTTTGGCATGTGTTTCTCTGGTTCCTCAACTGGAAGTGTCATCGCTAAAAAGAAAAAAAGAAAAACAGATGAAAACCATAAGATTACTTTACGGGAAGTCAAAAGTTAACATTTATTTGGGGGTTAGTTTAAATTAACCGTGAGACCCCTAACAAAATCTGAGATGAGTTTATAACAGTGGTTCCCAAACAATGTGGCACTCTGTGGTGAAATGATTTTTAGATTTCAAAACAGTTTAAAAAAGATTCATGTCAAAATAAAAAAAATACGATTTCAAAATTTAAAATATAATTATGGATTACTTGTAACTGCTTTCGTAAGTTCCTGTATAAATAGTTATAGATAATTATTGATCGATTTTATCACTGTGATATTTTGCATTATATCAAGTATTAAGAATGTTGTAACTAGTGTCTGCAAATTGGAGAAGAGAGTGATCAATGATAATATTCTGACTTAAAATCTGTGGTTATCTCCCTTTAACCCACCCTTTGTTTGCCTTTAATTTTTAAATGTATTTTTTATCATATAAGATTTGGTGAGGTGTGAGCAAATTTTAATTCTGAAAATGTGACCCGAAGAAAAAAGTTTGGGAACCACTGATTTATAAAACTGGCACTGCAACCAGAAGTAATCATTTTCTTTAAAATTCCTTAGCATATTTGTGCATTGTGGTTCAGTGGATATGAGAAATAAGTATGAGAAATCAAGAAGCTGAGTTCAAATTCCACTTTAATTCATTGCATTCACTTTTCATGCAAATACCCTTGGGAAAGGGTATTTGCATGTCTCTTCCCTCCAGTTATGGATTAAATAACAGATAGGATTGGGTTCTAAAACCTTGGCTGGCAACCTGTCTACCATAGAAAGTAATGGCAACCTACTGTGGGATAATCTTCTGCCCAGTCAGTCATGTCCCTTTCTAGACATGAACACCCAAGCGTGTATCACGTATGGCACTTTACTGATTGCAAATTAAACATTCTTAATCACAAAGATCAATTATTTTTTTTTAATTAAATTTTATAACAGTTAATATGGGGTCCAGTTTTCTTTGTAAATTCACTGTAAATTGGTCACCCTTCTATGTGCTGTGTCCCTTCAGGACAAAGACGATCATGCCCCTCCACATCTACCTATCCCTTGTAGCTCTTAACAATCCTTCTCCTGTTATACTGCTCAAACTGCTCTGCCATCCTTCTGCTCAAGCCCATCAAGTATGTCAATTGTTGCATTCCCTAGTCTCTTTTCCCCTCTATCCATCCCATGAGCATCAGATTCTCCAAGCCTTCCTTCCTCATTACATGTCCCAGAAACTTCAGCTGTCTTTTCCTGATCTTAAGTATCAGTTTCCTTCTCATGTCCATCACCAAAACCTCATCGTTGTTCACATGTTCTGTCCATAGTATCCTCAGTATCCTTCTGTAGAACCACATTTACAGAGGCCAAAATGCAAAAACAAAATTTTAAAAATGATATTTCTAATCTGGAGTTCATTTTTTTTTCATATATTGTTATCAATTAAGCACTCCTGCTAACAAACTGTTTTTTAAAAACCTTTTTACGTTTTAAATGTGGTTAGACAGACCCATACTGAGAATACCAGAAACTGAAAATGGAGAAGTTCAAGAGACAATGGCATCAAAAAGAAAATTTATACTTAACATTGAGTAATGAGGAAGGTGGGCTTGGAAAATTTGATACTCAGAGTGCAGATTGAAGGCAAGATGACCAAAGAAAAGCAATGAACAGTCTACCTGGTTAGCTCATGCAAATAGATGATGGAGAGAGATGGTCAAAAGGTAAATGTTATTATGGGTTACAAAGAACAGGAAATTGTGGAGAGTCATGATCATTAACATTCGAAAGGAACATGGCATATAAAAGAAAAAGGAGAAGAGCATATTTGTTTTAACTTCCATCGGGGATTTTTTTTTTTTAATTATTTCACCCAAAACAAGGCATGATCGCCACGGGTGCAGGGTGGATTACAGTGAGAGAAAAAACAAGGTATGGGGGGGTGTCCAAGAATGGATGGGAGATAGATGGGGAGTCAAGGTGATAGAAGATGGCAATTAACATTGCATTTAAACTTTTGGTGACAATTTATATAGCAGTCGCTACGATTAAATTTGAGAATTTAGTCTTTTTTATCCATGATCTGGTGTGCTTAATTTAGACGGATATAAAAACTTTTTGAAATTATTTCTGGTCATTCCAACAAATTTAGGGAAAAAAGTGAGATAAAAAGAAGCTGTTAGCATAGACCTTATAGTTACATCTAGCCATTTCAACTGTAAAATGACGAGACCTTGTCAGAGAAGCAAAAAGCCAGAAGAGAATTCCACAAACGAGAAGTGCGATAAAAGAAGCTGTTAGCATAGACCTTATAGTTACATCTAGCCATTTCAACTGTAAAATGACGAGACCTTGACAGGGAAGCAAGAAGCCAGAAGAGAGTTCCACAAATGAGAAGAGTGAGAGAAGAAATTTTTAGCATAGAATTTATGGTTATATCTGATAAATCTAACAATTTCAACTATCAGATGATCAGACCTTTTTGCAAATCTAGTGCTACACTTAAATTCATTCATTGGAGGCTTTTACATTTAAAGGCGAGACAGAGTAGTGCCTCATAGATAGATTCTTTGTTGATAGTAAAATTCAAGAATAGCCAAAGTTTTTCACAAAAAATTTTTTTTTTAAAATGAACATATTTCGCTCATTTAATGACAGAGGCAATAATGAATCTCAAAACAGGGATGAAGCCTTGGAAAAGCATATAATATTGCATCAGATTCTGACAGTGACTGGTCTAATAACACATAATCCCTTCTCATGTTGCATCATGTGGACGAGATGAAAAGGAAAGGAATGTTTCTATTGGTTGGCATTCTGATCAGTTTCACAAGCAAAAAGTGTGAGAGAAGAAACTGTTAGCATAGAACTTACAGCTGTATTTGACAAATCTAGCAATTTCAACTCTTAAGATGATCAAGCCTTGCCACCAATCTTGTGCTGCACTGAAATTCATCTGGATTTATACCTTTAGATGAGATATTAAAACAGAGCAGGCTTTTCAGCCTTGTTTGGAAACCAGTCTAGAAGAACAACAATTCTGACTTCAAAAAGCTGTTGAAGCATATGCTATATGCAACTAATGCAAGTATCACAGGGTTCACAATGAATCTGGGATTGTATGAACCTAACTTTGGTCGTTGTTATTATTATTATTATTATTATTATAATTATTATTACTACTACTACAACAGCAGAAGATTTGTACAGAAAATAATTTGTTGTTTACATTTGATTTTTTAAAAATATATTTTGTAATGTGATTAAAGTTTTAAGCTTCTGTTGAACACATTGGATTTTTGAAAAAGGGATTATCCCCTGCCCTCTACACACCCTCACTGAGTGAGTAAAGTAGTTGGAGAGAGGAGCAAACCACCCCATATGATATACCAAGATTAAAGTTTTGCTGTTTGGGCCAAACTACAAATAAGTGATATCACATGAAATAAACAAAAGCCATTATTGGAAATTTATTACACTAATGAAATTAAATACAAAATTATTACATTTTGTTTATGTTTATTTAAATGATGAAATTTTGAACAATTCCAGTGAAGTATTTTCATAAAAAGTATTCTACCATTTTATTATGCTGCTTTTTATCCCAACACTCTGGCTCTATACACTCTTCATTATTACTATTATTTTATTACTAGTTTTATTCCATCTTATTATTGTTGCTTTTTATCCCAACACTCTGGCTCTATACACTCTTCATTATTACTATTATTTTATTACTAGTTTTATTCCATCTTATTATTGTTGCTTTTTATCCCAACACTCTGGCTCTATACACTCTTCATTACTACTATTATTGTATTACTAGTTTTCCATCTTATTATTGTTGCTTTTTATCGCAACACTCTGGCTGTATACACTCTTCATTATTACTATTATTTTATTACTAGTTTTATTCCATCTTATTATTGTTGCTTTTTATCCCAACACTCTGGCTCTATACACTCTTCATTATTACTATTATTTTATTACTAGTTTTATTCCATCTTATTATTGTTGCTTTTTATCCCAACACTCTGGCTCTATACACTCTTCATTATTACTATTATTTTATTACTACTTTTATTCCATCTTATTATTGTTGCTTTTTATCCCAACACTCTGGCTCTATACACTCTTCATTATTACTATTTTTACATTACTAGTTTTATTCCGTCTAAGAATCAATCTTTCAATGATGTTGCCTTAACCACTTCGACCACAGTAGCATTGATGTTTAACAAAAGCACAATTCTGTCAGTCATTCTTTACTGTTTGTTTTCATCATTTCACTGATCCATTAAAAGAAAGATATTAAGGAAAAAGAAATTAGGAAGAAAGAATCAAATTTCTGCTTCACTCATGTGTGTCTGCTTTGTATTAATGCCCTTGGGAAATGTATGAGCCCCATTTTTTTGTCACAGTGATCTTGTATCATAATATTTACCATTATGGCAATGAGAATTGGTAAATGATTCCATTGAAGTCATTGAATTCACTTATACACAAACACCCTTGGGAAAGGTATGAATCCATCTCTTCCCTCCAGCTATGGGTTGAATAGCAGAACAGACTGAGTTCTATGACCTTGGTTTGCATCCAACTATTACTTCTACTTTAACAGTTCCTGTCCTTGCACTTCCCACCTGTGGAACTCCCTTCCATTTACTTGCTTCCCTGATAGCTACAATCTCCAAAAATTTACACTACCAGCCATAGTTATTAGGCCACCCCAGTGTCTAAAAAAATTATGTATTTCATACTATTTTTTAGTATTTATTGCCAAGTGAAAAATTGTAAATGAATATAGAATGGTTCTTTTGTTATTATTACTTTGCAAATAGCGACAATTTACTCATCGCACCCTGTAGATTTGCTATATCTCTCTCTCTGTATATATATATATATATATATATATATATATACACACACACACACACACATATATATATATATATATATGTATGTATGTATATATACACACTGCCGGCCATAATTATTAGGCCACCCCAGTGATTTGAAAAAAATTATCCATTTCATAGTATTTTTTAGTATTTATTGCCAAGTGAACAATTGTAAACGAAAATAGAATAGTTCTTTTGTTAATATTGCACAACAACATGTGCATCAAATGAATTTATAAATATTTAATAATTACCTATATTGCAGTTTCATCACTGAAAGAATGAAGGAAATTTAGGGCGATTCGGACGAGTTCATCTTTGCTTCCTTGGCTTGTAAAATTTTGCAAATTAGTAATAACAAAAGAACCATTCTATTTTCATTTAGAATTATTCACTTGGCAATAAATACTAAAAAATAGTATGAAATACATCATTTCTTTTAAAAAAACTGGTGTGGCCTAATAATTATGGCCAGTATTGTAAATCCAACATCAGTTGCCAACTTCTATCTTGAATCCTGTTTATCTTTTAGCCTTTTTTCACTACCCCTTGTACCCAATCTTTTCTCTCACTGTATCACCCTGTACACTAGTGGGGGTCTCACCTTGCTTGGGGTGAAATGATTGTAAGAAAAAAAAAAAGAAAAAAAAAGGAAAGAATAAGTAACAAGACGCTTTCTACATTTCACCTGTGAGAAAATTTGTATTATTCCAATTTAGCTTGATAATATTATTATATCATTATTTTAATCCAGGTGGAATCTACACAGCCACTTCCCTCTTTACTATGGATTAAAAGAAACATATTGCAAAACCATTAATAAAACTTCTGGCACTTGCCGAATATGAAAACTTGATATTCAAAGGAAGGCAACAAGCCTAATTCAAAGGAATGGAGTCTTGTCACGGCCGTCAAAAATACATATGATCAATACTGGATCAAATAAGAAGAAAAGGTTTTAATAAAATTGAATCTTGGACTTGAGGAAGAACCAAGAGTCAAAGTTCAATCCTTCGTAAAAGCCAGAATTTCTAATGCTGATTTTTATTCATATTTTTCATTGCATTTTACAAAATTCATTTAAATTTATTTGATAACAATCGAAGTTTCAAAAATATCAATATGATCTTCCAGACAAGCAAAGCCGCCTCACTTGGAAGATTGGAGAATCACAATTTTACTTGCTGAGTATTCCATGGACCTAGATTAGCATATGCAGTAGTGATTTGGTGAACCTAAACAAGACTACCACCATCTTTAAATTTGTTGGTTTTGATTTTTTTTTTTACTTTTTTCAGTGCAATCTGATCGATGACACCCTAAAATTTCTGAGTGACAAAAAAAATTTGGAAAAATTTCAATATTTAAACAATTTTAGGGGGCTCAGTTTCTCATACAATGTTATAGTAAATCGATCCTCCATTTTGGAACCACTTGTCGGTACGACATTACCACCACTTGTAAAATTTGTTGATTACCAATTTTTTTTTTACTTTTTTCAGTGCAATCTTATTGATTACATCATAAACTTTCTGATTGACAAAAAAAATTTTGAAAAATTTCAATATTTTAAAAAAATGGGGGGGGGGGCTCAGTTTCTCAGTTTAAAAAGAGAGCAAGAACCTGTCAAAATTAAAAAAAACATAAATAAAGCGACCCCAACGTGAGTGAATCCAAAATGGAGGATCAATTTCCTATAAAGTTGTATGAGAAACTGAGCACCCCCTAAAATTGTTTAAATATTGAAATTTTTCAAATTTTTTTTTGATAATCAAAGCCTTTATGTAATAATCAATAAGATTGAGCTGAAAAAAGTTACAAAATGAAAAACAACAAATTTAAAGGTGGTGGTAGTCTTGTTCATGTCCGCCAATGATTTTTATATAGAACTAATGAATAAAAAGAACACAACTAATCTGATTAATTTAATGATGAAAGGCAAGTATTCTTCAGGTTTATACAAAAGTCAAAAGGAATGAATTTGCAGGCATTACACCAGAGTCAAATAGCAAGCAGTTACATGTCATAAGGTAAGCATACATTGACTTTACACTAGAGTTAAAATGCAAAACTTCACCCAAAAGTCGGCCACTTTTTTTAGAGTTTATCTCATTGCAGGCAGTGTAAGCAGCCATTTTTGCATTCTCACTAGCAAGAAAGTTTGGTGAACAAGTCTGTTCTTTTATCATCTACAGAAAATGTACAGCAGCAACATTAAACGTTAAAATCATGTATAATAGGCTCGAGATACGCACCTAATCTTGTAAAAAGATTATCAACATTAGTTCCTTTTTTTGCAGACACTTCTTCAAAAATAGCGCCATTCTCCTGGGCAAATTGCAGTGCAACCTGGAAATTAAATTTTTCAAAATTATTTTTTTTAATTAATTCAAGGTGATAATGGCACTTAGATGCAAGGGGCTATTACAAAAATGAAATGTCTTTAGAAGAGACCAGAAACACTATCCTAAACAGGAAACAGGGGATAAACCTCTAATCCTGTTTAAAAGACTGTGTAGGCGTGCAAACCAGGTTTTTTATCAAGAATTATCAAGATTACTTTTCATCACAACACAGACTGAAATTCTAAAGCCTTTTTAGTAGAAACATTTTTATGGATCTTATTATTATGGATATTATTATGGATCTTATTATGGATATTATGGATCTTATTATTATGGATCTTATTATTATGGATCTTATTATTATGGATCTTATTATTATGGATCTTATTATTATGGATCTTATTATGGATATTATTATTATGGATATTATTATGGATCTTATTATTATGGATCTTATTATTATGGATATTATTATTATGGATATTATTATTATGGATATTATTATGGATATTATTATTATGGATATTATTATTATGGATATTATTATGGATATTATTATTATGGATATTATTATGGATCTTATTAGAACACAAAGTAATGTAAACATTATTCACTTTTTTTATTCGGATTTCTTTCATCTTAGTTTCTCTTTCTTTTATTTACACAACTATGAGAGTTGGCTGAAAAGTTTGCAGGCATATTATGAAAGAGTAATGCTAGCCTTGTATACATTCATTTCAACCCTTCTTATTAATAACTGCATTGTTTTATTCCTGGTAAAATAACATCCAATTACTGAAAAATACTTCAAAAGTAACCAGTAGCGACTTCTCTTGAAAATAGACAAAATTTCACTACTTCAAACAAAGAGCAAGAAGAGTAGGCTTGATTTCATTTTGTTTATGTTGCTCAAACTCAATGGGTTATTTAATGCCAACAAGATATTTAGAATAGATTTGTATGAATAGAATATGTATTTTTTGTAAGAAATTAGTTTGTAGATCAGGTTTAATTGAAATATATTTGTAAAGAGTCTTATTGAGAATCGACTTTCATTGATTTGGTCTTGTTTATTTTGTCTTACCACATATCACCCTCAACTGGTTAATTTAGTTCCAACAAAATTTTTAGAATAGATTTGTATGAATAGAATATGTATTCATTGTAAAAAATCAGTTTGTGGATTAGGTTTCATTGATGTATTTTTGTAAAGAGGGTTTTGTAGAGAGTTAAATATATTGCTGTTAATATTTTTGTTTTTTGAAACTATTGCTGGTATTTTTACTAAAAAATGTATTTTTATACTTTCATAGTGTTCTGACCCCAGTTTTGGGGTTAACTATTTACCTATAGCTGGGTCCCTAACAGATGCTACCACACTGAGTTAGGATACACCTGGAAACAGCAATTTAAAGATTGTCCCACGCTCCTCAAAACCTCCAATCAGAAGCTTTGCTGCTGGATGTAGTTTATTGTCATACCCAGGATTGCAAGAAGAATTAAAAAGGGTAAAATTTATAGCATGGAAGTTAGGTTCTGGATTATTCTAATATACGTTCCAAATATGTCAAGGTTACTTTTGCATAATCTATAAAACATGGGTATTTAAAAATCAAAATCATATCACCTGAGAATCAACACCTTGCATGTGGTCCAAATCTATTTTGTTTGCCACAAGAGCAATCTGGATATCAGGAGGGGCATATTTGGTCACATAATTCAACCAATAGGGAATGGCTTCGAAACTTTTCTGAAAAATCAAAACCAAGGCAACGTCAATATCTGAAACTTGTCAAGTTACCTATCTCATCCCCACCATGGATACTTATTCCATACAATCACCGAAGTTAAGCAATGTCATACATTAGATGGATGATCACTTGGTAATACCAGGTCCTGCGAGTCTGGATGTGCAAGTGGTGTAAAAGATAATAATTGTTAATCAGAAAGCTGAGTTCCAATTCTAGTTAGGTTTATTAGATTCACTTATGTAAATACTCTTGAAAAAGGTATGTATACACTTCTCCCCTATCTATGGGTTAATTAGTAAGATTTGTATCACTGAAACCATTATTATCTCAAAAACAAAAATTGCATTCTAAAGTCATTATTATCTATAAAAAAGATATTGTGTACAAGAGTTTGGTATGGACGTTGATATGCTGCCAAACAAAAAAAGGACCAACAAACCTAAACCCACCATTTTTGTCCTTGAATAGCAACTTGATCACATCTCTGGTGAAGCGTTGAGGTACAGACCACTGTTTCACCCAGTTGTTGGAAATTAGTTCCAGCCAAAGAAACAATGATGTCTCAAGTATAGTTTGCAGGGTCAACCATCTAAACCTGAAGATTTATCCCGACCGACTGACCAACTTCAGTGCTTTCCAGATTTCCAACTCTGTAATGGGACCCTCACACCCAGCTGCTTCAACCACCCTGCAGCAGGAAAGTTTGCTAAATCGGCATTGAACTGAGCAGTGCTCAAACTGAGCGCCCTGCTGAACAGATCCTGACAATAGTTGCGGCCCGGATTATCCGGCAATGTGATGAATACAATGTGGGAATAGGACACATTCCTGAGATTCTGTACATGCAATTCAGCAGCATTATTTATCACCTTGGAAGACGTTCTTTTTAACCTTGCCCTAACTACCAGGACTTGATAGGCCAACTCTGCCCGAAGCAAGGCTATGGCCCCACTATCACAGGTTTTATTCGCAGTGAATTTGGGTCACCAAAGCATAGAGGTGGGTTTCGGCACAGGAAAGTCCAGGCAGAACACAAAGAGTATTTATTGGAAAAATTGTCAGAAAATTCTGCAGCCACCCAAAATCACTGAAGCCAAATCTAATGAACGAGTTCAATCTCAACAGAGGTACAAGTACCATTGACAGACACTTGGACTCAAAACTGATTACTGTCAAGAAGGCTATCTACCAACCAGATACCATGAATAGTGACGAGACAAAAGAGAAATAGAGGATTTATGTGACAAGACTTTTTTAACTATAAGGAGCTATGAAGACACTGTTTTTCCAAGACAAGACCAATCTCAATTTATTTTGCAAACGTTCCCTAGCTCATGCACCCAGGAGCTTTAGAGCAGTGCTTCTCATTCCATTGTCTAAGGAATCTTCTTCTATGTGCTCTGTCCTTTCAGGACATAGGCGATCATGGCTTTCCATGCCTCCCTATCCCTGGTGACTCTTAGTATGTTTTCTTCTGTTACACCACACAACCCCCGTCCATCATCCACCTGCACAGGTCCTTCAAATATGTTATCTGCTGCCTTCCTCTGTCTCTTTTTCCTACTATCTGGCCTGTCAGTATCAGATTGAAGGAATCAAGCATCCATATTCTGACAAGTTTAGTGACCTGGAAAAGGAGGGGGTAGTCAGTGAAGAAGGGCACATATGGAGAATGACTGGTGGCGGGACTATGTAGAGCCAGAGGTGGGCATGGCATCATTATGGCAAACACAATTGTGATCATTGATAACATGCCAGTAAATTTTCAAGCCAAGTAGTACACTGAAGATGCTGCCAATCTTGTGGGAATACTATGCTTGGCCCCCTATAGTTACGTGCTCAACCCCATTGAGATATTGTGGTCATCCGAAGGGGCACACAAAAAAGGCACTATGCGTCAACATGATGCAATTCCAATGGTTTATAAACTTGTGATGTGGGACTACCAGGGCTGCCACACTGGTAAGGATCTTCCAATTGGTATGTAACTATCCCATGATTTGTAAACTTTCTTTTTATAATAAACTAGCTGTATAGCCCGGCGTTGCTCAGGTTTTTTTTAGTAGCTATGTTGAAATGGTATGGTCAAGTGCTTATTCAAAAAGCTCCAGTATAATGTTGCCATGATGCATAAGTTAAAAATGATGCAAAGTAAGTATTGATTTTTGTTGTCTTTGTAAAACAAGATTCATGCTTTGTCAATTTTGCCAACAAATGGGAATGATGTATGTAAAGTTGGAATGGGGGCAGACATTACAGGAGCCTGTAATGTGTTGCGATGATGTTGTGGCACAGAAGTGGATGCATTGTCCCTGCAATGTCGGAGGGGTTCGCACCTTGTAGAAAACATGAAATTTTTATGGCATATGATAAGGTAGATAGAAGTTACAAAAAAACCTGATTTTTGTTGGAATACAGCTAAGTGTTTTGGAGAAATAAACGATCACAAAAAGCAACATTTCTCATTAATTTTCACTGCACATTATGTCCACATATTAAGGCATCAGACCTTGATCTACCAGTGACTCGATTTTGGTTGAGTTTGAGTGAAGCGTCTTGGAGAAATGCATAAAAAGTGTGCAAAACATCACCCAAAATGATGTTTGTCATTGATTTTTGACAAATCCTATGCATTGATTATAAAAATTTTTGTGTACATCAAAAGTTTGGACCTTGATCTACAAGTTACCTGATTTTGGTTGGGAGGGAGAAGAGTTTGTATATTTTAAGTGTTTTATTGATTCCTGCCATACCCTGTAAATCAATTCAAAAAATTATTGCATACATCAAAGGTTCATGTCATGATCAACAAGTGACCTGATTTTGGTTGAAATCAGATCAAGGGTTTTGGTGCAGTAGGGTTCATTAGAATGGAGACACACAAACACACAGACATATCCATTTTTATATATATATATATATATATATATATATATATAATTTACGCTCTCACACCCTGACTGAACACTCTAGAAGAATGGTAGACTGAAAAACAGTAGCTACTTTAGCATATACGCATCATTCATTCAGCAATGAATTAGAACACTCTCAGCTATTGGGCGTGTATAATGATAATATACATGCTAAAAAGTCTGCCTCCTTCTACCGAGCGCCCATAGCTCAGAGGTAAAATTGCTGACTGACGCCAATTCAGTCGGATTTCAATCCTGGGTTAAAAAACAATTGGAGTCTAACCGTACTGATGAGCTGTGATACAGCAAAACAGATCTGTCTGCGGATGACTATATATATATATATTTAGGATGATTGTAATTTTTCTTATTAATTTTTTAATTAATTTGTCTCTAGAAGCTTTACTACCAAATAATAACACATTCAACTTCCAGTAGCCAGTCATCTTAACCTTTGGCTTATCCAAGTTTACCCAAATGCAGACGAGCCGATGATCCCAATAAATTGTTCTATGCAAACTTAAACACCCTAATAGCTTTACATCAACCATCCTAACTAGAACTTTGGTCCAGGTAGCTAGAACACACTATTGTAGCCAATTTGTCCAAGTCCATACCATCTCCTGGAGTGGGGGTGTTCATTACAATACTTATCAACAAGATCAAACCTATTGATTAAGTCATCAGTTGTATTGACTATTTATATGGTGGAGATTTGTATTTGAATGCAAAAAATGGTGCAACAGAGTCTCAGAATGAAAAATTGTGAAGAACCAGTTTGAACCAGCACATGTTCCCCCAGCTATGGGTTAGTTAGTTGGACCTGTATCTAGAAAAATTGTTATTCCCAAAATGTTAATGCAATATTCAGATGTGCAAAATAAAACAATCAAAAGAATATGATTCAGTTTTAAATAACCCACAAAGGGTTGATAACCTGTAAAAAACAGATCAATCTCATTGTAATTTTTCTTGTCTCTCCATTAGCACAACTGTTATGCCCTGCCAATACCTGATAAATGATGAATTATTCCATTTTGATTGTAGAAATACATATCGGACACTACTTGGTTTCAGAGAGAAAATAAAAGAAAAAAAGGAAAGTTTTTAATGTCTGTTTCAACAAAGTGGAAAGAGTTCTCTAATTTTAAATCTTTTCATTTGTACCCCCTTACTTCTAAAATAACATTCATATTTATGATTGTTATTACAATATTTTGTTGAAGCTCTTAAGCTCAAATATTTAACAATGCGATAAGAAAATTTCTACAGATAATTTATTGACATAGAACTCACGATGAGCTTATTCAATTATTAACTTAAGATTCACCAGAAAATTCATAAACATGGAATTTTCACAGGTATTTCTAATTATTATTATTATTATTATTAATAATTATATTGTCCTTTTATGCTTTCTGTTGAGTACAATTCCTCACCATAGAATTTCCTAAACTGCGCTGTACGGATATCTAAGGTTTCTTGGGTAAGATCCAGAGGCTTTCCAAACCTGTTTATTTGTATCTATCTAAACTTATTTCTAAATGGAACTTTGTGTTTGTGTGTGTGTATCTGTTACCTATAGACTCCGAAATGGCTGAACTGATTTTCTTGAAAATTTACACAGTTGATCTATAAGTGTTTGCGAGTGTTCTTGTGTTGAGGTACCCCCGATAAATATCGAAAATCGATAATTGAAAAAAAAAAAAAAAAAAAAAAAAAAAAAAAAAAAAAAAAAAAAAATCGCCTTATAGAAGGAGTGGTTCGATTTTAATCAAATTTGATACACTCATAGACAAAGACATAAGAAATAATATTCAGAAATTTCAAGGTTGCAATTCTTACAATAGTGCAGAAAATCGATGATATATATATCTATAAAAGGCAAGCTGTTTGTGTGTGTGTCTGTTTATCTGCCTGTATGTCTATTTTTTTCAGCCCTTTTATTTTAGTTTTTGCTTCGGGTTTGGCTCTAAGTAGGTATAATTGTAGTTCTTAGTCTCAGCCATGATACCATTTACTCAGAGGACTTATTTAGCCTTCAAAATTCTGTTTATGATGAAAAAAAACTTATTTGATATCAATACCAGGAAATCCATTCATTTTTCTTTCAGTCTATGGTTTCGCTTTAACTGGAAACATCTATTGCTTTTAAGTCTTTTGTGCCAACGTCCAAAGAGTCTGAGCTCCAGGACCATGGATTAGTTTTAAAGCTTTCATTACACCTGAGCAACGCTGGACTATACTGCTAGTATATATATATATATATATATATATATATATACTAGGTGCGATTGATAGATTGTCGCAGTTATTTTATTATTTCAAATATTTAGGCTGAGTCTGAGCTCCAGGACCATGGATTAGTTTTAAAGCTTTCATTAAACCTGAGCAATGCTGGACTATACTGCTAGTTTGCACATAAGTGAATATAAAAAATCCAACTGGAATTTGAACTTAGCTCCCTAATTTCTCATTACGATACTTTATCCTGTAGGATACAAATCCTATATCATCCATCAATTCACTAAAACACACAAAGTAAAATTGCACATCTGCAAAATCTTTTTTGGAAAAACCCAGACCAAAGCAAAATTCACAAGTCAGTGTGAAAAGCAAAATTTTAGATCCTGATTGAATTAGAAATCGAAAATTTATTTGCCATTTTTTTTCACACATAGAAGTGAAAAAGCCTGCTGGAACCAGCAACATTTGAAGCTTCAATATTTAAACCATGTAACCAGTCAAAATCAGTCCAGCATGTGAGCTGGTTAGCTGACGGACCTTGTGGCAATGTAACAAAAGAAACTTCAAGAAGCCGACCCGGAAGTAATGGTGCATCACGAGATTCATTCAACCTTTTCTTCCAATTTTCCTTTTCTTCATTTTTACTCCACACCGCCAAAGAGAACAACGACAGGATGTGCTAAGTACTATTTCTTTATTTCTTCTTTCTCA
Source organism: Ascarosepion bandense (assembly GCA_037127315.1). Lineage (NCBI taxonomy): Eukaryota > Metazoa > Mollusca > Cephalopoda > Sepiida > Sepiidae > Ascarosepion > Ascarosepion bandense. The sequence continues at coordinate 1,770,626 of JBBBDQ010000445.1, forward strand.
TCCTGTCACCAATCTACCAAAAAGAGGAAGGAATATAAGATTTTACAATTCTACTACAATCTGTACATGCACGAGTTACTTACTACTATCAAGCCATAAACTCTAAACTTCTGTGGAACATTTTAAATACCTGCATTTCTCTTTAAACAATTTTAACTACAAAATTACATGCATTTTCCCAATTAACTTTTTCCTTCTCACAAATGTGTTACAGGCTTCAGTTAACAAATATAACATATTTTTCTTCTTACAATTTTGGTATTCGTTAAATAAATCTTAACTTTAATGTACAAACGAAATATTTTATCCTTTCACATTTCAACATCCAACCTTCAACCTTCTGATATATAAATTGTGGGGACTTTAGATGTGTTTGGCACAAGGCCAATTTACTAAGCATCACCAAGGCCCCTATAATCCATTAAATCACCTGCACATTTGAGTTTGCAGCACCTGGTATTGGATGAGAACTGGTGATACTCCATACATATCATAATGTTTCCTACACAAGATTTATCAACAACGCACAACTTTGAAAAGTTTTGTTCTTCAAAAACAGCAGGTTCTCTTTTGTTATTTACTAATACTTCATTTTCTGTTTAAAACAATGTTATTCTTTTTTTTTATGTATTTTTTTCAAGTTTAAATTGTTAGGGGTCCACAAAAAACCATAATGTTAATTAGTACTCAACATATACAGTTTTTATATTTTTTATATTGATAATATTCCCCTGAGTAGATGAGAATTTTGACACGGTGCACTTTCTTGAATCTTTTGTAAACAGATCACTTTCCTTGGAAACAAAGTCTTTATAATATCAAGCACAATTTAAAATAGAATTCATACTGTATCTGATGGCATTTAACAACTCAATGATTTAATCAAGGACTTCTACCAGAGATTTTTTCATAGTAGTCCACAGAGCACATTCGGTTTATCAGTTGAATGTGTTGGAGTCCCTGTATATAAAGTCTAGGCAACTTTCTCTCCATAAGTAAAAGGAATGGCTGTTGGGTCTTAATATAATCTGTCTGTGGTTTATACTGCTGATTCTTTGGTAATATTTTTCCTTCCCTATTTTTTAGTCATTGTATATATTTATATGCTTTGTTGCTCTTGATTAATTTTTGAAGAACAAGGAACGATAACGGATTAGCTTTCTTTTTTATTCTTGCTTTAATTTTTTTCTTTATATTGATGTGAAGTAGTTGTTTTCTTACATTTGCTACTCTTTCACATGTTAATTTAATATACAGTGGAACCTGTTGTATGCGACCACCCCCCGCTGCCATGAAAAACTGGTCACATACGGCAGGTGATCGCTCACTAAAGGCTCATAGTCATGACCATGACCGTATCTGATGCTAAAAAAACACCGGACACAGAGAAAATTGCCCGGATTTATTAGTTGACAATGTGATGACGTCATCAGTGTCATCCGTTTTCAGAAACTATGATTTTTGCGGATATTTTCAGCTACTCCAATGGAAATTAAGCACAGGAACGTGAACGAAAGCAGGAAATCGGGTTCGGACTTTCTGAGTATAACCAGTTATTTCTCCCAAAATTAATAAATAGATTTTTACTGCATTCATTCGGATGTTTTCTTTCTTTCTTTCTTCGTGAATTGTTTAGTTTGATTTCTGACAAAGACATTTTTCCTTGCCCGGATTTTCACTATGATTGCACGGATCAGCCCGGACCGTGCCCGATGTGCGCGGTAGTCAGATACGGCCATGGTCATGACCTATTTACGCCAGGAACGTAGATTCCACTCATCAGAATGTACATATTAGAATTTTACCATGTAATCTGGTAATAAATAAATGAGAACATAAGAAAATGTCGAAAGAAAATGAGCAACAGCAAAAGAGAACCTGTGATAATACATGGAAAAAAAACATACAAAAAACTGACAGGATGTAGGTAGGGGGTAGAGAAACAGAGAGATAGAGATAGATATACCCAGATAGAAATAGAGTAGATAGATACACAAAAAAATAAAGGAACGCAAGAGATAGACATTTCAGAAAGGGACATAATTGTGATATTCCCAATCCCTGAATTTATCCAATTGAGTACAGAGACTGCAATAAATCCCTTGAACATGTCAAATGCAATACATGTGCAAAACAGCCATTGTTTGACCTGTGAGGTGAACTCAGGCAATGTACATTTCAACAAGAAATAACAGGTTGATACAACACTTCAATAACAAAATAATGAGGAAGTGTTCCTGGCTTAGATCAATAAAAATGAAATAGATCATTTAGTTTTTCCTAATTTAGAAGTTAGCAGTGTACCACCAAAATGGATGTTTTTTAAAGCAGTTGCTTGATCAGTGATTTTCACTGTTGGTATTCTTTTTTATGTGCCCTGTCCCTTCAGGACGTAGGTGATCATGGCTTTCCACGTTTCCCTATCCCTGGTGGCTCTGCGCAAACCTCATTCCGTCATCCACCTGATTAGGTCCTTCAAATACGTTATCCGTTGCTTCCCCCTGTCTCTTTTTCTCTCTATCTGGCCTGTTAGTATCAGATTCTCCAAGCCCTCCTTCCTCATTGCATGTCTCAGGAACTTCAGCTGTCTCTTCCTGATGCTCCATATTAATTTCCTTTTTGTTTCCATCATTTCCAAGACCTCATCATTGCTCACATGCTCGATCCATGATATTCGCAGCATCCTTTTGTAGAACCACATTTCAGTTGCTCCAAGTTTTTCCTTCATTTTTGATGGTATTGTCCAGCATCCACTACCATATTGAAGGACGGGTTCACATAGCAATCCAGTACTCTCTTCCTTGTTTCTAACAAAATTGTTCTTACTCAACTTAGTCGTCGCATTTTGGAGATGGTCGCTCACTAAAGGTCAATTAACATTAGCAAATCGTCTGTGCATAGAAAAACAGTTGTTAACCACAGATGGTTGCTGATGAAGAGGGTCACATACGGCAGGTTCTACTATATATATATATATATATATATATATATACACACACATATGATAGTACTCCAAAACTATAGTATAAATTGTTCATCTTAAAATTAGATTCAAACCTTCCTTGGAGGTATGTTCAGGGCTCTCTACAATTTCCTGCCCCCCCTTTTTTTAGTATTAGTACAATTTGCCTTTTTGCTGTCTCTTCTAGACTCCTGTTCTGCCACCTGTTTTCACAATGTCTTCAAGTAGGTTATGCACTGCTTTGTTGCTCATATTTTATTTTGTTCATGGTATTCTCAGCGTTCTTAAAACCAAATGGATTTTTTTTAAACGGTCGCTTGTCATGGATTTTCATCATTGATGTAAGTCGCATTCTGGAGGTGGTTGCTCACTAAGGATCAATTAACATTAGCAAATCATCCATACATAGAAAAACGGTCGTTCACAACGGGTGGTCGCTGACTGCAGGTTACCACTGTATTGCACATATTGTACCTTGAAAATGCCTGATTTTAAAGATTTTTTTTAATTAATATTACTGATATAAAGTCATTTATAGCTAAGAGTATATTACTTACCATATCGGTGATGTCATATACCAAAAGTACAAATTTAGCATCCCTTAGATACATGGGTACCAGACTTTTAAATCTCTCTTGCCCAGCTGTGTCCCAAATTTGAAATAAAATACGCCGCCGACCATAATTTACTGTCCGAAAAACAAAGACTGCTGAAAAAACAAGAAAAGAATTAAAATAATTAATTTTTTTTTTTTAATCATTTCACCCCAAGCAAGGCGGGAATGCCACTGATGTGCAGGGGGCTACATAATTGTAAAAAGATTAATTAAAAAAGAGTGAGGAGTACAAACTAGTTAGAAAGGAGCAATAGAAAGCTGAGAATGCAGGTGCGATGACAGGTACATAGGTGGAGAGAAAGGGAAGGTTATACGGGGTGAGGAGAGAGCTAGAGTCCAGTGGTTAATAGATGAGTATTGACATTGCATTTAAATTTCTGGAGGTTGTAGCCATCAGGAAAGCAAGAATATGGGAGCGAGTTCCACAGGCGGGAAGTGCAAGAGAAGAAGCTGCAGGAGTAGAATTGTCGTCTGCATTTGGCTAACCTGACTGTGAATGTGTGGGACCCAGTTGCCAGTTTGGTTGCACGAGTAAACACCTGTTGAGGAGGCATCAGTGACTTAAGTTCGTCCGAGCAGAAGCCATGAAAGCATTTATAGAACAGACAAAGGGAGGCCACATTTGGACTATGGGGAAGTGTCTGCAGTCGAGCCGCCATATCAGTACCTATCACATTACAGACTCTCCTTTGGAGCCTGTCGAGAACACTGAGGAGAACGGCAGGGGTGCCTGACCATAAATGGCAGCAGTACTCCATGCACGGATGGATGGTTGACTTGTATATATGCAGGATGGATTCAGGTGGAAAAAACATCCTGGATCGACATAGTGACCCAACCTTCTTAGCAGTAGATTTAGCTATGGATTCAATATAGTGGTTCCATTTGAGGTCTGAGGAGAGGGTAAGGCTGAGGAGGCATAGTGTGTTGCTCTCAGGGAGAATCACTTGGTCCATGCTTATGGGAGGCAGGAGAGGTTGCCTGTGATGGTTGACAGATAACAGCTTGGTCTTAGACACAAAAAGAATTTTTTTTATATATAATCATTTCACCCCAAACAAGGTAGTACTACCACTGGTGTGCAGGGGGTTACATAACAGGAGAGTGAAGAATAAGGAGAATAGATCACAGTAGGTGTCGAAGAAAAGGTAAGAGAAGGATGGGAACACTGGTATGAAGAAAGCTGCATAAGAGTAAAGTGTAAAGGGAGACGAACAAGGTACTGGATGCTGGGGAACAGATAGGAATCAAAGAGATAAAAGATATATATATATATATATATATATACACACACACACACACAGTACTGTGCGAAAGTATTAGGGCAAGAAATATTTTATCTTTTAGGAGGCATATTGACAGAAAATAAAGTTTAATTAAAGTAATTTAATTTGATTTACTCAACAAATGCTTTAACAAGAAAAATTACTTGTAACAAAATAAATTTAATATTAACTATAATAGCCTTTTGCTTTGAAATAATAAAATAGCGTCAATTTACCAATCGCACCTAGTATACATATATATATATTTATATATATAGTACTGTGCAAAAGTATTAGGACAAGAATGATTTTAATCTTTTATGAGGCATATTGACAGAAAAAAAACAATCTAATTAAAGTAATTTTATTTAATTTACTCAACAAATGCTTTAACAAGAAAAAAATACTTGTTACAAAATAAATTTAATAATTTTGCTCTGATCACAGCCTTCATTCTGTCAGGCATTGACATCACAAGCATCTTCAACTTATCTAATGAGATCTCCTGCCAAGCAGCTTGTATTTGTTCCCAAAGTGTGTCTTGCGAAGTAACATTAGATTTATCAATTTTTTTTATCCAAAATATCCCATAGATGTTCAACAGAGTAGTTTAAAAAGAACTTGTTTAATAGAAAATAGGAAAAATTAAATATAACTTCTTTTTAATACATTTCTTTTACACCTAATTTTAAATAATCAATATTTATTAGCAATTTACTTGGCTTTTTACCCTGTATTTGAATTTCAGTAAGGTTTTTAGGAAAATCACCCCTGTCCTAATACAGAGGTGATTTTCCTACGGTAGTGTGCAAAAGTTTTAGGACAGAGGTGATTTTAAACTTTATTTTGATGCCTCACAAAAGATAAAATAGTTCTTGTCCTAATACTTTTGCACAGTACTGTATATGTGTGTGGAAGGACTGAAAAATAAAATTAATGTCATATCCGTTAATAATAATAATAAACTAATCAAGCTCGTCACATATTTAAAACAATTGACTTTATAGTTTCTAATAACCTTACAACCACAACTAAATCCTATACAAAAAAACAATTTAGTGTATCAATTGACATGCGCACTAAGAGATTGTATCTCTGATACCAATAATAAAACCCAGTGCGTTGTGGTGCATTGGATATCGGCTCAGAATGAGAAATCAGGGAGCCAAGTTTGAATTCCAGCCAAATTCATTGCATTCACTTACGCACAAATACCCTTGGGAAAGGTATTAATACATCTCTTCCTTCCAGTTATAGGTTAAATAGCAGGACAGACTGGGTTCTATAGCCTTGGTTGGCCACCAGTCTACCGCAGAAAGCAATGGCAACCTACTGTAGGATAATCTTCTTTTAACTGTAAAAGGGTGGGACCTTGTTGCTAGTCTGGTTACATGAATAAATTCTTGTGGTGGGGGCACCAATGACCTAAGTTCATTGCGCAAATACACTTGGTTATGGTATTAATCCATCTCTTCCCTCCAGTTATGGGTTAAATAACAGGACAGATTAGGTTCGATAGCCTTGGCCGACAACTAGTCTACCGCAGAAAGTAATAGCAACCTACTGTAAGATAATCTTCTGCCCAGTCAGTCATGTCTCTTTCGAGGACATGATCGCCCAAGCGTGTATCACGTATGGCACTTAACTGACTGACATACGTTGATTTTATTACAATTCATGCATTACAATCATGAATTAGTTTTAAAGCTTTCATTACACCTGAGCAATGCCGGGCTATACTGCTAGTATATAATAGAAGCACTCTTTCATATGTGGCAGGAATATAAAAAAAATAGAACAAATGGTAGACTTGCAAATATATAATAACAAAACAAATCCTAGGTACAAATATTCAAATACTTTCTTTAAAATTCCTTTGAAAACAGAAATGCTACAACTTTTTGTTCTAAATTTTAGAACCTGAGAATAAATACAGGTGAGAGAGTTTTCCTCAAAGTTTAAATTTAAGGGCGTTTCTTACCTCGGACTTACCTCCAACTGTAGGTTTGTACTGGTCCTCGAATATCCCTTTTGTGAATCTCATTGCAAGTGATGACTTGCCCACTGATATGTCCCCAACAGTGACAACTTTTACTTTCTGGATAATTTCAGGGGTCACCTTCTCATTACTGGAATTCTTTGAGTATTTACGCTCACCCATTCTGAAGAAGAAAAAAACGTCTCATTAATAATTCAGTCATATTTGTTACATGATTGGTGATCATATCTCTTTCAAGACATGACTGACTGGGCAGATTTTCCTGCAGTAGGTTGCCATTACTTTCTGCAGTAGGTTACCAAACAAGGTGTTAGAACCCAGTCTGTTCTGCTATTTAACCCATAGCTGGAAGGAAAAGAGATAGATTAAAACCTTTTTCAAAGGTCATTTGTGCATAAGTGAATGAAATTAATTTGACCGGAATTTGAACTCAGCTCTCGGATACCTCATTCCAAGACTATATCCATTACATCACAACACACATCGTTAATGTTTTAACTTTAAGAACTGTAACAAATTGTATGGCATGTGATTAATGATTTCCCCCACACCACAGCCTGGAAATTAAATCACAGACTTAATCATTGATTTTTTATTATATCACACCAAGCAAGGCAATAAAGCCACTAAGACACAATGTGTTACTGAGTGCAAAAGATTAAGGAACAAAAACATTACAAAAGAGTGAGAACAATTGAAGAATAATTAAGACTATTGTAGATCACAATTGACATTACATTTAAATTGTTTCAGATCAAAGTTGAGTGGAAAGTATGAAGCTGGATGAGAGTTCCATAATCAAGAAGTGCAAAAAAAGAAACTCTTAGCATAGAACTTACAGTTACATCTAGCCATTTCAACTGTAAAATGATGAGACCTTGACAGGGAAGCAAGAAGCTGGAAGAGAGTTCCACAAGTGAGAAGTGCTATAAAAGAAACTCTTAGCATAGAACTTACGGTTACATCTAGCCTTTTCGACTGTAAAATGGCGAGACCTCGCCAGGGAAGCAAGAAGCCGGAAGAGAGTTCCACAAGTGAGAAGTGCGATAAAAGAAACTGTTAGCATAGAACTTATGGTTACATCTAACCATTTCAACTGTACAATGCTGAGTCCTTACCGCCAATGTAATCTTCTATGTGCCATGTCGCTTCAGAACGTAGGGGATCATGGCCCTCCACATCTCTCCATCCCCTGTAGCTCTTAATACCCTTTCTCCTGTTATTTGGCTCAGCCTCAGCTTCACCGTCCATCTGCCCAAGTCCATCAAGTATGTCACACATTGTTTTCCTTTGTCTCTCTTTCCCTTTATTCATCCCATGGGCATCAGATTCTCTAAGCCCTCCTTCCTCACTACATGTCCCAGAGACTTCATCTTTTTTTTCCAGATGTTAATTATCAGTTTCCTTTTCGTGTCCATCTTCTCCAAAACCTCATCATTGCTCACATGTTCTGTACAGGGCCAAAATCATAGCCAATCTAATCAGTAAGTGCTATACGTGATACACTCTTGAGCAATCATGTCTAAAAAAAGACATGACTTATTGGGCAGAAGATTATCCTGACTTTCTGCGATAGACTGGTTGCCAACCAAGGCTATAGAACCCAATATGTCTTGTTATTTAACCCATAACCCATATTTCTTCAGTTCTTACTATGGCATCTTCCTCGGAAACTCAATGAATGGCTTTATTCAAAAATTTTGCAAAGAATTCAGTTGTTGCATATGCACAAGCAAAACAGTTAATTGCATAGGACTGATTTACTATAAGGCTGCCTGAAAAACTTAGCCACCCCAAAAAAAAAATTGTTTAAATATTGAAATTTTTCAAAATTTTCTTTGTCAATCAGAAAGTTTAGGGTTTAATCAATAAGATTGCACTGAAAAAACAAAAAAAAAAACCAAAAAAAAAGATAATCAACAAATTAACAGGTGGTAGTAATGTTGTACAGGTGAGTGGTTCCAGAATGGAGGATCGATTTACTATAACTTTGTATGAAAAACTGAGCCCCCACTAAAATTGTTTAAATATTGAAATTTTTCCAAATTTTTTTGTCAATCGGAGAGTTTTGGGTGTAATCGATAAGATTGCACTGAAACAAAGTAAAAAATAAAATAAAATAAAAAACAACAAATTTAAAGGTAGTGGTAGTCTCCTTCAGGTCTGCCAACTTAATGTTTCAAAGTGATATATGTGTATGTGCGCATGTGATGCAGTAGATATTGGCTCTGAATGAGAAATCGGATAGCCGAGTTCAAATTCCAGTTGAATTCATTGCATTCACTTACATGAAAATACCCTTGGGAAAGGCATTAATCCTTTGCTTCTCTTTCCAGCTATGGGTTAAGTAGCAGGACGGATTGGGTTCTATAGCCTTGGTTGGCAACCAGTCTACTGTAGAAAGTTGTGGCAACCTACTGCAGGAAAAATCCTCTGTTCAATCAGTCCTGTCTCTTTCAAGACATGATCACCTAAGAGAGTATCAGCAGGACAGACTGGGTTCTATAGCCTTTGGTTGGCAACCAGTCTACTGTAGAAAGTAGTGGCAACCTATTGAGGGAAAAATCCTCTGTTCAATCAGTCCTGTCTCTTTCAAGACATGATCACCTAAGAGAGTATCAGCAGGACAGACTGGGTTCTTGGTTGGCAACCAGTCTACTGTAGAAAGTAGTGGCAACCTATTGCGGGAAAAATCCTCTGTTCAATCAGTCCTGTCTCTTTCAAGACATGATTACCTAAGAGAGTATCAGCAGAACAGACTGGGTTCTATAACCTTGGTTGGCAACCAGTCTACCTCAGAAAAAAAGATAACATACTGTGGGGAAAATTTGTCTTGTCAGTCATGGCTCAAAAGAGACATGATCGCTTAAGCGTCTATCACATATGGTACTTAACTGACTGAGTAAGCGAGTGATAAATGTTTACTGCTTTTATCAAGTGTTTTTAGGAAATTGAAGTCCATTCAAAAAATCACTTTGAAAGGAGCATATCTGAAATGTCAGAATTTTATTTCCATCAAAGAACAAGTCCAATTATCAGCAGGAAATTCTTTAAGGACTTCTGTTGACGAAGCATTTCCTCCTTTTACTCACCACAGTCAGTTTCAAGAATACACCCACGGCGCACACTGACATGAATGTCTTTGGTAAACAAACACTAACCTACATCCTCTTGGGATAAAAAACGAAATAAAGGACTTTCTCTAATTAGCTTTTGTATTCAGTATATATATTTACTAGCAGTATAGCCCGCCGTTGCTCGGATGTAATGAAAGCTTTAAAACTAATCCATGGTCCTGGAGCTCAGATTCTTTGGACGTTGGCACGAAAGACTAAAAAGCAATAGTTGTTTCCAGTTAAAGCGAAACCGTAGACTGAAAGAAAAATGAATGGATATAAGTCAAATTTTGATTTCCTGGTATCGATATCAAATAAGTTTTTTTCGTCGTAAACTGAATTTTGAAGGCTAAATAAGTCCTCTGAGTAAATGGTATCATGGCTGAGACTAAGAACTACAATTATACCTACTTAGAGCCAAACCCAAAGCAAAAACTAAAATAAAAGGGCTGAAAAAACACAGATATACAGGCAGATAAACAGACACACACAAACATCTTGCCTTTTATATATATATTATCGATTTTCTGCACTATTGTAAGAACTACAACATTGAAACTTCTGAATATCATTTCTTATGTCTTTGTCTATGAGTTTATCATATTTGATTAAAATTGAACCACTCCTTTTATAACCTGACTTTTTTTAATTATCGATATTTATCGGGGGTACCTCGACACAAAACCTAGCTAAGAATATTCGTAGACGCTTATAGTACAACTGTGTAAATTTTTAAGAAAATCGGTTCAGCCATTTCAGAGTCTATAGGTAACAGATACACACACAAAGTTCCATTTATAAATAAGTTTAGATTAAGATTTATGTTACGGGGCGTTACCCACTTAACTATGGACTCTTCCTACAAGTATATTAACTGAGAGTTAATCACTCTCATAGCTTCAGTTCAGCTCAGCACAGTCTGTCAGTCACTAGTAAGCCAAGCTTATATTTACTCTTTTCTCTTGTATCTATTTTTGACTTAATATATGTTGTTAATCTTACCACTGTGTTTCGAGTTATCATTTCGTGGTCCCATCACTGGTTCACATCATTTTATATTTCTCAAACTTTTGATCCTTTTTTACTGGGTATAATGATAAACTACATCTGGCAGCAAGACCGCTGATCAGAACAATGGATATTTTGAGGAGCAGGAAACCACTACTTAACTGTTGTTCTTCCCAGGCCCACCCTGACCCAAGATGATAGCACTTGTTAAGGTCTCAGCGATGGACAAATAAGGAAACCCCACCAAACAAAGATCAAAAACACTGGAAAAAGTATAAAAATATATTTTTATTGTAAAAATAATAGAAATACATTTTTATGAAAAAATTACCAACAATACATTTTTCATAAAAAAAAATTGACACATTTTAAAAAATGACCAACAATACAGTTTAAAGTAAAATGTCCAATGATTTACATTTTCTAGCAAAATTGAACACGACATTGTCAAATTTTTTTTTAAATTGTTACAATTAATCTCATTGCTTTTAAGGAGAAAAAAGTTTTCACTCATTTGAATTTGTTAGATTTGGTTTAAAAAAAAAAATACAGCTAAGCAATTATAATTTTGGTACCTCTAATAATTTACTGAAAAAAAAAACAAAAAAAAAAACAGTATATCATGATGTTAAAAAGCCTCAAACTTAATAAAAACAAAGTTTTATCATCAAAGTGTTTATGTTACTATTAAGAGAAAGGACCAAAGTATTTTTTTTTAATTATCTTTTCCAATGTTCAAAATTTTGGTAAAAAAAATCTTGATTTTGCTTTTTTGCATCAGGAGTGTACCAAAGATTACTATGGAAATTTTAGCACTGTTTTCCGACAAAAAAACACATCAATTTGAAAATTCTTACAAAAATCAAATGTCTTATTTTAATGAAACTTTCAGGACTTATTCACAAATGAATGAAATTATTTCTAAATTTATCATTTTTAGAAAATCTTGGCAATTTTTTTTTTTTTTTTTTTTTACACGTTACACCCAACTCCAATTAATTTCATGAAATTTCTAGAAATTTAATAATGTCCACAAACTGTTTTGTTAGTTAAATGCAGGGCATCTTGGAGATAACATTTTTTTTTTTTTCAAAAAGTGACATTTTACCAAAACTCTGCTAAAAATAGTAAAATCAAAAATGCATTAAAACTATGTCATTTTTTTATTTAGATAAGCTTTTTATTGCTTTTAGAAATCCTATATATTAAGGATTTCATATTCTCAAGAAAAAAACAATGAATTTTTTTTTTTAATTCTTTTTCTTTTTTGTTAATTATGATGATTTATAGTTTCACATAGCTTTTAAATTTCTTCCAGTCACTGTGTGTATTTAGTTACTAAGTTATTAAGTAGAGACTATCTTTACTAATTGAAAATTGAAAGGCTTAATATGAATCATTTTGCACTAAAAAATTTTAATTAATTTTTAATTTTTTTATTTTAAATTATTCATATTTTTAAACTATGGTATGTCAAAAGAGATATATTCATTAAAAAAATCACATGTTTCAATTGTTCCTCTTACAAAATGTTTACTTAGGTTTCAAAAATTTATGCCAATTCTAGTCAACCATACTTAGCTTATCACCATGTCTGGCTGTCATCAATCACTTCGAAGATCAGAAAGACAAACGCTCCATGACTTTAATTCTAAATTTCATGCTATAAACAAGTAATACTTGATTCAAATCTGATTTGTCTAACTTTAAATTTGCTAATTTTCCAAAAATAATGTGTTACAGATGTATAATTTCTTTTGCAAGATTTGTAAAACCCAAGGATTAACTAAGTTGTCAATCTGTTAAAATGGAGAGAAAAAAAAGATAACATTTGAAAACTAAAAAAGTTGAGATTCTAATCAATATAATTTCTATCTGAAATTACACCTGAGTATTTTGCTTACTGGAAATATTAAATTTGATCATTTAGTTTTCAATGAAAGCTTCATTAGGCTTTTTTCATTTTTTTAAAAATTCTCTTTAAAACTTAGGAATCAAAAATGAGTGGCTGTACCTATTATGATTTACTCATGAAATAATGTCATTTTCTTTAATTAATTATAAAGTTTGAATATTCATATTTAGATCTCAGCATTAAAAACCAACCAAACCAACTCGTGCAGAAACCTTGAAATAGTTTGTCTCATAGAATTCCTGAATAAAATTATAGGCTATTATTACTAATCTCATATTTTTATCGTAATTCATATGGTAAACATAATGGACATTGGGCATGAGTCCTGTACAATGATACACAAATCCGCGACATACTGGTCTTGTCCACTAACCAATGAAAGCTGTTTCCCACTGAGGCTGTATAGACGTCACTAAAGTAATTCCCTATTATTACTAGCCCCACCCATAAACGTGTTGGTTTTCTTTTAAAAATAATTCATGATGCAAAATGAAGAAATAATGTTATAAATTTTACTATTAATTACGCATATTTTAATTTATATTTGCAATAATTATTACTTATATTATACAACTAGCTGTACCTGGCCAATGAAATAAATAGGATATCGATAATAATTCATGAAAAAAAAAATAAATAAATAAATAGAAAGCTTTCTTTTTTAAAAAGGGAAGGGACTTCTATTGTTTACGCCTGCCAAAATAGAAATAATAATAAAAAAATGGCTTAGGTTTAAAAAAAAATAAAACAAGAAATTTATTTACTAAAACAACGAAATGGGAATTGTGCACTAAATTTGAGAATCGTGTATAATTATTTATATAGTTTGTATGTGTATGAATTTCGTATTTGCTTACAGAAATTCTAGAATATATAATTTCGTTTACCTTAAATATGGAGTTTTCCTATGTTTTCTATGAAATAACAAAGTTGTCTGTAAGGCATTCATATTGAAAATGAAAGTTTTTTGCTTCGGCTTTCATCGGCTCTAATCGAGTTTGCAAAATATTTTTTTTTTAATATTGTAATATTTTTTATATTAGTTATAAAAACATGCTCATATTTGATTTAAATGCTATAGTAAAATTTCAAGACTATTGGTGCAGCCATTTTCTAGATTAGCGGATAGTAAAAAATGGACAAGTACATTTTTACTTACATAGATTCAGCCATTTTGTAGTCTATACGTAACAGACGCACACACAAATTCCCATTTATAAATAAGTTTATATATATATATATATATATATATATAGATATGTGTGTGTGTGTGTTACACACGCACAAAGGATTTTATGTGCAGATAATAAACAGAATGGCAATTATAATGCAATATATAGCTGCGCTGGCCCTAAACAATGCCAAATATACATATTATGACAGAGAGTTAGTCTATTTATTTGCTAAATTTGACTAGTTCAGGTTTAATGCGGGGCCTAACATGTGAAGATATAGACCAAAATGATCTAATTTTCTCAGCCTGACATTTGGAATGCCACAATCCTCAAAGAACTGCACTCACTTCACTCATTATAGTGAAATGGGGAGATGAAAGCCGAGAGAACATGTCTCCTTGAACTAGATATTATAAGAGGACCGAGTAATAAGTTCTCCAGTACTATAAAACAAGTTTCAGACCAAATAGAATATTGAAACTGGTATCAAAATTATGGAAATCTATTCCTCTTCACAATCACAGAGGTCGATTAACAAGTAAAATCTTAAAAGTTCTTGGCCAAATAGAATAATGAAACTTTTTTTTAAATAATCATATCGCTCCAAGCAAGGCATTTAATTGTCACAGTTTTGCAGGATGTTACATCGGAAAAAAGTTATGAGAAAGAGTGACAGGTTATAGGGGGTTTCAGGAAGTGGAGAAGAGAAGGTCGAGAATACTGATGAGAGTGGAGTGGATGGAGAAAAGAGTATGAGAGAGAGAATGCAGGTCAGTGAGATATAAGATGTCTATTGACTTTACATTTAAATTCTTGGAGATTATAGCTGTCAGGAAAGCAAGTAAATGGAAGGGAATTCCACAGGCGGGAAGTGCAAGAAAAGAAGCTGCTGGAGTAGAATTTGCATTTACAATTTATTGGTTTCACAGTAAAAGGGTGGGACCCAGTTGCTAATCTTGTGGCTTAAGTAAATTCGTATATAGGGGACACCAGTGAGCTAAGTTAATTGAAGTAGCAGCCGTGAAAGTATTTGTAGAAGAGACACAGGGAAGCCACATTGCACCGGTGAAAAAGTGACTGTATCCAAACTGCCAAGGATCTATCACATTACAGATTCTCTGTTGGATTTTGTCAAGGACAGCTAGGTGATATCAGAATGAAAAAAGTCTATTCTTCTTCAAAATTACAAATGTTGATTGATAAGTAAGTTTTCCAATCCAAGAAAACATGTTTTGTGGTGCAGTGGATATCGGCTCGGAACGAGAAATCGGAGAGCCGGGTTCAAATTTCAGTTGAATTCATTGCATTCACTTATGTGCAAATACCCTTGGGAAAGGTACTAATTCATCTCTTCCTTCCAGTTATGGGTTAAATAACAGGACAGATTGGGTTCTATAGATTTGGCTGGCAACCAGTCTACTGCAGAAAGCAATGGTAACCTACTGCGGGATAATCTTCTGCCCAGTCAGTCATGTCTCTTTCGAGACATGATCACCCAAGCGTGTTTCATGTATGGCACTTAATTGACCAAGAATAATGAAATTGGTATTAAAAAAAATGTATTTCTCTTCAAGATTACAAGTTTTGATAGATAAGCATAGTCTCCCATCATGGAAAACAAGTTTTAAACCAATTCTTACGTGCCATGTACCTTAAGCACATTGGCAATCATGGCTCTCCACAATTTCCATTGTAGCTCAATAAATTTTATCTTTTTGTGATCTCTTCTAAGCCCTGTTTTGGCATCCATTTACACAAGTTCTTGAGGTCGATACAGCTTTTTGGTGCCCCCTCTTGCTTTCAAATGCATCAAATTTTCCAAGCTGTCTTTCTTCATTACGTACCCTGGAAATTTCAACTCTCTCACCCTGATTTTAAGTATAAGTATCCATTTTTATCCTTCTCACAAAACCTCGTGGTATTCTCATCATCCTTCTGTAGAACACATGTTCAATGTCTCCCTATCTCTGGTAGCTCTTAGCACGCTTTCTCCTGTTACACCACCCAAACTCTGCTCTGTCATCCACTAGCTCAAGCTCATAAATCTAGAATATAAATGTATAGAAACAAGCATGGCCACAAAATGAGGGATCAGTTTATATTGATTATATTATAAAATTGATCCCCAATTTTATGTCCACATAATTTCTTATAAAGAGATATATATTCTTCTTCTATGTGCCTTGTCCTTTCAGGACGTAGGCGATCATGGCCTTCCACATATCCCTATCCCTGGTGGCTCTCAGCACGCTTTCTCGTGTTACACCATGCAACCCTCATTCCGTCATCCACCTGATCACGTTCTTCAAATATGTTATCCGCTGCTTTTCCCTGTCTCTTTTCCCTCTATCTGGCCTGTTAGTATCAGGTTCTCCAAGCCCTCCTTCCTCATTGCATGTCCCAGGAAATTCAGGTGTCTCTTCCTGATGCTCAGTATTAATTTCCTTTTCGTTTCCATCATTTCCAAAACCTCATTGCTCACATGCTCGAGCCATGATATTCGCAGCATCCTTCTGTAGAACCACATTTCATTTGCTTCAAGTTTTTCCTTCATCTTTGATGATATTGTCCAGCATTCACTGCCATATTGAAGAAATGACATCCCATAGCAATCCAGTACTCTCTTCTTTGTTTCTAGCGAAATTGTCCTGTTTCTTAATACTCTTCTCAGCTCCTGGAATGCATCCTTGTGCTTCTGGATCTCAGGAATATAAATGTATAAAATCTGCTGTGACCACAAAGTGAGAGGTCAGTTTATATATTGATTTTAATATGGAACTGATCCCCCACTTTATATCCAGTGTGCTTCTGTAGAAGCACATTTCAGTTACTTCAAGTTTTTTCTTCATCTTCGAAGATAGCACCAGTAAAAACATGAAAAATACTGGAATTTTGCCTCACCAAAAAAAAAAAAAAAAAAAAAACACGAGAAATTTCTTTTAAAAAAACTGTAAATATTCCGACTAAAATTTTTTGCGAGAAAAGCTCTTTATTCAATATTTGTTGGAAATAATTGAATCTGGAGATTAAAAAGGAAAAAAAAAAGAAACAAGATTTTTTTCACATATGCTGGAATCGTTAGAAAGGAGTGTCAAAGATGCAGATTAAACGAACTGATTCTGCATATGTTTAAAGTGTTGATTTTCATTCAAGTGTTAACAACAAAAAAAGCGCAGAAATACGGGCGGGAATTGTAACAAAACGTAAACAGAAAAATAAACTAACACTTCAGGAAATATCGGACGAATGTCAAAGAATCCTAAATCTGAGACGCAATACGAAAGAATTTCAGGAAAAATAAAAATTAAATCAGTAATCGACAAGTTGTTACCAGATCAAAAAAGAATTAGAACGATGACAAAAATGACACTAAATTTTTCAAAAGTGGCGAAAAGTGTTTTTCAGAGTATATAAAAATGGTAAAGAAATGTGCGAAGACGGTGTAATAATGTCATGAATGGGAAAAATGGAAACACAAAAGACATTGCAATCAAAGAACGGTTCATTGAAGAAAGGTCGGCAACAAATGAAGAACTATTGATGCACAAACACCTCAAGAATTTGTTGAACGTACAAATCCAATAACCAGAAAAAGGAAACGTACGGAAAAACATGTGCGTTGTGGTACAGTGGATATCGGCTTGGAACGAGAAGTCGGGGAGCCGAGTTCGAATTCCAGTTGAATCCATTGTATTCACTTACGCGCAAATACCCTTGGGAAAGGTATTAATCCGTCTCTTCCTTCCAGTTATGGGTTAAATAGCAGGACAGATTGGGTTCTATAGCCATGGTCGGCAACCAGTCTACCGCAGAAAGCAATGGCAACCTAGTGCGGGATAATCTTCTGCCCAGTCAGTCATATCTCTTTCGAGACATGATCGCCCAAGCGTGTATCACGAATGGCACTTAACTGACTGACGGAAAAACTAGACTGATCCAAAACGTAAAAAATACAAAGTTCATTAGATTGATGAACTCGACAGAAAGAGGAGTGAATAGTAATAATATAAAATGAAATATTTAATAATAAAAATAAATTTCAAAATGGGCGAGTAGATAATAAACCCCCGGTAATATAAATCAACTAAGCTAGACTCATTAAATAAAGAACTCCATGTTCCTTATTTAAAAGGTTGGGTTTCAGTCAAGAGTAGTTCCAACAGCCATTAATGCGAGTACCCTTAGCAAGACTTAATACTATAATCGCTAGATCTTCTTCTTCTTCTTCTATGTGCCCTGTCCTTTCTGGACGTAGGCGATCATGGTTCTCCACGTCTCCCTATCCCTTGTGGATCCCAGTATGCTAGCTCCTGTTACTCCTTTGCAACCCCCGTTCCGTCATCCACCTGGTCAGGTTCTGCAAATATGTTATCCGCTGTCTTCCTCTGTCTCTTTTTCCTTCTATCTGGCCTGTCAGTATCAGGTTCTCCAGGCTCTCCTTCCTCGTTGCGTGTCCCAGGAACTTCCGTTGTCTCTTCCTGATGCTCAGTATTAATTTCCTTTTCGTTGCCATTCTTTCCAACACCTCATCGTTGCTTGCATGCTCGGTCCACGATATCCGCAGCATCCTTCTGTAGAACCACATTTCCGCTGCTTCCAGTTTTGTCTTCATTTTCGATTATATTGTCCAGCATTCACTGCCGTATTGAAGAACTGACATCACAAAGCAATCCAGCACTTTTCTTTGTTTCTAGTGAAATTTTCCTGTGTGTTAGTACTTTACTCAGCTTCTGGAACGCGCCTTTGCCATGACAATTCGTCTTCGGATCTCAGTGTCGCACTTTCCATCTTCTGTTGGAACACTTCCTAGGTATTTAAATCTTTGCACCTGCTTTATTCTGGTATCCCCCACCTGTATTTGGCATTTTGGGTTGCACCTTTTGCTGATGACCATGCATTCAGTTTTCTTAAAGTTTATTTGTAGTCCTTTTTTGTCACTCTCCACCGCTACCTTCCGTAGGAGGTCTTGTAGTTTCCTTTCCGTGTCTGCAATCAGCTCTGTATCATCTGTATACCTTATGTTGTTCAAGTTGTGGCATCCAATAACAAATCCTGGCATGTCATCTAGAGTCCTCAAAATATTCTCGCTGTACAGGTTGAACAAATCCGGTGAAAAGACAATACGTGTTAAAAACAGCATTTAAGCAAAATCATTCTTCTTAGAGTCTCAAAATTACATATCTGCTCAACTTCAAATCCAAACATAAACGAAGCAATTTTGTTTTTTTATTTATTAATCTGACAGACTTTATCACTTTCAACATTGGTTTTAGTGGGAATATTTGAGTAGACGCTCAATTTATTCATTGAATTATATTTATTTTCGTCTCATGCCGGAGAGCGAATATTTTCCGTTAAAAGAAAATTTCTCTAATATTCAGGTTGGTTGACGAAAATAAATGTACTGTTTAATAAATAAACGGAACGTCTATTCAAACATGAGCATCCTGTAAAAATAATGTTAAAATGATAAAATCTGTCGGAGCAATAAATAAAAATTAATTACATCGCTAGAAGATATATATATATATATATATAGGTGTGTGTGTGTGTGTGTGTGTGTGTGTGTGTGTGTGTGTGTACTTGGGCAGCGACTTCTCTTTTATACAGGTTTCATTAAAAATGACAAAGTTTTTAATGTAATTTTTCATGTGTTATTTTTTTCCTTTTCAGAACTTAAATTATATAAGAATTGTTCAAAGCTTGAAAATACAAAACCTTTGGACGATTCTTATATAATTTAAGTTCTGAAAAGAAAAACAAAACAAGAACACAAGAAAAATTATATAAAAAAAACTCAATTATAATAACTCGTTTGTCGTTTTATATATAATAACTTAGTTTTTAGTCATAATAAAATTAAATCAGTATACATTTGTATTAAAAAGTGTTCGATGCAATCATATTGAACTTTTGAATATCTTTCATTTGTAAACGAGTTACTACGAGACCCAGGTTTCTACCATGTAGTGTCTTCAGGCGATTTGCAATAGCAGATGTTACCTTTTTTTTTTTAAGAACGCTCATGTAACGCGGATGCTTTGAACACGTAATGTTAAAAATTAGAAGAAATTATAACGTTTTCATTTATAGTTGTATGAAACTAAATAGGTATTTTATGGCATGGTTACACTTAGTCATAATTTCTGTTCTTTCATTCAGTAATTCATTTTTGTTTGGGAATAACATAATAGCTAACTTTTCTTCCTGGCACAGTCTACATATTTTGCCACTGTTGTAAGGCTTGGCTGTTTTCACTATACTCCATGTTATGTCTGGGTATTTTCCATATTTTAATTTCAATTTCCACACATGGCTAGCCAATTTTGTAAGTTTTCTATTTTAAATGTAGACCTGTGATTGAACCACCTGGTCTTAAATGTGCATTTGGTTGATCCCAAATATGTTTCATTTTGACCATTTAAGTCATGTACTTTTGCTTTGTAAACAAGTCCTTCAAGTGGGTATTTATTTTTGTTCCTACAGTTACATGCTTTATTAATGACCTTGTTTTGTACAATGCTATTTAAATTTCTGGCGATTTGTTTCTTTATGAAATTTTCTAAATTACTAGTACAGCAATAACTATCTAAACTTATTTATAAATGGAACTGTGTGTGTGTGTGTGTGTGTGTGTGTGTGTGTGTATTTGTGTGTCCGTCCGTTACCTATAGACTCCGAAACGGCTGAACCGATTTTCCTGAAAATTTACGCAGTTGTACTATAAGAGTCTGCGAGTGTTCTTGGCTAGGTTTTGTGTCGAGGTACCCCCGATAAATATCGAAAATCGATAATCGAAAAAATCGGGTTATAGAAGGTGTGGTCTGATTTTAATCAAATTTAGACAAAGACATAAGAAACGATATTCAGAAATTTCAAGGTTGCAGTTTTTACAATAGTACCGAAAATCGATGATATATATAAGGCAAGATGTTTGTGTTTGTGTGTGTCTATTTATCTGCTTGTATGTTCAGCCCTTTTATTTTAGTTTTTGCTTCGGGTTTGGCTCTAAGTAGGTATAATTGTAGTTCTTCGTATCAGCCATGATACCATTGATTCAGAGGATTTATTTAGCCTTCAAAATTCAGTTTACGACAAAAAAAAACTTATTTGATATCGATACCAGGAAATCAAAATTTGACTTACATTCATTCATTTTTCTTTCAGTCTACGGTTTCGCTTTAATTGGAAACAACTATTGCTTTTAAGTCTTTTGTGCCAATGTCCAAAGAATCTGTGCTCCAGGACCATGGATTAGTTTTAAAGCTTTCATTACACCCGAGCAACGCTGGGCTATACTGCTAGTGTATATATATATATATATATATAGTGTATCAAGTCAGCAGATAATTTTCTAAACATATACTGTTAAATATAAGAGACAATGAATGCTTATTATGTTAAATCATGAGCCGTTCTAAACATCGTATTTCGGCTTTAATTTCAGGTGAAAATAAAGACAAAAATTCTCCAACAATTGGATAATTTTTTATTAATTTGGTTCTAAGCTTTCGGCTCACATGACCCATCTTCAGAGAGTTTACAAAGACGTTAACACAAAAAAAAATCCACCATCAGCGACGATTTTATCTTGTGTTGACAAAACTCCGCTAAGCAACGGCAACAGTTACCAAAAATAGCAAACGCAGTTCGCAAATTTGCAATGCGGTTCTATGACGTCACACCGCATGACAGCACGAAATTTTAACAGAACCATATATTTAAATGGGATGTAATGTGTTATGACCAGATTTAAACGTGATTTTATTAAGTGTGGATTGTTTGGATTTTATATAGATGGCCTCCAATATCTCAAGGTTCTTTTTACTGTGTGTATGAGTGAGGATTATTGTATTGTTGACTAAAATCTGTCTGATATTACCTACATGGTCATGTTTTTTTTAGAAATGTTGTTTAATTGTACTCTGATCAGCAAGGTGACAGGTAAGTCTATGGGAGAGCGTGGTTGTATTAAAACCAATATATGTAGTGGGTTTATTATTAGTACCAGAGATACAATCTCTGAACGGACATGTAAATTCATACACTACATTGTTTTGTTTTGTTTTTGTTGTTGTTGTTTTTTTTGTAGAGGATTTAGTTGAGTGCTTGTAGGGTTATTAGAAACTATGAGGTCAATTGTTTTGAATTTTTATAATATATGATGGGTTTAATTTGATTATTACAATCTACTGGTTTAACATTCCTACGTATTATGTTTTTGAGAGTTTCTTCATCTTGTTTGTAATTATTATGTATTTGGTTGCAATAGTATAAGTTAATAGTGTTATGTTTATTTTGATGTAAACCATTATTATGATGATTATCAATATCGTTAGAGCTATTGCTAAGTTTGTTGAGATACATTTTAATTTGTTGATCAATAACGGAGTTAGGAAATCCAATCCATTATTGACAAGTGTTTGCTTAATGTTGTGTAATTCTTTATAAAATATAGATTTGGAAGAAGATATCATTTGTGTGCGTTGAATTAAGTTTTTTATAACAGCTAACTTATATCGTTGGGGGTACTCACTATTATAATCAAGAAGACACAAGTTTATGCTAGTTGGTTTCCTATATAGAGAAATAGTAAATCTATGTGTGCTAGAATCAATGAATACATCAAGAAATGGAATTCTGTTATTAATATTAAGTTCTAATGTAAATTTGAGGACGGATTGATTTTCAACTTTGTTTTTAAGTTGTTTAATTTGATCGATATTCTTAGCTAAAATGAAGATGTTTTCTATGTATCTTACATATATAGAGGGTTTATTGTTATTAATTATTTTATTTTCTAAATTTGCCATATGATAATTAGAAAACAGAGGGGACCTAAAAGAGATCCCATCGCAATACCATCTAAGTAAATCCAGTACAAAAAAACAATGTAGTGCATCAATTTACATGCCCGTTCAGAAATTGTATCTCTGGTACTAATAATAAATCCACTACATATATTGGTTTTACTACAACCTCGCTCTCCCGTAAACTTACCTGTCACCTTTCTGATGAGAAAAACATAACCATGTAGGTAATATCAGACAGATTTTAGTCAACAATACAATAAACCTCACTCATACACCTAGCCCAAACTACCCAGTTGGATAAAAACTAGCTGGTTATATTCAATGAATTCGAAGATTAGACTAGCTACATCCCATCAGAGCCCATCAGAGCCTAAATTACAACCAGTCACAATGAACGGATCTCCCCTCTGTGAGGTACCGTGCCTTGAAACACTATTAGGCATGACAATTCGCACCTGACCTCAAAAGGGACTTGTATATGCGATCCATTGCTAAAGATGCAGCTACAAGTGCCTGGCGCATCATATTAACCTCTACCTTTATAAAGCCAAAAAAAAGTGGAGGCGAAAAATGTACTGTGGTCATCTTTGGGTAAGAGTTGACCAGACCTTATTCTCCAGCCTTGATAGAGTACGAAAACGTCACTGAGCAATTGTGGGTGAGAAATTATTCTCCAGCCCACAACCTCTCTCGCACAGGCGGAATGTATCCGGCCAACCAGAGTGAGGGAGTGAGAGAGTCTCTCGTCCAGCTAGACCGCAAAATGCAGACGCTAAATCGAATCTCTCAAGCAAACAAATGCTTACACAACGTCCACCCTCGTCACTTTCTATATATATATATATGTATATATATATATATATATATATTCTAAACATATACTGTTAAATATAAGAGACAATGAATGTACATTATGTTTAATCATGAGCCGTCCTAAACGTCGTATTTTGGCTTTAATTTCAGTTGAAAATAAAGACAAAAATTCTCCAACATTTGAATAATTTTTTATTATTTATTATAATTTTATTCTATCACGCGGTGTGACCTCATAGAACCGCATTGCAAATTTGCGAACTGCGTTTGTTATTTTTGGTAATTATTGCCGTTGCCTAGCGGAGTTTTATGTCAACACAAAATAAAATCGTCGGTGATGGTGGATGTTATTGTGTTACCGTCTTAATAACCTCTCTGAAGATGGCTCATGTGAGCCGAAAGCTAAGAACCAACTTAAAAATTATTCAAATGTTGGAGAATTTTTGTCTTTATTTTCACCTGAAATTAAAGCCAAAATACGATGTTTTGAACGGCTCATGATTAGACATTCATTGTCTCTTATATTTAACAGTATATGTTTAGAAAATTATTTGCTGTCTCGATTAGATAGATAGTGATAGATGTGAAAAGACTCAGACAGACAGATGTGAAAAGACTCAGACAGACAGATGTGAAAAGACCCAGACAGACAGATGTGAAAAGACCCAGACAGACAGATGTGAAAAGACCCAGACAGATATGAAAAGACCCAGACAGACAGATGTGAAAAGACCCAGACAGATATGAAAAGACCCAGACAGATATGAAAAGACCCAGACAGATATGAAAAGACCCAGACAGATGTGAAAAGACCCAGACAGATGTGAAAAGACCCAGACAGATGTGAAAAGACCCAGACAGATATGAAAAGACCCAGACAGATATGAAAAGACCCAGACAGATATGAAAAGACTCAGACAGATATGAAAAGACTCAGACAGATATGAAAAGACTCAGATAGATATGAAAAGACTCAGATAGATATTCAGTAATGAATCTGAACACACTCGGCTACTGCCCTGTGTTTACATTCTACATACATATATATATATATATATATATATATATATATAAAAGAGAGAAAGAGAGAGAGAATTCTTCGTTGAAACTGGAAATATTTTGTCATACACGGATTGTTGAAAGTTTTTTTTTTTAGCAAACATATTTTGAAATTAAAGGCCAGCAAACAAGAGATAAAATTGTATAGCTATAATACTCAGTGCCACAGGCGAAAGAAAGAGAGCCTTGCAGGATTTATGTGCACCACAAAAGCCGAGTTACAAAAATTTTGAGGAAATTAAACATTGGATTCTAGAATCCTTCAAACCCAAACATCTCGTCATCACATTTCACAAGAAGTCAACTGTTTTATAATGACAAACGAGAGGAGGAGGATTGTTTCAAATTTCTTTGTTTGGCTTAAACATTTATCGTCGACATATGAATTTGGAATATTTTTAGAAAGAGCATTACGGAGCCAATTCATGTGTGGGTTAGATAATGAGAACATTAAAAAAAATGTTATCTGAGAGCATGCCACTTGGAAATGCTATTAAAGTGGCTCAGGCCATGAAATTGGCGGCTACTGACGTGGCAAACATTAATAATAGTATGAACAACATACACAAAATGTCTATAGCGAGTCAGAGTTTCACGAAATTTCACAAAAAAAAAAAAAAATGATTTTAGGTGCTGGAGAGAATATAAAAAATGCGTATGCAACATGAGAGAATTATTTTATTTTATTTTTTCTTAAATGGTCAAAACAAGCATCATTTTTACCGAAAAGTTCACCTTATTTACTGAATGACCCTCGTAGAAGTCCTTATAGCGAAAAATTCACCTTATTTATTGAATGACCCTCGTAGAAGTCCTTATACCGAAAATTTCACCTTATTTATTGAATGACCCTCGTAGAAGTCCTTATACCGAAAATTTCACCTTATTTATTGAATGACCCTCGTAGAAGTCCTTATACCGAAAATTTCACCTTATTTATTGAATGACCCTCGTAGAAGTCCTTATACCGAAAATTTCACCTTATTTATTGAATGACCCTCGTAGAAGTCCTTATACCGAAAATTTCACCTTATTTATTGAATGACCCTCGTAGAAGTCCTTATACCGAAAATTTCACCTTATTTATTGAATGACCCTCGTAGAAGTCCTTATACCGAAAATTTCACCTTATTTATTGAATGACCCTCGTAGAAGTCCTTATACCGAAAATTTCACCTTATTTATTGAATGACCCTCGTAGAAGTCCTTATACCGAAAATTTCACCTTATTTATTGAATGACCCTCGTAAGAAGTTTCCTTAATACCTGAAAATTTCCACCTTTCAATTATTGAATGACCCTCGTAGAAGTCCTTATACCGAAAATTTCACCTTAATTATTGAATGACCCTCGTAGAAGTCCTTATACCGAAAATTTCACCTTAATTATTGAATGACCCTCGTAGAAGTCCTTATACCGAAAATTTCACCTTATTTATTGAATGACCCTTGTACAATACAGCGTTGAGCATTCGTGTTCTATCAGCTTGTATACAAACCCGGTTCAACGATTTCGAATGTAGATGGAGTAAGTTGATTACCAATGTAGGACTATTTTCCGCAATTACCTTGTCCGGAAGTAATAGTACACTCTCTCAGACAGCTTTAGATTCAACTATCACAGCGAAAGCTGTTGCTTTGTTTCCATCCAGGGATCACGTGTTATCGTGCGTAAGTGGGTCATACAGGGATGGCTGTATAATGCATCTCAGAATTCTCGAACGTATGGACAGGAAGGTGGAGTTGTCAGTACAACTGAGTTGTGTTTTATGGGGATCACGAGTGATTATCCCAGCGAAGTGTCGAGATACTTTTCTTAAAGAATTAAAAGAAGTTAACCCAGGTATTTCACGGATAAGGTCCCTTTGCCCGTTGTCATATCTGGAGGCTTTATTTGGATTCAGATATTGAACTATGTTTTTATGTTAAAGTCCCTGTAACCTCTCTGAAGATGGCTCATGTGAGCCGAAAGCTTAGAACGAACATAAAAAAATAAAATAAAAATAAATAAATAAATATATACCCAAATGTTGGAGAACTTTTATCTTTATTTTCACCTTTAACTGAAACCAAAATACGATGTTTAGAACGGCTCATGAGTAAACGTAATAAACATTCATTGTCTCATATTTAACAATATATGCTTAGAAAATTATATGTGTGTGTGTGTGTGTGTGTGTGTGTGTGAAGAAGAAGAAGTCTAATGGCTTATTTTGACCAATTTCGACCCAGAATTAAAGAAAAAGACGTTGTGATGGAAAAAGGTCTTGACAAAAAAAGGATTTCCTCACATCAAGAGAATGAAAAAGAAAATTTTGAATGTACCGATGAAGAACTCTAAACAATTAAAAAGAATAATCACAACTTTGTTTGAAAAAAAAAAAAAAAAAAAATTATATATATATATATATATATATATATCTCAAAACAAGACAATATGGAAAGAAACACTTTTCAAGAAAGAAACACTCACTTCATAAGCCACTCGGAGACAAAAATAGCCTAATCTTGAGACCATTTGACCAAATTAATAGATAAACACCACTTGAATTAGGCATGACTAACATTCTTTGAGGCCAACATGCTGGAGGGCCGAGGCTCATTGGGCAAGCACGTAAACTTCAATTGCTATGAGTAAAAAAATGAGTTAAATTTTATGCACTTAAGGATCAGTGAAATAATCGATGTGGATATGCTTTGTGGTACAGTGAATATCGGCTCAGAACGAGAAATCGAGGAGCCGAGTTCGAATTCCAGTTGAATTCCTTGCATACACTTACGCGCAAATACCCTTGGGAAAGGTATTAATCCGTCTTTTCCCTCCAGTTAAGAGTTAAATAACAGGACAGATTGGGCTCTATAGCCTTAGCTGGCAACCAGTCTACCGCAAAAATTAATGGCAACCTACTGCGGGATAACCGTCTGTCCAGTCAGTCATGTCTCTTTCGAGACATAATCACCCAAAGTATGTATCACGTATGGCACTTAACTGACTGAACGTAATTGATCCTGGCTGGCACCTCGACTTCAGTCGCTTTTTCACCGTCATCTCGTGGCTTCCCTCTGTCTTTTCTACAAATATTTTCATGGAAACTGCTCTGATGCCATTTGTACGATCTTTCCACCGTTGTACGCTCCGGCCTTCTTCAGGTGCTGGGAATTTCGAACCGAACCCTTTATTACCATCACTGGGGTATATCATCCTCATTCTTTGAGTAAAGTCTCGATTAAAAGTCATGAGTTATCTCCCTCTAACCCTGCAAGTTACTTGTTCACCACTGCTGTAGCATTCCAGTAGAGGCATTACGCAAGGAATGTGAATGATATACCCCAGTGATTGTAATAAAGGGTTCAGTTCAAAATTCCTACCACCTGAAGAGAGCTGGAGCGTACCACGGCCGAAACGTCGTACAAATGGCAACAAAAATGAAGACAACAGTCCGAATAATGTAAATACTACCGCATCCCAGAAATATATATATATATATATAAATTATTAAATAAAAAAAATTGAAAAAAAAACAAAAAAACACTCGAAATTTCCGGGAAATATAATGAGGACTAGTTACACTTTAATGAGGCTCCTAACTTGAAGTATTTTTGGGGACTCAATTTTACCGCCGGACTTAAAGTGAAACTCATCTAGAGGAGGCTTACAACCACATGTTAAAATACCATACCTGTACGATCACCAAAGTTAAGCAACGCTGAGCCTGGTCAGTGTCTCTATGGTTAACCGCCTAAGAATAATACGTGCTGCAAGCTTCGGTGTGCAGATGGTGTAATGGATAACAGCTCAGAACTTAATAGGAGAGCCGAGTTCGAATTCCAGCTGAATTCGTTATATTCACTTACGCGCAAATACCCTTGGAAAAGGGTATGAATCTATCTCATTTCCCCCAGTTATGGATTAATTAGCAATATTTGCATTACTAAAACATTACTATCACTTAAATACAAAAAACAATCTAAAGATATTTTCTGGCTTTAAATAACCTGCAAATGGTTGATAATCCTTAAAAAATTGAAAAAAAAAAAACAACTCTGCCAATCATCTATATGATCCATTAATTTTGTTCCCGTACGTGAACTTGTAAAGGTAGAGCACGCCAGCTCTACCTTTACAAGAGCCAGGTTAGACCAAAAATGAAGTGCTGCTGCCATACCTAGACTGAAGCTACACAATCCTCCTTCCAGCCTTGACAAAGCTAAACAGTGTTTATGGGACCAAGTAACTATTTTTCGCCCTACAACCCCTTCCGCAGTGATGAAACGTACCGCAAATTCATTATCTCCAACATTTTACGGAACAGACTCCCGAGAGGATGCTTATAGTGGGTTGCTTATCTATTCTTTTTCTGGTTGTAGGGGGAGTCCGTTCTAGAGAAGGGTATTGTTGCAGGTTAACGGAATTTGGCCTTGTGGTAGATAGCCCACTATAAGTCATAAAATGATCATAAAATCAAGAAAAGCAATTTGAGTTGAAAATAACATTTATATATACACATACCAATTAATGTTTTTACAATTAAAGTAATACTTGAATATAGGTCCAACGGAGATTAAAATGTTCATGGCAAATAAAATGCTGAAAGAGATTTAAGGCTTAGGAATGTGGGGAGCGTGTAAGTGAGGAATGTCTTTGATGAAGTCGCTCCTTAGGTCAGTAAGTAGTTTTGAGACAGGGAAGAAGGAAGGAGAGGTGAAGGGACGAGCATAGTAGCCACTTGACTTGGTCAAGGGAGATATTACTTACTCTCGCCTGTCACTGTCGGTCTGTCAGCTGTCTGTTTCCACTTTTTATATCTTTTTGGATCACAGCAGCTCGTTTGGGATTTCACACTTGTATTTGATTCTGGGCTTCCCATTGGCTGATAAATAAAGTTCGCGTAGGCTCGCGAAATGGAAATTTAATATTTGATTAATTTTTATTTTTCAACCGGAACATCTGCGTGGATACACCTGTGCACAGACGACTTTTGGTCATTTGCTTTCTGGTCGTTATAGAGCAAACATCCGGTCCATCGCTTTTGCTCGGTATTACCACATGTTTCCCAGACAGAACAATCTTAACCGCTTCAAGTCAAGGGTTAAGAGATAACTATCCTACATATTTACATAATCTGCATATTTCCTCTTACGTCTATACAACAACTTCATTTAGTAACCGTCTACCTGAAGTGGTTATTGGGCCTTGCACTAGGTGAATATTTAGTTAAGAAAAGAGATCGTTTTTTGCCTGGTCATTGTCTAGTTGACCCCACCACCCCTCAGCCAAAAGATAAAATAATTCTTTTTCTCTACTGGCGTTAGTACACGTGCGTTTGGTTTAGGATCAGCTTTGAAATATTCTTAAAAATAAGTTATAATTTTGTTTTGATTTTATTTTGTTTTATTTTTTGTGGCTAATTTTAAAATAGTTTCATGGTTATTTGAACGAGTGTTCTTTACCTTTTTTCAAAGAAATTTCTTTGACCGGACTTTAACTAAGTTAAAACCTAGTTAACCCACCACTGTTAACTTTTTTTCTTTCTTTCTTCTTCAATTGAAGTAGATAGTCTAAACTATCGCCCGGTTCACACTCCACCCACGTCTATTGAACAGGTTAAGAGGCTCATCCCTTGTTCCCTGTTTAGGATGTGGTTTCCGGTTTTCTCTTCCAATCTTCACTTTTTTTTTTCAATTGGAGTAGATAGACTAAACTATCGCCCGGTTCACACTCCACCCACGTCTATTGAACAGGTGTAGAGGCTCATCCCTTGTTCCCTGTTTAGGATGTGGTTTCCGGCCTTCTCTTTTTTAATCTTTTCACTCTTACGTAGCCCCCTGCACATCAGTGGCGTTACCGCCTTGCTCGGAGTGATATGATTAAAAAAAAAAAAGGTTACACTCACCAGACATAAGGGGCGCCTCGACGTGGTGTAATGGTTAGCAAGCTCGTCTCGCTAGAATCATTACAACTGAGTAGTGAGTTCGATCCACACTGGGTGCTCTATACTTTCGACCTTGTTCCATATCTACGCTGGGGAACCTTGACCTTTTTACAATTTAGTAGTGAGTCTGATCTTCACTGGGTGCCCCATATTTTCGGGCTTGTATCAGCTCTAAGCAGCGTTTAGAAAAATCAACACTCACCGGACATAGTAATAGCAAGAAGGAGAGTTTGTGTAAAAATGAATAGCAGGATAAGTGGGAAAGAAAATAAAGAGACAAATATTAGAAAATTGTTGAGAGTCATTTACCACCACACCCTGGCTCGGCACAAGTAGGTACCTCCACTCATTTTCGGTAACTAATTTTTAAAAATTAAGTTTTCATTAATCTTATTTTAGTTTTAACTGAAAGCTAAATGATTAAATTTACTATTTCCAGTTAGCAAAATACTCTGGTGTATTTCAGACGGAAATTATATTACATTAAAGTATAACCCGGATATAAGAAACCCTGATATAAGAGCCACTGGTAATGCATATAAAATAGACCAAACCCTTATATAAGAGAAACCCGGATATAAGGTAATTGTATCCAGTCCCGCCATTTCTTTTATCAGGGTTACACTGTAATTAGAATAAAAAAATTTGAGGTTTGTTTGGGGTTTTTTTTTTCAATTTTTCGGCCATTTTTGAGTGATATGAAGAAAAGATCCCAAACTTAATAAAAACGAAACTTTTTCATCAAAATGTGTGTTATTATTAAGCGTAAAGATCAAAGAATTTTTTAAAATATTTTATAAATTTTTTAATTCTTTCTAACACGTTCGAAATTTTGGTAAAAAAATCTTGTTTTTATTTTCGTTAGTGGGAAGCCAATTCGTTACGAGAGTTGACAATGGAAAACATTACATAACTCAGTTTTTTGTTGTTTTTTTTTCCGGTGAGCAACACACTAATTTGTAAATTTTTGCAAAAATCAAATAATTGTCGGATTTTAATGAAACCTACATGACTTATGCACAAATGAAATCATTTTTTAAATCATTATTATCGGAAAATGGGCCGACTGTTGAAAAAACAAAATACACATTTGTAATTCTCGGTTTTAAAAATCTTGCAAAAATAAAATATTACGTCTGTAACACATTTTTGAAAAATTAAATTTATTGTTAAATTAATCTGATCTATAAAAGTATTATTTATTTTAAGCATGAAATTTAAAATAAAACTATTTCCTAAACACAGAGTTCAAATTTCTAACTTTTCCCCCATATTTGAAATGTGATGACACCTCGACAGATGCGAAATAAGTGTATGACGACTAGAATTAATAAAATTGTTCACTTTTTTTTTCCTGTATGGTGAAGAAACCGCTAAACATAACCTTTTAATGTAGACAGAAATTATTATTATTATTATTCTATGTGCCCTGTCCCTTCAGGACGTAGGCGATCATGGCTCTCCACGTCTCCCTATCCCTTGTGGCTCTTAATATGTTTGCTCCTGGCAACCCCCGTTCCGTCATCCACCTGATAAGGCCCTGCAAATATGTTATCCGCTGCCTTCCTCTGTCTCTCTTTCCTTCTATCTGGCCTGTCAGTATCAGGTTCTCCAGGCTCTCCTTCCTCATTGCATGTCCCAGGAACTTCAGTTGTCTCTTCCTGATGCTCAGCATCAAACATAAATTACCATACAAAAAAAAAAAAAATGCAAATATTTTTAAAATACGATGGCTCGATAATTGGTATTAAACTTATAAATTTTCGATTGTTACCTTTGAAATATTTAAAAAATATTTTTGAAACTACAAATTATCATAATTTAAAAAATGAAAACAATTCCTTTAAAATTTCATTAATAATCGAAAAAAAAAATTTTTTCCAGATTATAATGTCCTTAATTTATATTATTTATTAAAGTAATTAAAAGGTCATCTAATTAAATAATTAGATGGTTTTAGTGTATTTTTTTTATTTTACTATTCGGAGCAGATTTTCGGAAAAAGGAGCTGACTGGTTGAAAAAATAAATAATAGATGATTTACATTCCCCAAGGAGTCCTGCGTTTAAAACCTATTTGACTACAGTCACTACAGAATATAATTTCTTGAAATTACGTGGAGGGGGAGGGTAACTGATGTTATATATATATATATATATATATATATATATATATTGTATTGAGGCAGCAAATAATTTTATAAAACATTTTGTTAAATATAACAGACAATGAATGTCTTATGTTTAATCATGATCCGTTCTAATACGATGTTTAGAATGACCCATGATTAAACATAATAGACATTCATTGTCTGTTATATTTAACAAAATGTTTTGAATATATATATATATATATATATATATATATATATATATATATATATATATATATCAATATTTTAAAATAATCATTTCAAAAATGATTTCATTCATTTGTGAATAAGTCATGTAAGTTTCATTAAAATCCGACAATTATTTGATTTTTGCAAGAATTTACAAATTAATGTGTTGCTCACCGGGAAAAAAATGAGTTATGTAATGTTTTCCATTGTAAACTCTCGTAACGATTTGGCTCCTCGCTAACGAAAATAAAAACAAGATTTTTTTACCAAAATTTCGAACGTGTTAGAAATGATTAAAAACTTTAAAAATAATTTTTTTAAATTCTTTGATCTTTACTCTTAATAAACATTTTGATGGAAAAGTTTCGTTTTTATCAAGTTTGAGATCTTTTTTCTTCATATGCTGTTTTTTTTTTTTGTTTTTTTTTTGTTTTTTTTTTGTTTGTTTTTTTTCAGCAATTCTGTGGCGGTACCTACAGACTAACTGAAAATTTCAAGAAATTAAGTTTTCTTAAAAAGATTTCTTATTAGTCGAACACAGTGATTTGGGGGTAATGTAAATAATCTATTTCCTTTTTTCAACAGTTGGCCCATTTTCCGATAATCTGTTCAAAATAGTAAAATAAAAAAATGCAATGAAACTATGACACTAATTAGATAAGCTTTTAATTTTGAAAATATATACATATTATAGCCTGAAGAAAAAATATCGAGGAATAATGAATTTTCCAAGAACTGTTACATTTATTCTTTCTTTAATTATAAAATTATACTGGCTGAATCGTGGGGGTCATACTGTCTCGTGTATGCAACCTGCAGCAGATGGCCACTTTTCATCGTCAGAAAAACCTTTCCAACGCTGATCACTTCTCCGACTCGCTATAACTCGTTCGCCAGGCCCTTGCTCACAGACATCACTACGTATCTAATGACAGATATGCACGCGCATATCGCCGCCTTCGAGGTGAACCTGCGCTTGTGTAAGGCTCAGTTGTCTAAATGGTCAATTTGTGCATTTTCCTCGCCTGTGCCCTTGAAGAAGTAGACCTGGAAACTTTCGTTAGTGTCGTCACCTTTGCTTTCAGTTTCGCAGAATTCAAGTCGCTGCGGACTTCATTCTTTTCACTATCCCCTTTGACTTTCCCGTAAGGGAGGCACCTTTCTCCCTGCAGATGGACTTAGTGGAGCTGCAGTGCAACGACGAACTGAAGATGAAATTCCGCACTTCTTTCCGCTGTCCTTCAGCAACTTCGGCCTCTCGTCTAACAATTTTTCCAACATCCATTGGGCATGTCCAATGCATCGTCGCCATGTTTGACAGCACCTACTGTTGCGAGCAACTATTCTCCAAAATGAAGTACAGGAAGGCTCACCTTCGCTCCCAACTTTCAGATAACCACCTCCATTACATTCTTCTGCCGTCTACCGCTTCCATCGAAGCATTTCTTCATAGCAAACAACAACAGCCGTCCCATTGATTTTTTTTTTCGATAAAAATTCTCACATACGTGTTTATTGTCTAATGACTAGTTTACCTTATTTCTGGTTAAGGACATACTCTATGTTTATTTATATGTATACATATCGTAGGGGAAAGCTCTTCTACTACAAGTTCAAATCACGTCAGGGTCACCAATGAAGGAGGGGAAGCTCTTTGCTCTTTGAAATAGAGATCTCTTCCAATGCGTGTTCAAATTACTTCAGGGTCGCCAATGAAGTAGGGAGAACGTTGAATGTTTATTAAATTGGCCTTGGGCCAAACATGACCGAATTTCCTACAACTTAAAGGTTACCAGAATCAGTAGAAGCTTGAAAGAAGAGTGTTTCGTTTGTATGTTTAAATGGAAATTTATTAACAGAACAGTAACAACAATTTGTAGGAATTAAATGTTCCAAGAGAAAATGTAGTAAGGAGTTAAGTGAATCCAGAGTTCTAGTTATAGCAAAAATGTGTGCATGCAGAAGAGATTAACATGTTGGTAATAAAGTCTGTGTTCCTTTCTTTATTTTATGGCCGGCGAGAAAGTGAAAAGGAAGGCGAAGCAATAAAGGAAAATTGTACTTAACGACGTTAATTTTTAGGAGTCAGTTAAAAAAAAATCATGTTTTCTTCTTGGTTGACGACGACAATGGAGAGGACGAAGAAGAGATAAAAGAAAATAGAACGCGAGAAGAACGAATGTGTGTCGGGACTTTATGTAGGGAACAGTGGCTTGTAATTTCTCTTGTCACATCTTGGCGGTGTCTAATCTCGCTCCCATCTGACCGACTCGACTTTCTCTATTCTCATAGAAAAAGACTTTTTGGCACTGGCTCGTGAATTTCTCAAGTTTCGTAAATTGCTTCCTTTCATTGGTTAGAAAATTAATTTAACATCGGATCGCGAAATTTGTCTTTGTCAATCCGTTTTACTTATTGGTCAAAATTAAATTTCACACTGGATTGCGAAATTTGTTCAAAAGGAAGAAAACAGTGTTACTTTTAATTCCATATTCACCACAATATAATTAATATACGCTTTGTCTTTCCAGCCAAT
The DNA here is from genome assembly GCA_037127315.1 of Ascarosepion bandense. Lineage (NCBI taxonomy): Eukaryota > Metazoa > Mollusca > Cephalopoda > Sepiida > Sepiidae > Ascarosepion > Ascarosepion bandense. The sequence goes on from JBBBDQ010000445.1 coordinate 1,806,176, forward strand.
AGCCTGCTCCCAAAAAGTCTCATCTGGCCCTGTTCTCCATCAATCCAGCAGTGACGAGTGTTGGGGATTTGAGGATGAGTAAAATTTCATATATTTTAATCATTTCACCCCGAGCAAGGCAGAAATGCTACTGATCAGCGGGGGGGCTACATAACTGTAAAAAGATTAATTAGAAAAGAGTGAGGAGTACAAACTAGTTAGGAACAATAGAAAGCTGAGAAAGCAGGTGCGATGACAGATACATAGGTGGAGAGAAGGGAAAGGATATACGGGGGTGGGGAGAGAGCTAGAGTCCAGTGGTTAATAGATGAGTATTGACATTGCATTTAAATTTCTGGAGGTTGTAGCCGTCAGGAAAGCAAGAATATGGGAGCGAGTTCCACAGGCAGGAAATGCGAGAGAAGAAGCTGCAGGAGTAGAATTGTCGTCTGTATTTGGCTAACCTGACTGTGAATGGGTGGGACCCAGTTGCCAGTTTGGTTGCACGAGTAAACACCTCTTCAGGAGGCACCAGTGACTTAAGTTCGTCCGAGCAGAAGCCATGAAAGTATTTATAGAACAGGAAAAGGGAGGCCACATTTCGACGGTGGGGAAGTGGCTGCAGTCGAGCCGCCAGAACATGCATTTTCTTTTAATTGTTAATTCATTTTTATGAAAATATATCTTGGACAATGAAAGATGTATACTATATTTACTAACCGCAAACAAAATTGGACGAGTGATTAATGCAAACAATACGTGGCGCCAGTATGTGATGGACGTATGGTGAATGTGGTGTGTTGTATTAGAATGACGACTTTGAAATTTCTTTCACAATATTAGGGTGCGTCTTCCAAGCCGCGGCGTCCTGTAAGCCGGAAAAGACGGTACTTGTTGCGTTCGTGTCCTATGTAAGGAAGGTAAATTTATGATGTAAACATCGTTTAAAAAAAATTCTGAGACCGACGATATCCAACATGGCAAGGACGCCTCGAAGTGGTGTAATGGTTAGCAAGTAATGAGTTCGATCCTCACTGAGTACCCCATACTTTCGGCCTTGTACCACATCTAAGCTGCGCTTAGAAAATCAATGTCAAAAAAATATTCAACTAAAATAAAAAAAATAACTATTCTGTTTTACGTCCCTCGTCCCTTCATAATGTAGCCGGCCATACCGCTCCACAGCTTCCTATTCAATGTGATCCTCGGCAATCTTTCTTCTGAAGACTCCAGCCCCCGTTCCATCAGCCATTCACACAGCTCCTCGGGTAAGAGGCTTGAGTCAATATTGTCATGTGAGGGTTACGTTTTCCAAACCCTCTTTCCTCATTATACGTTGAAGAAATTTCACCTATCTATTCCTGCATACCATGGACCGAACATGTGAGCAATGACAAGGTTGGAAAAGGATGTAAACGAAGAGGATATTTATACTTGACATCAAGAAGAGACAGCTGAGGTTTCCGAGACATGTAATGAGGAAGAAGGGTTTGGCGAACCTAATACTCACAGGTCGGACAGACGGAGAGATAGAAAAAAAAACAGTGCGGACATACCTTATGAGATTGAGCTGAATTTTAGGAGAAATAAGAGGAAAAGCGCTGAAAGCGACAACGGATAGGGGCAAGTGGAAGTCCATGATCGCCTACGTCCTGAAAGGGACATGGCACATAAGTAATTCCTGATTCCAAGTCAGTGAAATACGTGATATATACACGCTTTGTGCGATCATGTCTCGAAAGAGACATGACTGACTGGGCAGAAGACTATCCAGCAGTAGGTTGCCATTACTTTCTGCGGTAGACTGGTTGCCAGCCAAGGCTATAGAACCCCATCTGTCCTATTATTTTAATCATATCTAGGGGGGAAGAGATGTATTATATTATTAAGTAGTAATTAGTGGGGGATCATTTTATTGCTTCATAACTATATATAACCGATCCCCCACTTTATGACCAGTAGGAGCTTTAATCATGATTCCAACTATTATATTCAGTCAGTCAGTTAAGTGCCATACGTGATACACGCTTTGGGCGATCATGTCTCGAAAGAGACATGACTGACTGGGCAGAAGATTATCCCGCATTAGGTTGCCATTACTTTCTTCAGTAGACTGGTTGCCAGCCAAGGCTATAGAACCCAATCCGTCCTATTATTGGACAGATCATAATTGGAGGGAAGAGATGGACTGATGCCTTTCCAAAGAGTATTTGTGCGTAAGAGAATACAAGGAATATCAACTGGAATTCGAACTCGGTTCACCGATTTCTCGTTTCGAGCCGATATACACTGCGCCACAACGTACAAGAGTTTTTTTCTTCTTCTATGCTATTTTCTTAGACTTCTACGTTTGCTTACTCGCTCCATTCATTAAATTCTCATATCCCTCCGTAGATCTGTAGAGCCACTTTTCTGTTGCCTCGGGTTTTCTCTTCATTTGTGGAGAAGGTTGTCCAGCATTCAGTGGCGTACAAGAGAATGCATATTGCATAGCAATCCAACACTTTTTTGTTTCTAACGATTTTTTTCTGTTTAAAAAAATAAATAAATATCATTACATTACTTTTTTTTTTTAATGGTTGCCCCTTTCGTTTCTGAGCACACCCATCTGTTCGGACGGCTAGACAATCCCTATTGCAAACACCTGTTAAGGCACATTTTTGTTCTTTCAACACCAACGAGGACAAATACTGAGGAAACTACTGGCATAGAAGTTATGGTTAAATTTATCCATTTCAACTGTAAAATGGTGAGATCTTGCCGCCAGTCTAGTCTTTCATGTGTCGTGTCCCTTCAGGACGTAAACGATCATGGCCCTTCACATCTTTCTGTCCTTGAAACTCTTAATATCTTAGTTACAGTTTCTGGTGTCATCCACCGTGATTAGTATTTTTTTGTTTTCTTTTTTATATTATTTATATATTTATATGCGTGTTGTGTTATGAATATAGACTCGGAATGAAAAATCGGAGAACCGTGTTCGAATTCCAGTCAAATTCGTTTGATTCACTTACGCACAAATAGTCTTGGAAAAGGGATTACTACATCTCTTTTCTTTCCAACTATGGATTGAATAACAGAGTAGTTTGTGTTATAGCCTTACTAGGCAACCAGTATACCGCAGAAAATAATGGCAACCTATTGCGGGAAAATCTCCTGCAATCAGCAAGAAAGCCACTAGAACGAAAAGTGTTATTTAGTGTTAGAAAATTAGAAAACTACAACTGAGACAATAAAGGAACAGGTTTTGAAACAAAACAGAAGATAACGACTGACACTGATCTTCAAAAAAATAAATTCAAAGTTGACCGGAAAAGAGTTCCATGAGTGAGAAATGCTATAGATGAAAACTACTACACTATTTACATTATTCGGACTATTGTCGTTTGTACGACGTTTCGGTCGTTGTACGCTCCGGCCTTCTTCAGGAGCTAAGAATTTTGAACCTAACGATCACTGGGGTATAATATCCACATTCCTTGCGTAGAGCCTCTTTTGGTAGTCATCAGTTATCTCCCTCTAACCCTCTAAGTTACTTGTTCACTACTGCTGTAGCCTGGTATTGAACTCAACTTTTGGGGTAAAGTCACAGGATAAATACTGAAGAAACTACTAGCATAGAAGGCTATATAATCTAATATGTCCTATTTAACCGGAGAACATTAACCATGAGTATATAGTATCCAGCGCAAATGACACCATTTTCATTACAATTAAATTTTCAGTACCTGATTTTCTTACCTAAATAATGTTTTTCAGTTCCTATCAAAGTATAAATTTTGAAAGTGCTTGCATGTAAAATATTTAAAACTAGCAGTATAGCCCGGCGTTGCTCGGGTGTAATGAAAGCTTTAAAACTAATCCATGGTCCTAGAGCTCAGACTCTTTGGACGTTGGCACGAAAGACTAAAAAGCAATAGTTGTTTCTAGTTAAAGCGAAACCGTGAACTGAAAGAAAAATGAATGGATGTAAGTCAAATTTTGATTTCCTGGTATCGATAACAAATAAGTTTTTTTCGTCGTAAACAGAATTTTGAAGGCTAAATAAGTCCTGAGTAAATGGTGTCATGGCTGAGACTAAGAACTACAATTATACCTACTTAGAGCCAAATCCGAAGCAAAAACTAAAATAAAAGGGCTGAAAAAAAAAAAATAGATATACAGACACACACAAATATCTTGCCTTAACATTATATATATTATCGAGTTTCTGCACTATTGTAAGAACTGCAACCATGAAACGTCTGAATATCGTTTCTTATGTATTTGTCTATGAGTATATCAAATTTGATTTAAATTGGACCACTCCTTCTATAACGCAATTTTTCGACTAACGATATTTATCGGGGGTCATTTCAGTTAAGTGCCATACGTGATACACGCTTGGGCGATCATGTCTCGAAAGAGACATGACTGACTGGGCAGAAGATTATCCCACAGTAGGTTGCCATTGCTTTCTGCGGTAGACTGGTTGCCGACCAAGGCTATCGAACCCAATCTGTCCTGCTATTTAACTCATAACTGGAAGGAAGAGACGGATTAATACCTTTCCCAAGGGTATTTGCGCGTACACAAAACCTAGCTAAGAACACTTGCAGACGCTTATAATACAACTGTGTAAATTTTCAAGAAAATCGGTTCAGCCGTTTCGTAGTCTATACATAACGGACACACAGACAAAGTTCCATTTATAAATAAGTTTAGATAAAGATTTATATTTCATATTTCTTTTGATATTTTTCAAATCGGGTATCATATACCCATGGTTAGTAGTGGTGTAACTTTATTTGATGGTTAGTGTTCCAGTGTTAACTAATTAGGTGGAGGAAGAAGAGACATTAATACTTTTTCCAAGTGTATTTTCACGTAATTGGATGCAACAAATTCAACTAGAATTCGAACTCGGCTCTCCGATTTCTCGATCCGGGCCGATATCCACTGCACCACAATGCACATATTTTTCGTTAATAACGATTAAAAGCACTTTTGATTATGAGATTACACAAAAAAAAATTAATAAATAAAATGTATGCGCGTATTTGAGTTTTGTTTAACGACATATCAACACCACTGTGGGTTATTTAATGCCAAAAAGGTGGAGTTTTAAGGTATTTTTTTAATGTTCAGTTCTAGGACTTTAGTGATTTTTTCTACGACTAATGATCACTGATTGCTCTTTTAGGGAGACCGAGATTGAGTTTTGTTTAACGGCATATCAACACCACTGTGGGTTATTTAATGCCAAAAAGGTGGGGTTTTAAGGTATTTTTAATGTTCGATTATAGTGAAAAAAGGTTGATTTAGTCAGATTTTAATGAAAAGTTTTTGTTTTTATTCTTTTTTATTTTACAAAACTGAAAATGTCTTCTACTTTTGTATTCAAAAATGTTTTGCTGAGAATATTTTTTTCCTTTCAAAAATGTGTTATTGGTAATAATTTTTCTTCAAAAATGTATATTCTTCTATAAAAGTTTATTTCTATGTATATGTTTATATAAAAGTGTATTTTTATACTTTCATAGTGTTTTGACCCCAATTTGGGGGTTAACTATTAGTCCATAGCTGGGACCATAACAGGTGCTACCACTCCGGGTCAGGGTGGACCTGGGAACAACAGCAATTAAGAGGTGGTTCCATGCTCCTCACAACCTCCCAATTAGAGGCCTTGCTGCCGGATGCAGTTTACCGTCATGCCCAGGACCATGCCCGTATTTGTTATTTACCTTCCGTAATCTGTGTCAATTAATCTAATAAGCGCTTAAAATCATTAAGTCGAGGTACCATGGAGGAGAGTAATATTTATTTTTGTTGAATACAAAAAAGTGTATCACAAAGCCAAAAGTGGAGAGAGGCTGGTCTTCACTCTGTCTTAACTTAAACTTAGCAAGCCACAAACACTGACTCAAGCAAACCACAATATTCCTTACTCCAAAACACATTCTTACTTAAAATTCTTGCTACAGTCACCACACTACCACAGAGTCTTTATGAAGTCCTAACTAGTCCCCATAATAACAACTTATCTGTGGAGGAAAGTCTATCAGAACAATTAACATGAAAGTATTTATTCCCATTATTCGGATTGTTATCCTTATCTTTGTCATAGTCACAAAGTTCCGGTCGTTGCTTCAGGTGATTGGAATTTTGAACCTAACTATTTAGACCATTGGTTCGGTTTAAAATTCCAATCACCTGAAGAAGGTCGAAACGTCGTGAATATGACAAAGGTGAGGACAACAGTTCGAACAACGTAAATACCTTATCTCAGAAATACTCCACCCACGTCTATTGAACAGGTGAAGAGGCTTATCCCTTGTTTCCTGTTTAGGATGCGGTTTCCGGTTTTTCTTTTCTAATCTTCTCACTGTTTTTTGTTTTGTTTTTTTTAATTGGAGTAGATAGACTAAACTATCGCCCGGTTCACACTCCACCCACGTCTATTGAACAGGTGAAGAGGCTCATCCCTTGTTTCCTGTTTAGGATGTGGTTTCCGGTTTTCTCTTTTCTAATCTTCTCACTCTTATGTAGCCACATCAGTGGCGTTACCGCCTTGCTTGGGGTGATATGATTAAAAAAAAAAATATGAAATTGTTTATAGAAAAGAGACAAGGAAGTTACGATATGGCGGCGGGGAAATGACTAAAGGTGAGATGGCAGGTAAGGATCGTTAATATTTCTGATTCCACTTCGGGTTTTTATCAAGAATTTATAAATACTTATTTATCAAGAGCATCGAATCAGATATAGCGGCAATAGTCAAGCATGGGCAAATATATTTATATTGTTTTTCACCAGAATCTTTGTCGAGTGAACCGACATTCTTAACAACAGACTTCGCAGTGGTTTCAATATAGTCACTTATAGGCATCTCCACTCATTTTTCTATACCTAAATTTAAATTGAAATTTTAAAAATAAATAAGTTATCTTCAAGCTTTAAAATTAGCTTTAACTGAAAGCCAACGGATTAAATTTACTAATTTCAGTAAACAAAATACCCTGGTGTATTTTAAACTGAAATTATATTGATCGGAATCAAAAATTTTCTAAATTTTTAAAAAAACTTTAAAATTTCCGCCATTTTTTTATCGATTGTAAACATGAGCCATTGCTATATGGCAGCCGAGAATGTTATGCACTATTTGTAATATTGAACACTTTTTACCCATCAATATAACCTACCCTAAAAATATACTGAAGGCGAGATGCAGAGTCAAGACCAGTAACAATGCAGATTCTTTGAATTTTATCAAGAATCTCTTAATATATATCCAGCTGAATTCATTGCATTCACTTCCGCGCCAATACCCTTGGGAAAGGTATTAATCCGTCTATTCCTTTCAGTTATGGGTTAAATAGCAAGACAGATTGGGTTCTATAGCCTCGGTTGGCAACCAGTCTACCGCAGAAAGCAATGGCAACCTACTGCGGGATAATCTTCTGCCCAGTCAGTCATGTTTCTTTCGAGACATGATCACCCAAGCGTGTATCACGTATGGCACTTAACTAACTAAATATATAGCAGGAGTACGAGGCCAAATGTGGCAACAATATTCAAATCAAGGACGAAATTTGAAGAAGGACAAGTACGCTCAAAACTCCAGTCACGACCACTCTTTGCTTCGTGCTAGGAAAATCATTGACGTCATCCGAACAGTTCCGCCGATCAACTTTCAATTACAAGCCTTGGGTGAAGCTTGGCTTTGAGGCACTTCGAAAAGATGCCGCACAATAAGATAACAGTCAGTCAGTTAAGTGCCATACGTGATACAGGCTTGGGCGATCAGGTCTCGAAAGAAACATGACTGACTGGGCAGAAGATTATCCGGCAGTAGGTTGCCATTACTTTCTGCGGTAGACTAGTTCCCAGCCAAGGCTATAGAACCCAATCTGTCCTGTTATTTGAATCATAGCTAAAGGAGGAAAAGATGTTGGTTGGTTGGTTCATTTAACCAGCATATCAACCTTCATTAGGTCATTTAGTGCTGAAAACCGTTTTGATTTGTTTTATTTAGTTTATTTGTTTTATATTCAAAAAGGTTTTGCTGGTAACGATTTTTTTTTTTATTCAAAAAGGTTTTGTTGGTAACGTTTTTTTTTTTATTCAAAAAGGTTTTGTTGGTAACGATTTTTTTTTTTTATTCAAAAAGGTTTTGTTGGTAACGTTTTTTTTTTTTTATTCAAAAAGGTTTTGTTGGTAACGTTTTTTTTTTTTTTATTCAAAAAGGTTTTGTTGGTTACGATTTTTTTTTTTTTATTCAAAAAGGTTTTGTTGGTAACGTGTTTTTTTTTCAAAAATGTTTTGTTGGTAACGTTTTTTGTATTCAAAGATTTTTCGTTGGTAACGTTTTTTTTATACAAAAGAGTTTTGTTGGTAACCTTTTTCATTTAAAAACGTTTTGTTGAATACTTTTATAGCATTTTGACCCCAATTTGGGGGTTAACTATTAGCCCATAGCTGGGACCATAACAGGTGCTACCACTCCGGGTCAGGGTGGACCTGGGAACAACAGCAATTAAAAGGTGGTTCAATGCTCCTCACAACTTCCCAATCAAAGACCTTGCTGCCGGATGCAGTTTACAGTCATACCCAGGACCAGGAAGAGATGTATTATTAAGTAGTAATTAGTGGGAGACCAGTTTATTACTTCATAACAATATAAAACCGATACCACACTTTATGCCCAGTAGAAGCCTTAATCATGTTTTCAACTATTATATTCAGTCAGTCAGTTAAGTGTCATACGTGATATATATATATATATATTATATATATATATATATATATATATAATGTGTGTGTGTATATATGTATATATATATATATATATATATATATATATATATGTGACCTCAAATTTTTAACAACGCTATCAGTCAAGTGCCATACGTGATGCACGCTTGGGCGATCATGTCTCGAAAGAGACATGACCGACTGGGCAGAAGATTATCCCGCAGTAGGTTGCCATTGCTTTCTACCGTAGATTGGTTGCCGACCAAGGCTATAGAACCCAATCTGTCCTGTTATTTAACCCATAACTGGAAGGAAGAGACGATTAATACCTTTCCCAAGGGTATTTGCGCATAAGTGAATGCAAGGAATTTAACTGGAATTCGAACTCGGCTTCCCGATTTCTCGTTCCCACCCGATATCCACTCCACCACAACGCACATCCAAGATAACATTAAGAAGTGATAAATTGACTATGGTTAGATTCAAACCATGAATATCATGTTCAGAAATCGAGTGTTCAAACCACTCGGTCAATTTTCTAAATGGTATTAGGATAAGCACAAAATTAAAAAAAATAATAATAATAAAGGAACAGTCTTAAAAATACGTGATACGCAAATGACAGACACAGAAGAGAAACTAAAAGGCTTCCTACGCAGAGGAGTAAAGAAAAGCGAGAAGAAAGGACTACCCATACAAAATATACAATTGTCAACCAAGGAAAAAAGTTCCTGGCTACGAATTGGAGGTGTCAAAATCTAAGAAAGAAAATACGAAGACTGAGTATAAGGAGTATTGGGAGGAAAGGAGAATAAAAGAACAGGGTTCAAGAAGACAGAAGATGGCGATTGACGTTGCAATTTTTGAAGTTATCAGGGAAGTAAGAATCGAGTTCCACAGGCGAGAAAAAAAAAACACAATGTACAAGGTTGCATCTAGCTAGCTCAACCGTAAATCGGTGAGACCTTGTGGGGGATTTGGTATTTGCTGGGTTGTATGTTGATTTAAATCCCCCACAACCTAACTTTTTTTTTTTTTTTTTTTAATCATATCACCCCGAGCAAGGCAGTAACGCCACTGATGCGCAGGGGGCTACGTAAGGGTAAAAAGAATGGAAAAGAGAAAGCCGAAAACCGCATCCTAAACAGGAAACAAGGGATGAGCCTCTTCACCTGTTCAATAGATGTGGGTGGAGTGTGAACCGGGCGATAGTTTAGTCTATCTACTCCAATTGAAAAAAAAAATAAAATAATAAAGGAAAAGAGTGAAAAGATTGGAAAAGAGAAAACCGGAAACCGCATCCTAAACAGGAAACAAGGGATGAGCCTCTTCACCTGTTCAATAGATGTGGGTGGAGTGTGAACCGGGCGATAGTACCAATACAGTAACACGCTTAAACACATACAGTCAGGGTACCAGGGGAAAAAAAACAGAACCTTATAACAGTTAGCATGGTGACAGAGTAAATACAGCAGGACGTCGGTGACTGGGGGAGGGTGAGATTGACATTTACAAGCAGATTATTGTCCGTATCATAATTCTTATCATCACAACGTTTCGGCTGTTGTGTCCTTCGTCAAGTGATTCTCGATTTGAGGATTTTGAAGTGAACCCTTATTTCATCTACGGGGTATGTAAAGAGGGTAAATAATAAATTATAAATAAGTGAAAAATTGAACTTTCGACAGACCTGAAGGAGACTACCACCACCTTTAAATTTGTTGTTTTTCATTTTTTTTTTTTTTTTTTACTTTGTTTCAGTGCAGTCTTACCGGTTATTACATAAAGTTTCCGATTATCAAAAGAAATTTGAAAAAAATTCAATATTTAAACAATTTTTGGGGAGGGGATCACTTTCTCATACAACGTTATAAGTAAATCGATCCTTCATTTTGGAGTCACTCACGTTGGGGTCGCTTTGTTTTGGTTTTTTAGGACGAGTTGTTGCTCTTGTTTTTGTCTTTTTCAAGTTTTCTTCAGTTCTTACGATGGCATCTTCCTCGGAAACTCCAAGAATGGCTTTATTCAAAAATTTCGCAAAGGATTCAGTAGTTGAATATGCGCAAGCAAAAAAGTTAATTGCACAGGATTGAAAAATTTAAGGTTGTATGAAAAACTGAGCCTCCCCCTAAAAATTGTTTAAATGTTGAATAATGAAATTTTTACAAAGTATATACGAACGTATTTGTTTTAGATTCCGTAAATTTTTCACAAAGCTAACAAACTGCTTCCCTAGTAGCCTAGTATTAGTCAATTTCATTTTTATCAAATTTAGTAATTGTTTATTCCAAACTAGCAGTATAGCCCGGCGTTGCTCGGGTGTAATGAAAGCTTTAAAACTAATCCATGGTCCTGGAGCTCAAACTCTTTGGACGTTGGCACGAAAGACTAAAAAGCAATAGTTGTTTCCAGTTAAAGCGAAACCGTAGACTGAAAGAAAAATGAATGGATGTAATTGTAACTAAGTCAAATTTTCATTTCCTGGTATCGATATCAAATTTTCTGCACTATTGTAAGAACTGCAACCTTGAAACTTCTGAATATCGTTTCTTATATCTTTGTCTATCAGTATATCAAATTTGATTAAAATAAAATCGGACCACTCCTTCTATAACCCGATTTTATCGATTATCGATATTTCTCGGGAGTACCTCGACACAAAACCTAGCTAAGAACACTCGCAGGCGCTTATAGTACAACTGTAAATTTTCAAGAAAATCGGTTCAGCCGTTTCGGAGTCTATAGGTAACGGACACACACAAAGTTCCATTTAAATAAGTTTAAATATTCGTGGTAGTGCCTATTGTACTGTAAAACACCGCAAAAAAAAAGTTTATTTCATTTTAAAGAAATATTAAATGTAAAAAAAATGTAATTTAATTGGCATAGTGACAACTAACAAAAATTAACAAATTTGTAAAATCTTAGTCTTCTAGGATTTTTTATTTTTTTTAACTTCTAGCAAGCAAGTTAATTTTCATCTAATAAATGTACTTTTTTTTTCTTAAATGAATGAAATTGTAAATTCAAATTACAAAACACATTTGAAAAGGAGTCAAAACAAAAAGACGAAAATTAAACAACAACCTGTCATCAATTATGACAGATGATATCCGAAAAACAAGACTTGTTTGATCTGAAAAGAAAGTTGGAAAAAATATCTACAACTACAAAAATGAGAGGAAAAATAAAACGAAATTAAGGTCAGTATAACAACATTAAAAATAATAAACATAACGTCATTACAGGAGAATTGTCGCTTTTGATATCCATGACTGAAAATATTTTGAACAAAGAGGAGAATCGACGGTATTAAACAAAAAAGTAGGACATTCATTGTTTAAAGTTATTTTTTTTTAAAAAGTAAACGGTGGCTTGTTTAAAACTCTAAAAACTTTAAGAAAATCAAATCGTATCAATCAATTAATTCTACTGACAATTTTTATGTATAGTTTACTTTAAATAAACTTTATTAAAGTACCTAAGTTAGTATGTAAATAAAACTTTACTAGTAATAATTCTTGTTTACAACATGGATTGGAAATAAGTATTTCCCTGTTGTAAACTAGAATTATTATTTAATTAAAAGTTTTAAGTTATTTTTTTTTTTTTACAAACAAAAACATTCCTGGGGCCAGACTGGAATTTGAAATTAAAACGAAAAAAAGAAAAAAAAGAAAAAAAAATTTTATTTTTTTTGTGTGTGTGAAACTAATGCAATGAAAAAAAATTAACAAACTATTTTAAATTTTAACAAAGTTCTAACAATTAGTAAAAAAAACATTTAAGGGTAACGCCCACTTTTTTTTTTTTTTAAGGATTTTTCATTTTCTCGATTGCTTGTAAATGACTAATTCGTAAAAGGAATTTTTCACCTCTGGTAAATAGACTTCTTCCTCTCTAGTCTTCTAAATGGATGAATTCAACAACACTTTTTTATCGTAAAACTTTATATATATATATATATATATATATAACAGTTCTATAAGTAGAATTTTTTAAGAAACTTACAAACAACTGTTTTAACTAGTTTGTTTGTTTTTTTTTTACACGTATATTTTTACATTTTCTGCAACTAAAAAGACACTGAAAAATAACTTTTAAAGACACTAAAAAAGTAAAAGAGGAAAGAAATATTTCGTTACAATCATATGTTCAAAATAAAAAGAAACATTTTGCATTTACGAAAAAAAAATCTATTCTAATGAATGACATTCGTGAAAAAATAAGAGAAAATTATTATAACTTACTTCAAAATGCTGTCAAAAATAAAGAAAAGGAAAAATATGCAAGCAAGAGTTGACTTGTTTTTAAAGAAATTATTAATCCATCAGTGCCAGGAGGAATAAAAACAAGAAGGAATTTAGGTAATTTCCCAAAGATGGGAACGGCATCAATTTTTGCTTTCGCAGTTCGCTTGTCTTTGAATTTTTAATTTAACATAATTTTTTCTTTTTTTCTATCAAATTATCATAATTCCAACGCAGTTGGCTCGCATTCCTCTCTAGCCATCTCTTTTTAAAACTGCACGTAAAAGTGTAATGGGGGTCGTTAACGTCACTAAAAAAAAAAAAAGTGGCACTGGTAAATTAGATCAAACTTTTTTTTAACTCAGTCATGAAACGAAACAGCAAGAGAGGAAATCAACAAAACACAGTTCTTATCTCTCGACCACGCACAGACTACAGAGCACTGTGCTTTGATCTTGAAGGAGTGGGCCTAAAGGAGTTTTCTGCAAATATTTCAATTTCATCAACATTATTTTGAGTTTTTTTTTTCTTTTTTTTTCCCCCATGGACTAAAGAAAAAAAGAAACTTTTAAACATTAATAACTGACACCAGTGTTTTTCTCCGCTATTTCTTTCTTCAAACAAAAAACCTAACAAGTGACTAAGTAGTAGTGTACACTAAACAATAATACACTATTTGACGAGAGCAGCAGATGAGGAGGATTTTGTTAAACAATACGTCAAAATTTAATTCACTCAAGAAACAACTATTTCTGACAGTCGTGGCCCGGTTGCATTTTTGAACTAAGCATGTAGACAAGGAGATATATTTTTAATCCCTATTAGCAAATTATTGGATTGCTAACCCGGGCTCGGGTTAAACTTGTTACTAAGAGACATGGATTAAAAGGCAAAGAATAATTGCGTACTTTCTTTAATACATAAATCATAAAATGTTTCGTAATGACAGTTTATAAAACAGGTAGATGCTTTTTTAAGTTCTGTCAACATGATGATCATGTTGACAGAACTTAAAAAAGCATCTACCTAGACGCAGAGGAATATGAGGTTCGCAAAAATAATTCTAGGATACTCCGTGAAAATGAAATCGCTAAAAAAAAAATCAGCATATCGTCATGAAAACATAAAAAACAATTTTATCGCCAAAATTTTCGTTATTAAAAAGAAAGATCAAAGATTTTAAATTTAATTAAATGTTTTACTCCTTTTTTAGAACATTCGAAATTTTGATTAAAAAAGTTGTTTTTTGTGTGAACGGGTATTAATTAGCACAGCAAATTTTACGGGGTTTTTTTTTCTGTTATTTTGGGGGGGGGGGTTCGGTCACTGACACTACACGTGAATTAGGAATTTTTTTCAAAAATCAGATAATTGTCAGATTCTAATAAAATTTTCAGGATTTATTCACAAATGAATTATTTCAGAAATTATTTCATTAGAATATTTTGGTAAATTGTGTGTGTGTGTGTTCCACCACTCCTCCCGGCTCGAATCGAGATATAGGAGAGACAAGTTCGAATTCCAGTTGAGTTCGTTGCATTCACACGCGCAAATACCCTTGGGAAAGGTATGAATCCGTCGCTTCTCCCTTCATCTATGGGTAAAATAGCAGGACAGATCGAGTTCTATGGCCTTGGTTGACAGAAAGTAATGGCCACCTACTACGGGAAAAACTTCTGTCAAATCAGTCATGTCTCTTTCGAGACATGATCGCACAAGCCATTTGATATTTACTCTTCTCCCCCACTTGAGAAAGATGTGACACAAGGTCTTTTTTTAATGTGGGGAACATGAGCACGTACGTGGTCAAATATTACAAGTTCTAAACTGGTTTTAAACTGGTCTTAATTTGGTCATTTTGGTCCCCAGCCCGAAGGCCGGGTATATTTACTCTTCTCCCCCACTTGAGAGAGATGTGACCCATGGTCTTTTTTAATGTGGGGAACCTAAGCGCGTACGTCCAGGTAGTGGTCAAGGAATTACCTATCCAACGCGGTGAATAGGTTCAAAACCGGTCAAAACTGGTCTTAATTTGGTCATTTTGGACCCCAGCCCGAATGTATGGCACTTCGACTGACTTAATTTTATGAAACTTGAGAATTTCAGCGTGATAAATTTTTAGTGATCATATTAGTTAAAAGCAGAATTCTTTGAAGAATTTAATTCACCGAATTTTTATTTTTTGCAAAATCGGACCCCGTATTACCGAAAATCTGCTCTGAATCGAAAAGTAAAAAATACGATAAAACTAAGATATTATTTAATTAGATCAGTTTTTAACCGCTTAATATAATAATATATATTATGGATAATATTGTCGTAAGAAAACGAGATGTTTTAACTTAAGTAACGGCTTCGACGTCGTGTTACTTGGAATGATGGACAATTAATTAAAGACGCGGTTCCTCCGATATGCAAACATTCACCCTGCCATATACTAATTAATTCAAAAGACAGCTCGAAAATATTTAACGCGGGGTCTTTACCATATATTGGGAAAGCTAGGGAAGAAAGCATTTATCCTCCCAATTATATTCCCCCCCCCATTTGGGACATTATTATATGCATGACTAGCAGTATAGCCCGGCGTTGCGCGGGTGTAATCAAAGCTTTAAAACTAATCCATGGTCCTGGAGCTCAGACTCTTTGGACGTGGGCACGAAAGACTAAAATACAATAGTTGTTACCACTTAAAGCGAAACCGTAGACTGAGAGAAAAATGAATGGATGTAAGTCAAATTTTGATTTCCTGGTATCGATATCAAATATTTCGTCGTAAACTGAATTTTGAAGGCTAAATAAGTCCTCTGAGTAAATGGTATCATGGCTGAGACTAAGAACTACAATTATACCTACTTAGAGTCAAACCCGAAACAAAAACTAAAATAAAAGGGCTGAAAAAAATACAGACATACTGGCAGATAAACAGACACACACAAACATCTTGCCTTTTATATATATATATATATATATATATATATATGTGTGTGTGTGTGTGTGTGTGTGTGTGTGTGTGTGTATTGTCGATTTTCTGCACTATTATAAGAACTGCAACCTTCAAACTTCGGAATATCGATTCTTATGTCTTTGTCTATGAGTGTATGAAATTTGATTAAAATCGGACCACTCCTTCTATAACCCGATTTTTTCGATTATCGATTTTCGATATTTATCGAGAGTACCTTGATACCAAACCTAGCTAAGAACACTCGCAGACTCTTATAGTACAACTGTGTATATTTTCAAGAAAATCGGTTCAGCCGTTTTGGAGTCTATAGGTAACGGACAGACACACACACAGACACAGACAAAGTTCATTTATAAATAAGTTTATATATATATATATATATATATTTCGATTTGTAGATGATATTAGTATTCAACATGTTTTCATTTAAATTGAATACAGACATTGATTGAATATTAATAATAATCAGAATGTTATTTTATATTCAATTTCTGATCAGCCCGTGTTTATTTAGTGAACTCATATTCTTTTCGCAGGTTCAAATCCGCTGAATGCAATATCTACGAAGATCAGAAATTTTACAATAATTGATATTTTTAACTAAAAACCTTGCATATGTTTTGCTTCTTGGAGATTTTTTAATAAAATGCTATGGAATGAAAACTGTATGATTGGTTGGTTGGTTGTTTTGTTTTATGGCATATCAACCTCGGCGGGTCATTTATTGCCAACTAAATTTTATTTATTTATTGCTGGTAATACCTTTTTCTTTCAATAATTTATTGTTGTTTTTATATAAGTTTTGTGTCTAGTAATACTTTTTCTTTTCAAGTATCAAGATTCATTGGGATTTGTTTTTTGAGGGCAGGGTCCCCAAGTCCTACCCTGTTATTTAACCCATAACTGGAGAGAAGGGGCGGATTAATACATTTCCCAACGGTACCAGTGCTTAAGTGAAAGTGAATGCAGGGTATTCAACTGGGATTCGAACTCGGCTCACCGATTTCTTTTTCCGACCCGATGAAACTGGTATGAATATCACTCAGACCCGGTTACAGCGAGGCCGTCGCTATATATTACCATAATATATAGCGACGGCCTCGGTTACAGACAGACATAGGACCTGTAACAATATTATGGGACTTTACAATGCACACGGACAAAACAATCAAAGCTAATCGCCCGGACATCGTGATCCGTGATAGTATAGGTCAATATCTGCAATGTCAAATGTGCCAATTTTCGGGAAGAAAACAGCAGGAAACTGGTATGAACATCACCCAAATCCGGTTGCAGAGATCGGACCTGTAACTATTTTATGTGAAATTACAATGCACACGGACAAAACCATCAGTGGTGATTGTGAAACTCTGAAAATGATGGGAGGGCACTCAGAGGGCCGAGATTTTTCTGAGAAGGCGGTAGACAAATCCAAGCAGCGTCTTTATTTTCATACACCACTATCGTATACACAATTTAGAAATGAGTTTGAGTATAAGTATGTTCAGTCAGTTAAGTGCCATACGTGATACACACTTGGGCGATTATGTCACGAAAGAGACATGACTGACTAGGCAGAAGATTATCCCGCATTATGCTGCCATTGCTTTCTGCGGTAGACTGGTTGCCGACCAAGGCTATAGAACCCAATCTATCCTGCTATTTAACCTATAACTGGAAGGAATAGACGTATTAATACCTTTCCCAGGGGTATTTGCGCGTAAGTGAATGCAATGAATTCAGCTGGAATTCGAACTCGGCACCCCGATTTCTCGTTCCGAGCCGATATCCAATGCACCACAACGCACATCCTAAGTATTTTACTTCACTAAATTAAACGGAATGACTTTTTAGTCATAGTAGTGGTGTTCTTATCTGTTCTTGCCCTCTTTTCCACTCTCAAGCCGTTGGAACACGAGAGAGGTTAATTCCAAAACAAAATTAAAGGGTTAATACTAAAGTTATTACTAGTAGAACAGTGTGATTTGTCTGCTCTGATTTATTTCCTCCTCAAAACTTTTTTGAAGTACAAAAAATAAATGCAGGAAAAAACTAAATGCAAAAATAAAATAATGCAACAAAATCAATCAAAATAATGTAGGTACCACAACTGTAGAAAAATCAGATAAAAAATTAATATATGTTTTCGGCAAAGTTTGACCATACGATCAAGTAACTACTTTGAAATAAGGAAATAATTTAAATGATATTTCTCTATGACCCTGAAACAAAATTTCAAGTAGGGCATTAGGATTGACACAAACCCAAATTAATCTATTCTTGCCCTTTTTCCTCCTCTCAATCTGTTGGACGACAAGAGAGGTTAATTTCAAAGCAAAATCAAAGGGTTAATACTTCTAGAAGTCAAATAACTTATCTCTCAACATAGCTGTCTTCTTTTGTCTCCCTGTAGGAAGGTTAACATTCAAGAGTGTGAGACCCACCTTCCTGATGTTTCCAACTAGCGTCCAGTTGGCAGACAAAAATAAACGGGGTTGTAACTGAATACATGTCCCAATGTGGCCCAAGGACAAATGGTGGATATTTTGCTGAATATTCATGGAGCTCAATGTACACACTGAAATTATCAGCCAATAACTGAATAGACTTGCCTGTAACAGAATGGAATCTCCCAGGTTATTATTTAAACCATCTACCAATTTGCCCTGGTGGTTTTTTGGTCAGTCAGACCCAACTTCTATTCTAGTTGATTACTGGCTGATTGTTCCACAAGATCTTTACAATACTGAAGTCATTACTAGCAGAACAGTGTGATTTGACTGCTCTGAATTTTTTTCGTCTGCAAAACTCTGTATGTCTCCTTGAAAAACTAAATAGAAAACAAAACGCAGAGGGAAAATTGCTGAAGTTCAAGTCTTATCAAAATCAGAGACTGAACAGTTTCATAAATTTTTGAAGCTTATAAAATAGTAGGGAGCAACCGAGGGGCCAGCTAAATGTCGGGGGAGGTCCTTGAATCCTTCCGCCTCCCATAGAACCGCCACTGAGAACAATCTAAGCTAATCATCCATTTTCAAGCATCACTTTGATTAAGATGTTCTGTCATCTGCCACACAGCATCAAGGAAAATACAATGATTTATTTCCTGACTCGAAAAATCATAAATTTTAATTTTTTTTACTTTTTTTATTTAATCATATCACCCCGAGCAAGGCGGTAACGCCACTGATATGCAGGGGGCTACGTAATAGTGAAAAGATTGGAAAAGATAAAGCCGGAAACCACATCCTAAACAGGGAACAAGGGATGAGCCTCTTAACCTGTTCAATAGACATGGGTGGAGTGTGAACCGAGCGATAGATAGATCTATCTACTCCAATTGAAAAAAAAACAAAAAACAAAGTGAGAAGATTAGAAAAGAGAAAGCCGGAAACCACATCCTAAACAGGGAACAAGGGATGAGCCTCTTAACCTGTTCAATAGACGTGGGTGGAGTGTGAACCGGGCGATAGATAGATCTATCTACTCCAATTAATGTTCACCAAATACAAGACCCGAGAGCCATCGAGGGTAGAGCCTTACTATGATGAGTTGAATGAGCGTAAGAAAAGGCAAGATATCAGGAAATATAGCTAATTCTAGAGTTGAACAGGTCAAGATTTAATTAGAGAATGAAAGGTTTTTTGTGGAGATATTAAGAGTATCGAGTTTAGAAAGAACTGGAAACTCAATCCTAAACAGAAAAGAAGGGATAAACCTCAACGCCTTTTCAAATGACCGGGGAGAGGTATGAATAGGCCAACCTATCTACTCCTATTGAAAGAGAAAAAATAAAATAAGTAGTGAAAATCAATTCAGAGTTCAGGTTGAAACGTTAAAAGTATAGAGTTGGAGTAGACTTTAGAAGGAACCAGAAACCCAATCCTAAACAAGAAACAAGAGATAAACCCCTAGTTCTGTTCAAAAGACAAAGAAGGACTTTGTACTGAGGAGAGGCGAAGCGATCTACTCCTGAGTTGAAGTAGATTTTAGAAAAAAAAAATGAAACGCTAATCTTTAACTGGGAACAAGATGTAAATATCTACGCCTGTTCCAAATATTGTGAACCAAGCAACTGGCGAACCTATCTACTACCATTGTGAAGAAAAAAATATAATTAGTAAATAATATTAATAAGAGTTCAGTCAAAGACGTTAGACGTATAGAGTTGATAGAATTGAAGTAGACTTTAGAAGGAACCAGAAACCCAATCCTAAACAGGAAACAAGAAATAAACCCCTAGTTCTGTTCAAAAGACAAAGGAGAATTTTGTACTGGGGAGAGGCGAAGCGATCTACTCCTGAGTTGAAGTAGATTTTAGAAAAAAAAACCCAAAAAAAACCCAGTCTTAAACTGGGAACAAGAGAGAAACATCTACTCCTGTTCAAAAGAATAAGGAGGTGTGTGAACCAGAAAACAAGCAAACCTATCTACTCCTATTGTGGAGAAAAGAAAATATAATTAGTAGATAGAATTTCAGAGCTCAGTCAAAGACGTTAGAAGTATAGAGTTTATAGAATTGAAGTAGGCTTTAGAAGGAACCAGAAAAACCAATTCTAAAGAAGAAAAAAGTATTTCGATGTTTTGGAAGTTCTGTAATAATAAATATCGTTTTTTGCAAAAACTAAAATTACTTCTTAACTTGAGAAAAAGCTGAAAGATGAAATTGTCGTTAGTGACCCAGTATTTTTGCATATCTATTTTCCAGTATCACTATAACAAGGATGCTTTGTCATCTATCATACAGCATTAAAGAAAATATAGTGACTTGTTTTCTGGCCTCAAAGATCATAAAATGTATGGAGAAAAACATAGTGTTAATCATTCTCGATGTTAATATGTAGTGAACAAAACAAGATCTAGATTTAAAATTCAAATGTGAAGCACTGACACATTTATTTTGTTAGAAATTTAAAAAAAGACTCGAATTTACAAACTTTGTCTAGCACACTCGCAAACGCGAATCCGAAAACAAAACTCGTCAAATTTCACACTTTGATGCGAAATGTTTTTCGGCCAATAGAAAACTAGGAAACACCTAAAAACAAAATTCAAATAATCTTAAATTCTCAGAAACAAATTCTTTTACGGACCTTTTTGCGAGCCGACGTGAAGTTTGTTCGTCGTCCAATGGCAAGGCCAGAATCACATCCAGAAGTGAATTCCCAAATGACCTATTCGAGCCCAACAAACGAAATAAAAGTCGGAGCAAGCTCGACCGTCGCCAGAGAGATAAGATGACGAGTGTAATTAACACGTAACCTTGACAAATGTCAAGCGATCGCTATTATTGTTGTTTCTATCTTTCTCTTTCAACTCTCATCGTCTTCCTTTTCACCATTCACACTGAGCGATAACTTCACAGACAGTCCTACCCAAAAATCATCGTCGTCGTCCTGCGGCCTCAGCCAAGACAGAACTCACTACACCCTCCAGTATTCCGTGTGCATTTGGAACCCTGGGGCAGTTTATAGCGAAATTCATAATCTTGTCAAATAGCTGCGCAATTTCGATGCGAAATGTTTTTCGGTCAATGGAAAACTAGGAAATATCTAAAAACAAAATAGAAAGGCCAGAATCATATCCGGGAGTGAATTCCCAAATGACCTACAACCGATATAAAAGACGAGACAAGACGACCGTCGCCAGAGAGTTAAGATGACGTGTTAATTACGCAATTAACACGTCCCTTGACAAACGTCAGGCGATCGCTATTATCATCTTTTTCTTTCCCTCTCACCTCTCACCTCTTCTTATACTTGATAACCGAACGGAACACTTTAAAACTGAGCGATAACCTCAAAGACATTCCAACCCAACGATAACGCTCATCTAAACTTTGTCTCTGTGTGTGTGTCTGTTACTTATATACTCAGAAACGGCTGAACCGATTTCCTTGAAAATTTACACAGTTGTACTATAAGCGTCTGCGAATGTTCTTAGCTAGCTTTTGTGTCGAGGTACCCCCAGAAAATATCGAAAATCGCTAATCGAAAAAATAGGTTTATAGAAGGAGTGGTCCGATTTTAATCAAATTTGATACACTCATAGACAAAGACATAAAAAATGATATTCAGAAGTTTCAAGGTTGCAGTTCTTACAATAGTGCAGAAAATCGATAATATATATATATATATATATATATATATATATGTGTGTGTGTGTGTGTGTGTGTGTGTGTGTGTGTGTGTGTGTGTGTGTAAATGAAAGATGTTTGTGTGTATGTCTGTTTATCTGCCAGAATGTCTGTATTTTTTTCAGACCTTTTATTTTAGTTTTTGCTTCGGATTTGGCTCTAAGTAGGTATAATTGTAGTTCTCAGCCATGATACCATTTACTCAGAAGACTTATTTAGCCTTCAAAATTCAGTTTACGATGAAAAAACTTATTTGATATCGATAGCAGGAAATAAAAATTTGACTTACATCCATTCATTTTTTCTTTCAGTCTACGGTTTCGCTTTAACTGGAAACAACTATTGCTTTTTAGTCTTTCGTGCCAACATCCAAAGAGTCTGAGCTCCAGGACCATGGATTAGTTTTAAAGCTTTCATTACACCTGAGCAATGCCGGGCTATACTGCTAGTACATATTTCATACGTTCCTGCCTACCTACACATAAACTCATTCTTGCAAGGACTACTACGAACTCTTGATACCCTTAACTCCTTCCTACTCTTTCTCATTGAACCTTTAACTTCTACCAATTCATGTCATTCTGTTCTATTAATATATTTCTATTTAAATATACAAAAGATATACTTTTATTCTTCACTAATATGCCTTTTAATAACCTTCTGATAATTCTGATAAAACATGTAAGTTGTAGGAAGTTTGGTCATGTTTGACACAAGGCCAATTTAATAAACATAAACCATCTCCCTACTTCTACAGATATGTAAAAAGCGATCGTCTCCCTTCTGACAGAGGTTTATCGATGCTTATAGGACAGTCAGTCGGTAAGAACAGACAGTTGCTGCAGAGCTCTTGATGGAGGCAGATTGGAAATTTAGTTGCGGTTCGGGGTGACTATGCAGAACGGTAGCAATCCTCTCGCGCTCTTTTACTAGCAGCAAAAGACATACTACAAACTGTACACTGTACAGTGTTCCTCTTACGGACGTTACAAGTAAGAGCATCAGGAAGAGATAGCTAAAGTTGTACACAGAAAAATGAAAACATATAAAAAGGTATGTTGTAAATATCAATATAAATGTATAGAAATTAGCATGGCCACAACATGAGGGACCAGTTTATGTATTGATTATAATATAGAATTGATCCCCCATTTTATATCCACATTAAAATTTCTTATAAACAGTTGACATATATATTCTTTTTCTATGTGCCTTGTCCTTTCAGGACGTAGGCGATCATGGCTTTCAACGTCTCCCTATCCCTGGTGGCTCTTAGCACGCCTTCTCCTGTTACACCATGCAACCCTCGTTCCGTCATCCACCTGATCAGGTCCTTCAAATATGTTATCTATTGCTTTCCCCTGTCTCTTTTTCTCTCTGTCTTGTTAGTATCAGATTCTCCAAGCTTTCCTTCCTCATTTCCTTCTTCATTGCATGTCCCAGAAAAGTTGTCTCTTCTTGATGCTCGGTATTAAATTCCTTTTCGTTTTCACCCTTTCCAAAACCTCATCATTGCTCACATGCTCGATCCATGATATTCGCAGCATCCTTCTGTAGAACCACATTCCAATTACTTCAAGTTTTTCCTTCATCTTCGATGACATTGCTCAATATCAGGGATAGAGCTTATGTAAATATAAAGGTGGACATTGAACTCAACACCCAGAGGCGACAGTCTGTTTCATGTTTAAATACAGTGGCCTGAAGATTGTGTTTAAGCATGAAACAGATTTTCGCCTCTGCCTGTTGACTTCAACGTCTACTTTTATATTTATTGCATCTTAATAACATATTTATTTGCTTCAGTGCTGTGTATAAAATGTCACTGCAAATGGCTGTAAGGTGGTGGAAGTTTGTCAAAAAAGCTTTCACATTTCCAGGACCATTTTTCATTCCAGGTACAGTAATAAACAAATGTATGTTTTAAGGTAAAAGAGTCGTTAAGAACATATTGTATAACTCGTGCTAAATTCAGTTCCAGTTGAATTCGTTGCATTGACTTATGCTCAAATACCCTTAGGAAAGGTATTAATATGTATCTTCTCCCTCCAGCTATGGGTTAAATATCAGGACAGACTGGGTTCTATAGACTTGGTTGACAGCCAGTCAACCACAGGAAGCAATGGCAACATACCGTTGGAAAATATTTTGCCCAACTAGTCATGTCTCTTTCGAGACATGATCTCCGAAGCGTTTATCACGTATGGCACTTAATTTAGTGACTGATATCTCGTGTGGGTTATGTATGTTAGTTTAGGAATACAGTGAGACGAAGTGAGCTTCCCTCTTAACTGTCAACGCACCGTAATTTGACGTGAGTTTGTGCCAATAGATTAACGAATTGGCTTGTTTTCAATACATTATTACTAGTCACATTTTTTATGCCGAGCAGACTCAGGCTCATCCGACGTCCTAGTCTAACGTAGGATCACATGGTCATCGTCCATTCATAATATGACTGTATTAGGTGCAGGGCAGTTTTTTTTGGTGCATCAAAAAATAAAACAAAACGCGTTTTATACAAAGAAAAGCACAGTAATTGATGCTATAAGAACAAAATTAAAAAGAACATGGAAGAAAATTTCAACTACAGTAGTTGGCAATATGAAAAAAACAAACGGAAAATAATATTAAAGAATGAATTAACCGGTTATTGCTCCTGACTCGTCAGAACTCGATCAAGAAAATTTAAATATCGCGCACACCAACTACATCAAGAAACAATATGAATATACACGTATCAATAATATATATATATATATATATATATATATATATATATATATATATAGTCACCCACAGACAGATCTGTTTCGCTGTATCACAGCTCATCAGTACGGTTAGACAGCCGATTGCTTTTTACCCAGGATTGAAACCCAACCGAATTGGCGTCAGTCGACGATTCTACCTCTGAACTACGGGCGCTCGGTAGAAGGAGGCAGGCTTTTTAGCGTGTATATTATCATTATACACGCCCAATAGCTGAGAGTGTTCTAATTCATTGTTGAATGAACGATGCGTGGATGCCAGAGTAGCTACTGTTTTTCAAAGTCTACCATTCTTCAATCAGGGTGTGAGAGCGTAAATAGTATATATATATATATATATATATATATATATATATATATATATATATATATATCTTTAATCTAAAAAGATAAGCAGGTAGGTAAATCCAAAAAACCAGATCCTAATTAATATTAATTTCATTAATATTAAAATTTATCAAGGTGGAGGGCTCAATGCAATTTTTGAATTCTAATTACAGAGCCAATTATAAAATAAAACAAAATTTCGATGTTCAAATTCGTTGAATAGTCATTTCTACGAGAAAAATCTCGCGTCTTCAGCAATCAAAATTTATTCACAACAAATTCAAATGACAAAAGATTTTATACCTGCAGAATCCAAAAAGAAATTTTAATCACAGAAAATTAAAAGGGGTGGGATGAATAAATTAATTATTAATTAATTAATAATTAAATATTAATCCCACCTCTTTTAATTTTCTGTGATGAACAATCCCATACCAAATTATTTAACTCGGAATAATTTATCTACATATGTGTCTTCTCACCAACCTATACGGCGAGGCAATTTTTAAAGTCTAGTGGGTTGCTTATCTATTCTTTTCCCGTTGTAGTGGAGTCCGTTCTAGTGAAGGGTAGTTGTATACTGTTGCAGGTTAACGGAATTTGGCCTTGTGGTAGATAGCCAACTATAAGTCATAAAATGATTATAAAATCAAGAAAAGCAATTTCAGTTGAAAAATAACATTTTATATATACACATATGAATTAATGTTTTTACAATTAAAATAATAACTTGAAGTATAGGCCTAACGGAGGTTAAATGTTCATGGCAATTAATATGCTGAAAGAGAATCAATGCTTAGGAATGTGGAGGGCGTGTAAGAGAGGAATGTCTTTGATGTAGTCGCTCCTTGGGTCAGTAAGTAGTTTTGAGACAGGGAAGAAGGTAAGGAGAGGTGAAGGGAGGCAAACATAGTAGCCGCTTGACTTGGTCAAGGAAGATACTAATCACGCTCGTCTGTCTCCGTCAGTCTGTCTGACGATGCTTTGTGTCTCCGCTTTTCATATCTGCTTTTTGGATCACAGCAGCTCGTTTGGGATTTCACACTTGTATTTGATTCTGGGCTTCCCATTGGCTGATAAATAAAATTCGCGTAGGCTCACGAAATGGAAATTTAATATTTGATTAATTTTTTTTTTTCAACCGGAACATCTGTGCGAACCTACCTGCGCACAGACAACTTTTGGTCATTTGCTTTCTGGTCGTTATAGAGCAAACATCCGGTACCTCGCTTTTGCTCGGTATCACCACAAAAGAACTAAAGTTCTGCAAAGATTCGTCATTGGCGGCTACAACCTTAATATAAGATACGCAGATGCCATAGTGTTGATAACAGACATGGAAAGAAAACTATAAGAGCTTCTTCAGGAAAAGAAAGTGAAAAGAAAGGACTAAACATAAATTTCAAGAAAACTGAATGCATGATATGTAGTAAAAAAAGAGGAGCCCAAAAAACAAATTAAGATAAAGCAGGTACAGAAATTTAAATAGCTGGAGAGCGTTCCAACAGATGACAGAAAGTGCGACACTGAGATCCAAAGGCGTATTGGCATGACCAAGGACATATTCCAAAAGTTAAGCAGAGTATTAAGAGACAGGAAAATTTCGTTACAAACAAAGAAAAGAGTACTGGACTGTTATATGATATTTGTCCTCCTATATGGCAGCGAATGATGGACAATCTTATCAAAGTAGTGCTTTTAAAAGACAACGGTAAATTCTACACTGAGATCCTAAGGCATATTGGGATGGCCAAGGATGCATTTCAAAAGCTAAGCAGAGTATTGAGAGACAGGAAAATTACGTTAGAAATAAAGAAAAGAGCACTGGACTGTTATATGATATTTGTCCTCCTATATGGCAGCGAATGATGGACAATCTCATCAAAGTAGTGCTTTTAAAAGACAACGGTAAGTTCTACACTGAGATCCTAAGGCGTATTTGGATGGCCAAGGATGCATTTTAAAAGCTAATCGGAATATTGAGAGACAGAAAAATGTCGTTGAAAACAAAGAAAAAAGTACTAGACTATTATGTGATGTCTATTCTTCTATATGACAGCGAATGCTGGAAAATTTCATCAAAGATGAAGGAAAGACACTAAGCAACAGAAATGTGGTTTTACAGAAGGATGCTGAGGATACCAAGAACTGAACATGGGAGCAAAGATGAGATTTTGCAAAGAATGGAAACAAAAAGGAAACCTACATTTAACATCAGAAAGAGACAGTTGAACGCAATGAGGAAGGTGAGCTTGGAGAATCTGATACTCACATGATGGATTGAGGGAAAGAGAGACAGAGGAAAGCAAGTGTCATACATAATAGGTTTGAGCAAGTGGATGATAAAGAAGGGCTTGGGAGAAATACCAAGAGAAAGGTTGTTAAGAGCTACAAAAAATGGACAAGTATATTAGGCCATGGACGCCTACGTCCTAAAGGGACACGGCACATGAAAGAAAAACCATAAAATAAAAATTTCCTTGCTAGATTTTCTTCCTGTCTAAAAGCATAGCTCAAATACACTTTACATAAGAGAGAAATATTTCACTAAAACAAATTTATTGGCACATATAAAAACCAATATCCATAGCCAGTTTTATACCATTTCTAGTTTTATTCCATCTTATTATTGTTGCTTTTTATCCCAACACTCTGGCTCTATACACTCTTCATTATTACTATTATTTTATTACTAGTTTTATTCCATCTTATTATTGTTGCTTTTTATCCCAACACTCTGGCTCTATACACTCTTCATTATTACTATTATTTTATTACTAGTTTTATTCCATCTTATTATTGTTGCTTTTTATCCCAACACTCTGGCTCTATACACTCTTCATTATTACTATTATTTTGTTACTAGTTTTATTCCATCTTATTATTGTTGCTTTTTATCCCAACACTCTGGCTCTATACACTCTTCATTATTACTATTATTTTGTTACTAGTTTTATTCCATCTTATTATTGTTGCTTTTTATCCCAACACTCTGGCTCTATACACTCTTCATTATTACTATTATTTTGTTACTAGTTTTATTCCATCTTATTATTGTTGCTTTTTATCCCAACACTCTGGCTCTATACACTCTTCATTATTACTATTATTTTATTACTACTTTTATTCCATCTTATTATTGTTGCTTTTTATCCCAACACTCCGGCTCTATACACTCTTCATTATTACTATTATTTTATTACTACTTTTATTCCATCTTATTATTGTTGCTTTTTATCCCAACACTCTGGCTCTATACACTCTTCATTATTACTATTATTTTGTTACTAGTTTTATTCCATCTTATTATTGTTGCTTTTTATCCCAACACTCTGGCTCTATACACTCTTCATTATTACTATTATTTTGTTACTAGTTTTATTCCATCTTATTATTGTTGCTTTTTATCCCAACACTCTGGCTCTATACACTCTTCATTATTACTATTATTTTATTACTACTTTTATTCCATCTTATTATTGTTGCTTTTTATCCCAACACTCCGGCTCTATACACTCTTCTTTTTTAAGATTATTTTTTTACTATGTTTTCCTCACTTTTTTACTTATACTCATTTGCACATATGTTCTGAACTTATTTTATTGCAACTTTTTAGAGATGCATTTCATTACTGCTGTGAGTTTGATTATCTCTCAGTGTTCAACTGTCATGCTCTTGTGTCAAACTAGGCTAACAGAATGCATATTGACACCCACAGAAGAATGAGTGAAATGAAATTGGTTGTTCAAAATGACAATGTCAATGAAAATTCTTATGTCCTTGTTTTTTTTGTTTCTGCATTTTTTCTTGACCATAATTACAATGATTATTTGACACCTCCCCACTCCCGATTGTTTTTTTCTCCTGCCTAACTCTCTCTTCTCTCGCCACTCTCATCCCTAATCCTCTCTCATCTCTTCTCCTCTTATCTCCACTCGCTCTCTCTCTGTTTCTCAGACAATACTTCTACAGCACCTGGCAACCCCAACATTTTAATCGCCAATGACTCTACATTTTTTCGATTCCATGATACAGAAAACTGGATTCTTTCTGTGCACTGAGACAGAATAAATGCAATAATTTATTTTTAACAATAAGCAAAGCATTATGGGTAGCCTTAGTATGGGAACTTTGTAAGCCAATCGACAAATTTACACCAAACACGTTCTTTTGTTTTTTAATAACAAATATTATTACAAAGATTGAGTCACCAACCAGGTAGCATCAGTAAAACTGGTGGAAAAACATATTTTAACTCGTACTGAGTAGTATTTTTTCATAATCATTGCACAGGAGGTTATCAGTCAGTTAAGTGCCGTGTTTGGGCGATCATGTCTTGAAAGCGACATGACTGACTGGGCAGAAGATTATCCCGCAGTAGATTGCCATTACCTTCTGTGGTAGACTGGTTTCCAGCCAAGGCTATAGAACCCAATCTGTCCTATTATTTTAATCATAGCTAGAGGGGAAAGAGATGTATTATATTATTAAGTAGTAATTACTGGGGGATCAGTTTATTACTTCATAACAATATAAACCTGATCCCCCTTTTTCTGCCAAGTAGAAGTCTTAATCATGTTTTCAACTATTATTTTCAGTCAGTCAGTTAAGTGCCAGACATGATACACACTTTGGGTGATCATGTCTCGAAATAGACATGACTGACTAGGCAGAAGATTATCCTGCAGTAGGTTGCCATTACTTTCTGCAGTAGAATCGTTGCCAGCCAAGGCTATAAAACCCAATCTGTCTTGTTATTTAACCCATAACTGGAGGATAGAAATGGACTAGTACCTTTCCCAAGTGAAAGTGAATACAAGGAGCTCAACTGAAATTCAAACTCAGCTCCCCGATTCATTGTTCCAAACTGATGCCCACTGCACCAAAATGCACATCTGCAGATGTTAACACTTGAATAAAAATCAACATATGCAGAGTCAGTTCATTTAATCTGCATTTTTGACACTCCTTTCTAACGATTCCAGCATATGTGAAAAAAATCTTTTTTTTTTTGTTTCTTTTTTAATTGTCAGATTCAATTATTTCCAACAAATATTGAATAATGGGCTTTTCTCGCTAAAAATTTTAGTTGGAATATTTACAGTTTCTTAAAAACAAATTTCTCCTGTTTTTTCTGGTAAGGCAAAATTACAGTATTTTTTATGTTTTACTGGTGCTATCTTCGAAAATGAAGGAAAAACTTGAAGCAGCTGAAATGTGGTTCTACAGAAGGATGCTGCGAATATCATGGATTGAGCATGTGAGCAATGATGAGGTTTTGGAAAGGATGGAAATGAAAAGGAAATTAATACTGTGCATCAGGAAGAAACAGCTAAACCTCAAATTGATTGAATAAAGGAGAGATCGAGTTTGATGTTGGTCGGCACACTCTTGCAGAGCCCCCAGAATTATTTAGAACCAAACTGCACACAAACTTTATGGACACCCTGTATGAAATAAACCGTCACAACAGCTTTTCACCATATATTACGAAAATTTCTCTAGAATGTCGCTATTGAATGTTATTAAAATATAAGTCTACAATCTGAATTTTTTCAGATATTTCCATACTAAAATAATTACAATATTATTTATATAATATTTATAAAATATTCATAAATATTTATTACATTGAAATTTATTTGATAAGTACCTGCATTTGAATTGGTGCTGGATTTATTTTTCTTCCGAAATATATCTTTTAGTAGAATTCTTGCTGTCGAAATACATATTGTGCCTCTTCATTGTGCCTCCTTGGCATCACTCTCACAACCGACCTGAAATGGAACGATTACTTCGAATCAATAGCTGAATCTACTGCTAGGAAGGTTGGGTCACTGTGTCGGACTGGGAAGTTTTTCTCATCTGAATCTATCTTGCACATTTATAAATCTGCCATTCATCTGTGCATTCAATACTGCTGCCATATATGGTTGGGTGCTTCTGCTATTCATCTTGAGGTTCTTATCTGAATCCATCTTGCACATTTATAAATCTCCCATTCATCTGTGCATTGAATACTGTTGCCATATCTGGTCGGGTGCTCCTGCTATTCATCTCAAGGTTCTCATCAGAATCCATCTTGAACAATTATAAATCTACCATTCATACGTGCATTGAATACTGTTGCCATATCTGGTCGGGTGCTCCTGCTATTCATCTTGAGGTTCTCATCAGAATCCATCTTGCACAATTATAAATCTATCATTCGTCTGTGCAATATTGAGCACTGTTTCATTCACACCTGATTAATGTTTATATATTAATGTGTATACACACACACACACACACATTTGTGTAAACATATATATTGTTAAATGTAACAATGAATGTCTATTTTGTTTAATCATGAGCTGTTCTAAACGTATTTTGGCTTTAATTTCAGGTGAAAATAAAAACAAAAATTGTCCAACACTTGGATTTTTTTTTATTATGCTGGTTCGAAGCTTTCGGCTCACATGAGCCATATTCAGAGATGTTATAGGGACGTCAACATAAAGACATTCACCATCAAAGATGATATTATCTTGTGTTGATAGAGAACACTGCTACAAAGTCATACCAATCATCGAATAGCAGATGCAGATCGTAAATTTGTAATGCGGTTCTATGACATCACAGAGAGATCTATGAGAGACCGAAATGCTAACCAGACTGAAAGCTTTTTTTTCTTCAAGACAAAAATTTTATAAAAATTGTCCAAATATTTTGTTTATTTTGTTTCAGCTATACTTTCAGCCATTGTTGAGGATGAATTTTATTTAATGTGTAACAGAATGTATGTAGACTTATGTATGTTTGTAGAGTAGTGGATATGTTTCATGTTCCAAATACAGCAAGCACATTGTTAGCGTGTTGGTAGTTGATATTATTGCTTGCCATATTCACCTGAACAGATATGGAAATAGTATTCAATGCATGGGCAAATGGTAGTTTTCTAAATGTGCAAGATGGATTCTGACGAGAAAAACATACTGGCCCGACACAGTGACCCAACCTTTCTAATAGTAGATACAGTTATAGATTCGATGTAGTCGTTCCACTTCAGGTTGATTGAGAGAGTGAGGACAAGTAGGCGTAGTGTAGCTCTCCAGGTGATTAGTATCATCTGTTCTGATGGCAGGTAGGAAAGTTTCTCTGTGGTGGTTAAAGGAGAACAGCATCATTTTGGCGGCATTCAAATTTACGAACCAATAATCAGCAATGCGGAGCCTTGTCAGTAGCTGGATGAGGAATCACTTGGAAATACTAGGTGTTGTAAGCTTGGATGTGTGGCTGGTGTAATGAATAATGACTCAGAATTGTCAATCGAAGAGGTGAGTTCTAATTCCAGTTGGGTTTTTCATTTTTACTTATACACAAATACCCTTGACAAAAATATAAATTACCAGCCATGAGTTAATTAGTAAAACTTGTATCACTAAATCATTATCATCTCAAAAAATAAATCCTTACGATTTAAAAATTGTTTCTGACTTTAAATAACCTGGAAAGTGTTGATAAGCTGTAGAAAAACAAATCAAACTAAAACCAAATACTTAGAATCCTGAGTAGGTTCATGAATTGATAACAAAGGGAGGTAATTTCATTTAGGTTCCAAGGGGAGGTAATTTGACTTTTGTCTTGTTGGGAGGTTGTCTGGAAAAGAATTATAATTTAAAAACTTGTGTCCAGCTGCTTGTCAAAATGATGACAAGCTTAAATATTACACATTCATTTAATTTTATTCGCTTTCAGATAATAATAACGAAAGCTATCCCCGATATGCCCAATAATTTTTAACAGCTCTACATATTTAAGTATTGATAATTATAACCTTACAACAAGATTAAAAAAATCTCTAACTGTTGGGGTGTCTGCTTGAATCAAATTGATGCTATCAGAAAGCCATATTCTTTATTATACAGTGAGTCCAGCAAGTTCTAATGTTTTATTTTAATAAAACACATTGAAACTAATGATTGAAAATTAATTATAAAATGAAAGATTTATCGTGGTTACATAAAAAAACCTTAATAAAAAGTCAATACGAATTTATGGTGGATTGTTTCAGATTTATAGTAGATTGTAGTCACTAGTATTTGTCTATATTTCCGAAATGAGATAATATTTACATTATTCGGACTATTGTCCTCATTTTTGTTGCCATTTGTACGACATTTCGGTACACTCAGGTCTTCTTCAGGTGCTAGGAATTTTGAACCAAACCCTTTGTTACAATCACTTAATTCAGTTGTTCTTGAGGACACATGGACCAGTGGATAGAGACATTGGTTAGTTCCTGACTTGACTCTTAGAGTTGTAAGTTCAATACCAGGCTACAGCAGTGGTGAATAACTACCTTGCAGGGTTAGAGGGAGATAACTTCTGACATGACTTTCAATCAAGGCATTACGCAAGAAATGAGGATGATATACCCCAGTGATTGTAATAAAGGGTTCAATTCAAAATTCTTCGCACCTGAAGAAGGCCAGAACGTAAAACAGCCGAAACGTCATACAAATGGCAACAAAGATGAGGACAATAATTCAGAGACTGTAAATATATTATTGTAGTCACTAGTTTATGGCAGAGTTTTTTTTTGTGTGTGTGTGTGTGTGTGTGTGTGTGTGAAAGAGAGAGAGACACAGACAGAGACAGAGAAAGAGAGAGAGAGAGATTTGGTTTTGTAAAGTTTAGCCCACCATAAAAAATATGTGAAAACAAGAAAAATCAAGATGGTGTATGAAAATAATTATTTATACAAATATTAGATAATTTAGTATTATAGAAAATGATAGCAATGTTCATATGTCTGGCACAAGGTTGGTAAGAAGAGTTCATAATAGCCCAGTAAAGAGAAAAGTAAGTAACAATGTATGAAAACAGAAATGACAATAAGGGTGTATGTATGAGAGAGATTGCAGTTGAAGTTGAGATGTCTTTGATGTGACCGCTCACTGTCATAAAGGGTTCATTTCCTGTGTCTTCTCTAAGTCTATCTTTATTAAATGTTCTTCTCCCCAAGCTATGGGTTAATTAGTAGGACTTGTATCAGTAAATCATTATTATCTCCAAAAATTCTTATGATTGAAAAATATTCTGCAGAAGGCTGACAGGTTATTAAAAATCAATCAACCTATTCAATCGATTTAGGACCTGTGTCAGACAACCCTAGATTTTGTAAATAAAAAATTTATGAATAGATTTATGCTAAAGAAGAGGTTGAAATTATAAATGAGTAATGGCCAGGTTTTATAAACTGTAACACCATTTTATTTTGTGGATTCCGTAAGGTTACATGTTTTGTTATATGTGAATAACTAGCAGTATAGCCTGGTGTTGCTCGGGTGTAATGAAAGCTTTAAAACTAATCCATGGTCCTGGAGCTCAGACTCTTTGGATGTTGGCACAAAAAACTGAAAAGTAATAGTTGTTTCCAGTTGAAGTGAAACCGTAGAATGAAAGAAAAATGAATGGAAGTAAGTCAAATTTTGATTTCCTGCTATCGATATCAAATAAGTTTTTTTCATTGTAAACTGAATTTTGAAGGCTAAATAAGTCCTCTGAGTAAATGGTATCATGGCTGAGACTAAGAACTACAATTATACCTACTTAGAGCCAAACCCGAAACAAAAACTAAAATAAAAGGGTTGAAAAAAATACAAACATACAGGCAGATAAACAGACACACACACACACAAACATCTTGCCTTATATATATATATATATATATATATATATATATATATTCTCGATTTTCTGCACAATTGTAAGAACTCCAACCTTGAAACTTCTGAATATTGTTTCTTATGTCTTTGTCTATGAGTATATCAAATTTGATTAAAATCGGACCACTCCTACTATAACTCGATATTTTCGATATTTATCGGGGGTACCTCAACACAAAACCTAGCTAAGAACATTCGCAGACGCTTATAGTACAACTGTGTAAATTTTCAAGAAAATCGGATCAGCCATTTCAGAGTCTATAGATAATGGACACACACACACACACACACACACACACACACACACAAAGTTTCATTTATAAATAAGTTTAGATTTAAATTTAGATATGTTAGATTGCCATTACTTTCTGCAGTAGACTGGTTACCAACCAAGGCTATAGAACCCAATTTGTCCTGCTATTCAATCTTTTTGTCTCTATCAGTCAGTTAAGTGCCATACATGATACATTGTTGGGCGATCATGTCTCTTTCAGTCCATGACTGACAAGGCAGAAGATTTACTAGGTTGCCAGTTTTTATGCAGAAGACTGTTTGTCAACCATGGCTATAGAACCCAATCTGCCCTGCTACTAAACCCATAGCTTGAGGGAGAAGAGATGGATTACTACTTTATCGAACAAGAACCGATGTATTCAACGTGATATGCCATAAGTTAAGCAATGTGAGCCTGGCCAGTACCTAGATGGGTGACCGCTTGGGAATACCAGGCGCTGTAAGCCTTCAGTGACGGATGTGCATTGTGGTGCAGTGGATGTCGGCTTGGAAACAGAAATTGGTGAGCCGAGTTCGAATTCCAGTTGAATACCCTGCATTCACTTAAGCACTGGTACCCTTGGGAAAGGTATTAATCTGTCACTTCCCTCCAGTTATGGGTTAAATAACAGGATGGGGCCCGGAGGCAACCCATCTAGTGTTGGTGTCACAATAAAAACACCCTTGGTAGCCCTGGCGAAGCATCACGTATTCAGCTATTTGACAAGATTATGAATTTCGCTATAAACTGCATCAGGGTTACAAATGCACAGGGAATACTGGAGGGGTGTAGTGTGTTCTATCTTGGTCAACGTAGAGGGGTGTAGTGAGTTCTATCTCGACCAAGGCCACAGGATGATGACTACTTTATCTTAAGTGTATTTGCATGTCTGTGAATGTAATGAATTCAACTGAAATTCAAACTTTCTATTTCTGAGCAGGTGTCCACTGCAACACAATGAATATCCTGCACTACAGTCTGAAAGCCGACTTTTCAGTGACTCTTTTTATGTGGCTTGTATGCAAACTGTGATTTTTAAATGTTACTTAGTTCCTCTGTCCGTTACACCACTAAAGAAAGAAAACGCACTTACTCTCTACACGAGCTTTTCCTTCCCCTCTATCCTTTTATAGATGCTACTCTCCTCAGCCTTTCTCTCACCTTTGCCAAAAAGAAGGGTAGTAAAGAGTGAGAGAGTAGGAGGGGAGAGCCTATAGCATTACCGTAGCAGTAACAGCTTAAGCTGGTGGTTGCATAGCAGTAATTGTGCATGCATATGAGTGTGTACTGTGCAGTATAGTAAAAATAGGTAGGTTTGTTGTCGTATCCAGCGACCTGATAACAAAATTTCTGGCCTCTACACCCTTGGCCATTACTCAGTTGGTCTTTTCTGTTTACAATGGACACAGCAGCCATGATTTTTCAGTGATAAAAAAAAAAACATTTTCTCTTTCAAAATCTCTCACAAAATAATGTACAGTATTTTGGTTACGGTCTGTGCATACTCCACTTAATATAATATAAGATTACAGTAAACTAACTTCTTTGGACATTACTTTTATAGATATTTTAATAAAATTACACTCTGTGTTATCGTTATTTTATTATCCAATACCTTTATGTTTGAAGACATTACTATCATTTGTAGTATGACAAAGTAAAATTTTTCCAGGAAATTATCTGTCCGTGGAAATTCCACGAGTTCTGCTAGTAATATAAGATTACAGTAAAGTAGCTTCTATGGACATTACTTTTATAGATATTTTAATAAAATTACACTCTGTGTTATCGTTATTTTATTACCCAATATCTTTCTGCTGGTTTAAATTAACCCTCTAGGGCCATTCGTATCATATTTGATACAGTATTTCCCTATAAGGAAACATTTGGTATTCATTGACTGAGCAGTCAGTACTGCTTTCATTTGAAATTTATAAAATATTTCTCTTAAAAAATTTTTCAGGAAAATATTTCTTTCAAGGCTTGTTTTCATACTGTATCATATTTGATACGAATGGCTCTAGAGGGTTAAGGCTTCTACTGGGCATAAAGTGGGGGATCAGTTCTATATTGTTATGAAGTAATAAACAGATCCCCCACTAATATGATACGAATGGCTCTAGAGGGTTAAGGCTTCTACTGGGCATAAAGTGGGGGATCAGTTCTATATTGTTATGAAGTAATAAACAGATCCCCCACTAATATGATACGAATGGCCCAAGAGGGTTAAAAGTAGAAATGGAAGAAAATAAGATGCATTTTGGTCATTTGATGCTCTTTTATTTCTGGAAAGTAAAAATTGTTGTACAAACAGTAAAAACAATAGATTCTGTTTATTGAGATGGTGCCATAGCAAGAGAGAAGTGTTTGTAAATGGCTCAATATGTTCAAAAGTGGAGATTTTGATCTGGAAGACGAAGAACATTTAGGCAAAACTGCAGTCATCGATGCTGACCAAATTGAAATGCCGATTAAAAATAATCCAGAGTAGATAACATAGGATACTTTGGGAAATACTTCATACATTTCATACAAGTGTTGTTAAGCATTTGAAAATGCTTGGCATTGAGAACTGCGACAATATCTGGCTGCCTCAAGATCTAATGAAAAAATTAAATGGACTGCAATTCCATTTGCAATTTTTAGCTCAAAATGCAATAAAAACAACGTGTTTAATGAAAGAATGATTGTGGGTGATGAAAAATAAATTGTTTTCAACAATGTGGCACAAAAATTGTCCTGGTGAAAATGTAAGAAACCAGTATTCAGTCAGTCAATTAAGTGCCATACATGATACACACTTGGGTGATCATGTCCCGTTTGAGACATGACTGACTGGGCAGAGGATTTTCTCGCAGTAGGTTGCCATTACTTTCTGTGGTAGGTTGGTCCTGTTATTTGACTCATAGTTAGAGGGGGAAGAGATGTATTATATTATGTAGTAATTAGTAGGGGATCAGTTTATTACTTCATAACAATATAAAACTGATCACCCACTTTATGCTCAGTAAAAGCCTTAATCATGTTTTCAACTATTATATTCAGTCAGTCAGTTAAGTGCCACACGTGATACACACTTTGGGTGATTATGTCCCTTTTGAGACATGACTGACTGGGCAGAAGATTTTCTCGCAGTAGGTTGCCATTACTTTCTGCAGTAGATTGGTTGCCGACCAAGGCTATAGAACCCAATCTATCCTGTTATTTAACCCATAACTGGAGGGAAGAGGCAGATTAATACCTTTCCCAAGGGTATTTGCGCATAAGTGAATGCAAGGGATTCAACTGGAATTCGAACATGGCTCCCCAATTTCTCGTTCCGAGCCAATATCCACTGCACCACAACACACATCAACACTCATTAGCAAATGTATGAAACTCAACTCGGATATGAATTTGGCTTTCCAAGTTCTCATTCCAAGCTGCAATCCATTGCACCATCTGCACACCAATAATTGATGGGAAATATCAGGAATTGACAAATCAGAATAGAGTTGTTTTCCATCCGAATAACGGCAGATGTTTGAGCATCAGGCACAAATTGGTACTGCAGGGATGAGGTGTTCCATTACACTCAGTACCTCTGTAGCTATAAGGTATGTCAGCCATGCCTGGTACAAGGCCATTCCAAACATAGCTGACAATCCTCACATTTAAAGATATCATCAGGTTGTTAGAAAATAAGTGGAATTTTGTTTGCTGAACATTAACATAAATGTGTAAGAAGAAGATTGTTCGATGAGAAACAAGTAATGAGTTAAGGGTATCAAGAGTTGTAGAAATGTTCGTAGTAGTAATTTGTTGGAAAGAGTTTCTGCGTACATACGTATGTATGTATTAGCGTTTGTTTAGTAGGAATGTCTTTGGATGAAGAAGTAAAAGGAATCAGCACACGCAAAAGAAGGAGAAAGAGGACGAATATGTGACGTGACCTTATGACCGGGTCATAGTTGAAGTTTCTCCTGTTACATTTTAGTTGTGTCTTCTTGCTGCTCCGATCTGACTGACTGACTGACGCTGATTGAAGTCGTTTATATAGTCCTTTAGATTTTTCGCACTGGATCGCGAAGTCTTTTATGGTCTTGCAAATTGCTTTCATTGGTCAGAGAATCAATTTAACATCTACTTGCGAAATCCAGTTTCGACTTTTTCCTTGCAGCAAAACCTTACATCATTGTGAATTTTTGTAAAAGTGAAAAAGAAGGTTGATTTTAATTCTTAATTTCGTATCCGCCACACCTCCACTAATCTTTGATACTTAAGGTTCAAAACTAATTTTTAAAAAGGAAAAAGCATTCTTGAATTTTTCTTTTTAGCTTTAACTGAAAGTTAAATGATTAAATTTACTATTTCTAGGAAGCATATATATATATATATACATATATGGTATATTTCAAGTAGAAATTACATTGACTGAAACAAATTTTTTGGTTATTTTCAATTGAAATCAGCCACTTTCACACATTTGTAAACAAAAGTTAAATCTTTGTTTTAAAGATCTTCCAAAAATAAAATATACTTTTCTAAAACTTTTTTTTTGAAGAATATTAGCCGATTTAAAGTATGATTAACCTGATCATTTACCCAATTTAAGCAAATCAATATCACGCACTTTGAGTATATCCATAAAAAGTAATGATTTTACTGCATAGAAGAAAATACATATATATATATATATATATATATATGTATATATGAAAAAATCTTTTCTTTTTTTGTGTGTACCTCCACAAATAATCAAAGACAGTTTGAAGGTCCAAATATATATTGGTAGAGAAGGTCATTTAAAATCTTGACCTCCACATGAACATGAATACCAACAAAAAGATTTGAAGGCAATCATTAATTCCTCTCAGTTTATGAGAAAGCACTTAGATAGATAGATAGATAGATAGATAGATAGATACGAACAAACTGATAGATAGGTAGATATGAACAGATGGAGACAGATAGCTATGAACAAAATTAGATATATATATATATATAGAGAGAGAGATAAATATAAACAGAAATTAGATAGGCTGATATGAAGAGAATTAGAAAAATAGATTTCTTGATATGCATATAACCTTGAAAAAAGAGACTCCAAAATAAAGGTTCATCAAAAAATATTTTGTTCCTGAAAATCTTTTCCTCAAAAAATTAAACTCCAACTGAGAAAATTTTTGTTCTTTCAGCATCTAATGTGCGGCCCAATCAAAACAGATGCGACTGTTAACAAAAAAGAAAGAAAAATTCACAACAAACAATAAAACACATGAAAGGAAATCACTATGTTAATTGGAAGAATAACGTCTTGTGTAAATTCTGGCTTTAAGGAAGACATTCTGGTTGCTGTGCTGGCAGACAGTTGAGAAAATGGCGGAAGGATTCAATACTGACTTCTCCATTTGAGTCTTGCTGAGCCAATTGATTGTAAAAAGTTTCAAGAGCTTCATGATCATAATTATATCCAATATTCATGAAAATTTCCTTGATCTAAAATAAGAAAAGAAAAAATAATTATTAATATTTAAATGTTACACTTTCTTTCAAAAAGAAAGCCCCCCCCCACATATCCCTTTTTCCAAATTGTTGTTTTTATATCTATTCTGTTTGCTCTTCTTTCGTTTTCTTTCATAAATATTTACCTATTATTTAAGCATAAATTGAAAGCTATTTATAAAAACAGTTTCAAATTTTGCATAAAGCTTTGTAACATTCTTTTGTTTTATTGTTTACAATCTAATTAAATACAGCAGCTCAAAGAAAACGTGATCAAATTGTTGCATTAAAAATGGCTCGTATGAAGAATTGCGAACTGATATAACAGTTGAATGTTTATGTAAAATCTATTTTTAATCTATCAGAAAGTTTAGAGGGGGCAAACAACCTCAGTGAATCTAATTTCAGGAAGAATACATTAAGTTTGAATCAAGAAAGCCATTGATCCATCAAGAAGAGAATGAAGAGAAATCCTTGAAGAGTTTGAGTTTTGTTTAACGGCATATCAACCTCTGTAGATTATTTAATGCTAAAAAGGAGGGTTTTAGATTTTTTTTTTTAAATGTTCAGTTATAGTGAGAAGGTTAATTTAGTCAGATTTTGATGAAAAGGTTGAGATTTTTTTTTAGAAAACTCTAGATGTCTTTTGGTTTAGTATTTTGAAAAGCAGTTTGTAGATTGGTTTTCATTGATGTATTTTTGTAAAAAAAAAAAGGTTTTGTCGAGAGTCAGATGCATTGCTCGTATATTTTTTTTTCAAAAAATTGCTGGTAATATTTTTTCTTCAACTTTCTTTCAAAATGTACTGTTGGTAATATTTTTTTCAAAAACGTATTGCTGAAAT
The DNA here is from genome assembly GCA_037127315.1 of Ascarosepion bandense. Lineage (NCBI taxonomy): Eukaryota > Metazoa > Mollusca > Cephalopoda > Sepiida > Sepiidae > Ascarosepion > Ascarosepion bandense. The sequence goes on from JBBBDQ010000445.1 coordinate 1,847,649, forward strand.
TTTTACTATTAAAGTATTATTAAAGCTGGAGTTCAAAACTATTAAAGCTGGAGTTCAAAACAAATTGTGAGCTAAAATCCCCCAAATTTCTGCATTTCTGATTTCGCCTCTTAATATAAAGTGGCCTCTTGATGTAACTGTAAAAACGGTTCGCCTCTTAATGTAAAGTGGCTCTGTCTGCCGCCAATTGGAAGCTTTTTCAAGAACTTGTACCGGGCCCAAACGTTATAAATTCTTCCAGTGTCTGAAAGCACTTATTGAGTGTGGACCAGAGACTGATCATCTCAGGGTCAGGTCGGCGTGGTGAAGGGGTATGATGTTGAAAGAATCAAAAGCCCTAGTGATCCACGCAAAGACGTCACCCTCTAGCGCCAATACTACGGTGCGTATGTTTGAATATACTTACATAGTGTTTTGACTCCAGTCTGGGGGTTGGGGGGGGAGTAACTATTTGCCCTAACTGGGACCCTAACAGATGCTACCACCCTGGATCAAGGTGGACCTGGAAACAGCAGCAATTAAGAGGTATTTCGACACTCCCCAAAACCACCCAATCAGAAGCATTGTTGCCAGACATAGTTTATTGTCAAACCCAGGTTAAGAAGCATGAGAAAGATGGTAGAAGAGGTGGATGTTTTGGATAAGTCACTAAGGAGGTTTGTAGAAGAGGATTTAGAGCAAAAAACATAAAAATATTCAACAATAATAGCCGCTCTCAAATGCCCCCCCCCCACACACACACACAAAAACAAATCAGAAGAGAGAAGGAAACTTGTTCAGAGATTCAGCATGAGACAAAGTTTTCATCTTGTTGGACAAAAAGTTTTTTCACTGTAGAGGTAGCGGTCAGTTACCAAAACAATAAGGTTTATGCCACTTCTTTAGGAAACATTTCTGAAGGTATCAAAACATATTTCGAGCAACAGAAACCATCTGGTGTCATGGCTGGGGTTGTTGTTGCTTCTGGTGGTTAAAAATAACCTTTAGCATTTGTTGACCTGCACAACTATCCTTGGGAAAGGCATGAAGCCTTCTCTTCTCCTCCTCCCAGCTATGGGTTAAATAGCAGGGCTGCTTGAGTTCTACAGACTTGGTTGGTAACTGTTCTAGAGGTGATGATAAAATCACCCATCTCCCAGCAAGCCTGAGCCACCCGTGGGAGAGCATCAACCCATGAAAATGCACAGTGACTGCAATTTTTCAGTCATGTGAGTTGCACGTTTTGCCGCAGGGGGAGAAAGTGTTTATTTTTTACAAGCCGAAATAACCCTGAGGATGACATATTTATAGAAGAAGGTGGTGATATGTTAAAATTCTTAAAAGTTCAAAGGTGAAAGTTCGTATACAGACAAAAAGTGTTCTAGCATGTGTACATATATAAATATGTACGTAAAAAGGCATTGTGATCTTGGAATTATTTCGAACTTTAGTTCTCATCTTGGTTGATATTGGTGTTATAATAGACATAACGTTTCGACCAAGTACCCTCTGGTCATCATCAGGTGTCCATAGATTGGTTGATGTGGAATATCTTGTTGATTATTACGAAATATCCTGTGAAATCATTTATTGTTCAATAATTATAATTACCTGATGATGACCAGAGGGTACATGGTCAAAATGTTGTGTCCATTATAACACCTATATCAACCAAGACGAGAACAAAAGTTCAAAATAATTCCAAGATTACTGAAAATTACTCATCTCAAAAATAAATAAAGGTATTGTAGTCATCCATGTAAACTGTTGTTATAGTAACCACTCTAAATCTGGACTGATTGATTTATTTGGGGTTTTTTTTTACAGCATATCGACCACTTGCAGGTTATTTAAAGCCAGAAAATATTTTTAGATTGTAAAAATTTGTGGCAACAATGATTTATTGATACAAGTTCTGCTAAATAAACCATAGCTGAGGAGAGAAGCAATGGATTCATATCTTTCTCAAGGGTATTGAAATCTAAACTTATTTATAAATGGAACTTTGTCTCTGTGTGTGTCTCTGTGTGTCCGTTACCTATAGACTCCGAAACGGCTGAACTGATTTTCTTGAAAATTCACACAGTTGTACTATAAGCATCTGCGAGTATTCTTAGCTAGGTTTTGTGTCAAGGTACCCCCAATAAATATCAAAAATCGATAATCAAAAAAATTAGGTTATAGAAGGAGTGGTCCAATTTTAATCAAATTTGATACACTCATAGACAAAGACATAAGAAACGATATTCAGAAGTTTCAAGGTTGCAGTTCTTACAATAGTGCAGAAAATCAATAATATATATATAAAGGAAGATGTTTGTGTGTGTGTGTCTGTTTATCTGTCTGTATGTCCTTCATACAAATCCACAATTTTTATCCAAATTCTCACCAAACATCACACAAATATTCTTTAGGCTGAGTCTGAGCTCCAGGACCATGGACTAGTTTTAAAGCTTTCAATACACCCGAGCAATGCCGGGCTATACTGCTAGTTTAAACATAAGTGAATATAACGAACCCAACTGGAATTGGATCTCAGCTCCCAAATTTCAAATTAAAAGCCATTATTCATTACACCACCGGCACATCCAAGCTTACAGCACCTGGTATCCCTCAATGGTCACCCATCTGGGTACAGACCAAGCTTGTATAAAAGAAGGATTGGTGCTCATATATATATATATATATATATATATATATATATATGAAATTATTTGTTTGAACATTATTTTTTATCAGTACTTACATTTAAGTAGATATTCTGTTTATAATCGAACAGTATATATATTTATGCCTACTGGCCTGATTATTTACGATAAATTTTTGTTACAAAAATATGTGTCATTCAGCAGGATTCGAACCTGCGACCCCTATCCACATAAGGGAAGCCACCAATTGATCTGGCACATCTTAGACCTCTTGACCATGAATGACCATAAGTCTAAACAAAGTCAAATCAAGCCTATATAACACAATTTTAAAATTTGAACAAAAAGGGGGAAGAAGTAGGAGATTGAGGTGATTAATGGACGTGTTGAAAATTTTATAGACAGATTTGACATTAGATGATAAGGTATGGTCCTTTACAGATTTATGGTCAGTCCTTTGGGTTTAACTAAAGGAAAAAATAAGGAAATGTATATGTGGTGGGGAGGGGTAGGAGTGGGTGCAATAAAGTGGGAGTAGGAATTGCTATTTGGTAAACATATCTGTATTAGTGAATTATACAACTACAAATATTTTCGTATTTAAACTTAGTTTTTATAATTAATCTATTTTTTTATATTTGACCTTAATTTAAAATTTAGGAAACCTCTTTTTATATAAAACTTTAATTAGATCAGAGTTTGTAGTTTGAAATAAAGGTAAAATTTGAAGTAAGAATGTTGTTAATACTATAAAGGTTTATCGTTTCTAGGGATCCTAACTTTCGCTTTTATAGTTTTCGCCTGATTGTAAGGTTATTTCTTTAATGTGTTTACAATTTACTGTGGTTTCATGCCTGTCCTAATATTTTTACACACTACTGGTTGTGTGCAAAAGTCTTAGGACAGGGGTGATTTTAAACTTTATTTTGATGCCTCATAAAATATAAAATAGTTCTTGTCCTAATACTATTGTAATAATATGTTGCTATTCATGTATTAATGATTTCCATTTTTTCTTGAAGACAAAGGAAACATGGTTCCTTTACGGATTTAGATGTTCTGGTCTGTTTGAGGATTTTCCATTTAACTTTAGGTGTTTTATTTTGCGTTTTTAACTTCCAAAAATATTTAGAAAGTGATGTCATATTTTGTTTGTCCTTGTTATTGAAAGATGAGAGGTGATTGTAAAAGCACTTTTTAAAAATGTTCATTATGTTTCCAGTATAAATTTTAGCATCTTTAGAATTCTCCATGGATATAGAGTACTGTGCAAAAGTATTAGGACAAGAACTATTTCATCTTTTATGAGGCATCAAAATAATTGCGACAATTTACCAATCGCACCTTGTATATATCCAGTACTGTGCAAAAGTGTTAGGACAAGAACTATTTTATCTTTTATGAGGCATCAAAATAAATTTTAAAATCACCCCTGTCCTAAAACTTTTGCACACTACCGGTAGTGTGCAAAAGTATTAGGACAGGAGTGATTTTCCTAAAAACCTCACTGAAATTCAAATACAGGGTGAAAAGCCAAACCTTTGTAAGAATTATTTAACTAAAAAGGAAGAGGAAGGATTGTTATATATCGCCGTACGACGACAAACAACGAGAACACGCATATATAAAAATATAAGGTTATATTTTTATTCCTGACGACGGACCCGTGTGGAACAGAGAATGGAAGAGTGAGAGCGCACATAGAATGGGTCGACGGGAGTGTAGTCTTGCCCGTGGTGTCTCTCTGCTTCCACTGGCCGTTCTCTGCTGCTGTCCGTGTGTCGAGGTCTTTTTATAGTCTTCTAGAACCGGGACTTTTCCTTCCGGTTTTGCCTCGCCCACGCAACGCCCACATAATTCCAAGAGACACCTGTTCTGTTTGCCTCCGTAGTCATTTCCACCGCTGTCGGAAATAAGGTCAAACGAGCCCGACTTATAACCCTGCGACATCCGCTCCAGGCCCCGACAGGATGTATTTCTCAAACACCTGTCTTGTTGTTCGCCGACCCCTTCACCGACGGGAAACACCATCGATTGCATCAACCTTCCTCGGATGGGGCCAGATTGCTATATTACAGGATGGCTTCAGAATTTGAATTGTCCCCCACAAAGCCCAGATCTCAATCATATATGGGTTATTTTGGATAAAAGAAATTGATAAATCTAATGTTACTTTGCAAGACACACTTTGGGAATAAATACAAGCTGCTTGGCATGAGATACCATTAGATACATTGAAGAAGATTGTGATGTCAATGCCTGACAGAATGAAGGTTGTGATCAAAGCAAAAGGCTCTTATATTAAATATTAAATTTATTTTGTAACAAGTATTTTTCTTGTTAAAGCATTCGTTGAGTAAATTAAATAAAATTAATTTAATTAAATTGTTTATATTCTGTCAATATGCCTCATAAAAGATAAAACAGTTCTTGTCCTAATACTTTTGCACAGTACTGTATATATATATATATATATATATATATATATATATATATATATACATACACACTAGTTGCGATTGGTAAATTGTCGCAATTACTTTATTATTTCAAATCTAAAGGCTATTATACTAAATATTAAATTTATTTTGTAACAAGTATTTTTTTCTTGTAAAAGCATTTGTTGAGTAAATCAAATGAAATTAATTAAATTGTTTATTTTCTGTCAATATGCCTCATAAAAGATGAAATATTTCTTGTCCTAATAATTTTGCACAGTACTGTATGTATATGCATATACATATATACTTTATAATTTACAGATTCGTGTTAAAGAAAATTAGGTTTCATATAATCTAGGAAGTAAAATTTATTCTGATGCTCTCTTTAGTCGAACAGGCAGGTAACAACTCTAAAAGCTGGTTCCTTGGTTTCCCGACTCCAACAAAGATATCTTTTACAAAATCTGGACAATTATAAAATATCTGACGTTTCTGTTTTATTTTTTTTACTTATATTCCTTCACCAGGTTAAAAAGAAATAAAAACAAATCTTGGCTTTCTTCTTGTTCACAAATAATACACAAAAACCCACCTAAAAATGTTTACTTACCCAGTCACAGCACTTAATGTGCCATTAAACATAACATAAAAACTGCAAATTATTTATGACAAAGAATCCAGAAAGCTTGTTTACTTAACACACAGCCTACTTTCAAAGGTACAATGAAACATATTAACCATACCTCGTTAAATGATCTTGGAGTCGTCATATCTTTACTGGAAACACCATTGCAAGCAAAAACAGTTGGGCAGACGAGATCATGAGATGTTCCTTCATCTCCATAATTTATTCTGTCAGCAACAGGCTTTATCCGTGGTGGAGTAAGGTCATAACGGATGGAAGGGATACCACTTTTTTTCCACTCTGTAAATATAATAGAGTACAAAAATGAATGTATGGGACAGTTGTTTAACTTCAAGCAAAAATCCTTGGAAGAATTTTGGGAACATTTTGCAACAAAGTTCCATTTTCAGAGAGAATTTCTGTTTAAATATTCTTGAAGAACTAGTTCCATATAATTTCAGCCTGAAATCCTAGAATGAGGAGTTACTATAATTTACTTTCAACTAATATCCTCATCTTTGTTGTTATTCTCACTGAATTTCTGGGATGAGGAGTGATCATTATTTACATTCAGACTAATGTCCTCATCTTTATTGTTATTCTCTTTGAATTTCTGGGATGAAGAGTCATCATTATTTACATTCAGACTAATGTCCTCATCTTTGTTGTTATTCTCTTTGTATTTCTGGGATGAGGAGTCATCATTATTTATATTCAGACTAATGTCCTCATCTTTATTGTTATTCTCTTTGAATTTCTGGGATGAAGAGTCATCATTATTTACATTCAGACTAATGTCCTCATCTTTGTTGTTATTCTCTTTGTATTTCTGGGATGAGGAGTCATCATTATTTATATTCAGACTAATGTCCTCATCTTTATTGTTATTCTCTTTGAATTTCTGGGATGAGGAGTCATCATTATTTATATTCAGGCTCATGTCCTCATCTTTGTTGTTATTCTCTTTGAATTTCTGGGATGAGGAGTGATCATTATTTACATTCAGATTGGGAGGTTGTGAGGAGCATGGAACCGTCTCATAATTGCTGTTCTTCCCAGGTCCACCCTGACCTGGAGTGGTAGCACCTGTTAGGGTTCCAGCTATGGGCAAATAGTTAACCCCCAAACTGGGATCAAAACACTATGAAAGTATAAAAATACACTTTTATAGAAATATATGCATAAAAATAGACTTTTATAGAAAAATATACATTTTTGAAAGAAAAAAAATTACTGCCATAATACGTTTTTAAAGGAAAAAAATATGACTAGCAATACATTTTTGAATACAAAACTAGAAGACATCTTCAGTCTTTTAAACTCAAACAAAACAAACAAATTTTTTTTCTATGTAGATAGATAGATAGATAGATAGATAGATAGATAGATAGATAGATAAGTTGGATGGAATCGGTGCGCTAGTTTCAAATCCTGATTAATGCAGATGAGTTCACTTTAGCACAAATAACCTTGGGAGAAATAATAAAAATCCATTATTCTTCCCGTGACAGACAGGATTTTTGTACTTATGAAATGGAAATGATAAGTTCAAAAAAAAAAAAAAAAATTAAAAAGAACAATAACTCTCAATGTTTAAACACTAGTTATCTCCCTTGTTATCTAATTTTTATCTCTTCAGATTTTTTTCTTTTTTTTAGAAGGGGTTCATTTACATCGTTCGTACGCACGTATGGGGCAAGGGAAGACATCAAAAAGTGTATGTTTGCGTACACATGAAAAAAATTATGCTGACTTTTAAAAGTTTGATGTGCGTTGTGGTACAGTGGATATCGGCTCGGAACGAGAAACCAGGAAGCCAAGTTCGAATTCCAGTTGAATCCATTGTATTCACTTACGCGCAAATACCCTTGGGAAAGAATCCGTCTCTTCCTTCCAGTTATGGGTTAAATAGCAGGACAGATTGGGTTCTATAGCCTTGGTCGGCAACCAGTCTACCGCAGAAAGCAATGGCAACCTACTATAGGATAATCTTCTGCCCAGTCAGTCATGTCACTTTGAAGACATGATCACCTAAAGCGTGTATCACATATGGCACTTAACTGAATGACTGAATATAATAGTTGAAAACATAATTAAAGCATCTATTGGGATTAAAGTGGGGGATCAGTTTTATATTGTTTTGAAGTAATAAACTGATCCCCCACTAATTAGTCCTCAATAATATAATACATCTCATCCCCCTCTAGCTATGAGTCAAATAATAGGACAGATTGGGTTCTATAACCTTGGTCGGCAACCAGTCTACCACAGAAAGCAATGGCAACCTACTGTGGGATAATCATCTGCCCAGTCAGTCATGTCTCTTTCGAGATATGATCGCCCAAAGTGTGTATCATGTATGGTGTATGGCACTTAACTGACTGAGTGTGCCAACAGATTATGTATTTTTATACAAGTCATGGTCAATACACCTGTTCCACAATATATTTTATACAGTAATATATACAATAATATGTAAACTACATTAATTGAAATAAAATGTTTCTTAAAGTTTTTATTATTAACGGAAGCCTTGCCCTTGCATGGTCTTAGCCAGTTGCTCAATATCGACAACATACTTTGATACTTTGAGTTTTACACAATTTGCGTGCGACTGGAAATTGTTTGGTGTGCTATGTGTGGCAAGCGTGCTGTAGGTTGCCGGTACCTGCTTTATAGTAGCTAGACTTTATGAATTTAAGCATGGTACTAGATTGGTGCAGGATGTGCGTTGTGGTGCAGTGGATATCGGCTTGGAACGAGAAATCGGGGAGCCGAATTCGAATTCCAGTTGAATTCATTGCATTCACTTACACGCAAATTCCCTTGGAAAAGGTATTAATCCGTCTCTTCCTTCCAGTTATGGGTTAAATAACAGGACAGATTGGGTTCTATAGCCTTGGCTGGCAACCAGTCTACCGCAGAAAGCAATGGCAACCTACTGCAGTATAATCTTCTGCCCAGTCAGTCATGTCTTGAAAGAGATATGATCGCCCAAGCGTGTTTCACGTATGGCACTTAACTGACTAGATTGGCAAGTAGGTCTCATTATTTATTTGCAAAAAGAAATTCTTTGCTAACAGTTTCTTTTCTCAGACTTATCACCTGTGGAACTCTCTTCCAGCTTCTTACTTTCAGCCAAAATTTTAAATGCAAAGCCAATTGCTATCTACTGTTTTTTTGATTCCTCTTCTTTTAATTTTTTCTCTCCTTAATAATGTCTTTCTTTTTCTTATTCTTTTACATTCAGTAACCCTTGGTGTTTTAGTGGCTTTATTGCCTTGTTTGGGGTGGAATGATGAAAAAAAGAAAAATATATATTATATCCATTGCTCGATCTGCTGCTAGAAGAGTTGGTTCACTTCATTGTTCTAGATAATTTTTCTCACCAGAATCTATCTCAAATATTTATTCTACCATTTGTCCATGCACTAAATATTGTTGCCAAAAATGATCCAGTGCTCCTGCTATTGTAGTAAAAAAAAGATGAATGATGATGAGGTGGGACTAAAAAATGCAGTGCGATGCTCGTGTAACACCCCAGTGGACGGTCCGAACAGTTTCTTCGGCGGTCGTTCTCCATGCTGTGATATTGCCGGGAGTTTGTTGAAAAAGTCAGAGCCTCAAGCGGGGGGTACAAGATTAAACTATAAGGAACGAACTTCCACAACTTGAATGAGTTGAAACGATGCTTTATTTCGTTTAGAGTTAGTCTTTTCAGTTGGGGCAGGCAATGTGACACACAGCTCTAACTCTAATTAATGGAAATCAAATGCCGAACCGACCAACTCAAGATGAATGGAGTTTCTACTTCAAGCACGCACCCGGCTGAACTAACTCAACTCAAATGAAACTAACTAACTTAACTAATCGGCTCGGAAAAATCACCTGTATTTATTTAAAACAATCCAGAAGTGCCTAGACCCTCCCGGGCGATAAGCATTGGCGACTGTAAGTCCAAAATTTCAAGGTACTTAAATTTTGCTTCCTTTGATGTGTAAACGGGATGTCAGCACTAAGCCTCCAAGTATTTTCCAGGATTTTTTTTTTAATTTTTTATCTTAATAAAGCTTCCGCCAGATGTTTTTATAGCCCTGACACTTTACCCCTAACCAGGCGTTTTTATTGTTTGGAGAAAGGGAAAATTCTATTATCTTTTCATTATTTTCTTAATGTGTGGTCAAGATACAATAAAGACAGTTTTTGACTTGGTCAACTTAAAAAATCTATTTCCTAAACTTTATCTTTTATCACATCAAATCACTTAGTCAAACATTTACCGGAAGACTGGTAGGATTTAACAGTACCCTTTTCTCTTCCACAATTTTCCTTATAAAAGAAAAAGCGTTTATTTATTTATTTTTTCTCTTTTTTTTCACTTTTGTTAAATGAAACACATGTTTTTAACCTATTTTTCTATTCTTAACCATTTTCTATTTTAATATATTATAATAAAATACATATTTTACAAATCCACCTTAATATACGCCTAGTTATCGTGTCACACTCGCTCGCCAGTAGGCCAGCTGTTCTTTTTTCTGTCTTTGTGTTGTGGAGTAGTTTTTGCACTGAAGGTAATAATCATGCTATGTCGGTTGCTAATCGACTTAACGCACCCAAAATGTTAGGAACTTGGTAATCTTCCATTGTAAGCTGACTCTTTAGTATTCAGCAAACTGCCAACTAATATCAACTGCCTTAGTCCAACTATGTCCAACCTGGAACTAATAGTTCTACTGAACTCCAACAGAACTCTCTAGAATTTCTAAGAACTCCTAAGAACTTCTAGGGTTAACTTCCTGTTAACTCTTATTAATATAAGAGGGAGAGTCTATTATCTGCGGAATAGGCGTGTTTCACGATAACATTTTGGGCGCCTCAAGGAAAAGGATTTCATGTTTCCCTTTCTCGGGCCGGCCGTTACACAGGACGGCTGTGAAACAGACACCAACTAAGCCACTGTGACTTCCTCTTTGTCAGTCTGACTGTCAATGCGCAACTATGACACATGCAATCCACCGAGAAAATCCCGTTCTGCCAGCCGCGCTGGCACTCGCTTTTCATGCTATTCCAAGACGGCCAAAATTTGCATGTGTGCAAATATTGTCTTTCTTTTTTGTTATTATCTTGCAGGCAAGACATGTTCGCGCATGTTTTGAATTCCAAGGTAAGTCATGTCTTGTGTTACATATATATTTAGTCTCGTTTTGAATTCTGAGGTAAGTCATGCCTTTCGTTACTACTATATATATATATAGATTCTTGATTCCAAAAAAGAATCTGCAATATTATTGGTTCTGACTTGGCATCTTGGATTCAATCACTTTCCCACTGTCATTATATAGCTTCCCTGCACCTTTTTTTATAAATACTTTCATGGCAATGTTTCTGATGAATTTTCCAATATGTTGCCTCAACTTTAGGAATTTAATCGCAGTGCTAGATTGACTTCAAACAATTTACAATTGAAATGACTCAATGCAATCGAAAGTTCTATGCTGATAGTTTCTTCACTTGAACTTCTTGCTTGATCTCTCTTCTGGCTCAATGCTTACCAGCTAACTTTGATTTTCAAAAACTTAAATACAATGTCAATCGTTATCTACTGCCTTCTTCATTCCTCTTCTTTTGTAATGCCTTTCCTTTCCATATTCTTTTACACTCAGTAACCCTTAGTGTCTTAGTGGGTTTATTGCCTTCTTTAGGGTGAAATGATAAAAAAAAAGAAAAATGTATTACAAGAACTTCAGAAATTTAACATACCTTTTGTTGAAACTTTGCCAACAAAGGCATTTATATCACGGTTTGTTGTCTTAAACGTGTCTGGGTTTGGTGCCATCGGTTTTTCACTGTGACAACAACATTCAACTTTTGCAGCTGGGTTTATATTAAGGTCTGGATTGTTCACCTCATTCATCAACGAGGCTGAAAACAAGAGATAAGAGATAGTTGACTTGAAAATGTGAAACATATGCAACTTGGTCTAAAAGTTTTCCCTCTGTTTCTCAATAAATGACATCAGAACTTAGGAGTTTAAATGTAAGGTCAATACACACCTCCTAACACACTAACCTGCTCCCATTCTATCAAGCACTCTTCCCATCTGCCCGACCCTCATCCTCGCTATCCTTACTCATCTGTCACCTTTCTCCTGACATTCCCTATGTCTATCCACTCCTTCTCTTTACCTTCCCCTATGTAGCCTCATGCGCAATAGTGGCAGTGGAATGCCTTGCTTGGGGTGAGATGATTAAAAAAAAAAAAAAAAAAAAAATCAGAACTGTTGAGCTTAAATTAACAAAATCTAGAAGTAACTGACACTAATTAAGTTAACCAGTTTACTTGTAAAAAATAGGAAAGAATTGGGTGGGGATGGAGGCGGATGATTTTTGTAGCTTACCATTTTTGGTCCTAGGTATGACAATAAACTACATCTTACAGAAGGCTTCTGATCAGAAAATTGGTTATATTTTTTTAATCGTTTCCCCCAAGCAAGACAGTGGTGTCACTGATGTGCAGGGGGCTACATAAGAGTAAAAGTTTAAACAGCTGGAGAGTGAAGAGAAAGACGGACCAGTTACAGGGTGTGTCAGAGAAAGGGCAAGAGAAGAATGGGATCACAGGTGTGAAGACAGTTGCAAAGGTAAAGAGAAAGGAAAAGACCAAGATACACAAGGTGATGTAAAAAGGACTGGATTCAAGTGGATAAGAGATGGGAATTGACATTGCATTTAAATTCCTGTAGGTTGTAGCCAACAGGAAAGCAAGTGTATGGAAGGGAGTTTTACAGGCGGGAAATGCGAGACAAGCTGTGGTAGTAGAATTATCAGCTCCATTTGGTTGATCTAACTGTAAATGGGTGGGACCCTGTTGCCAGTCTGGTTGCACGAGTTAATACTTGTGACGGGGGCACCAGTGATTTAAGTTCATCAGAGCAGAAACTGATGTTCTGAGGAGCATGGAACTACCTCTTAATTGCTGTTGTTCCCAGGTCTACTCTGACCAGGAGTGGTAGCACCTGTCAGGGTCCCAGCTATGGGCAAATAAATTAAGAGGTGTCCTAAGTATGACATTAAACTGCTTAGGCCGGATCTTTAGTCTTTAGCATAGAACTTACGGTTACATCTAGCAGCATAATTGTAATTGGTTCAATATACTAGATAGCAACTTGTCTAAGAGAAGGAAATCTCTGAAATAAAAACCTCTACACCTACTCTGTGTAGAAAAGGGTAGGCTGAACTCTCTAATCTTGGTAGGTAATCTTCCTAGAAATGGTGTCTCGATAAAAACACTGAGTTTCTAGTCTTTTAAACTGGTTGGTGTTAGTAAGGGCATTCAGCTGTAAAACTCACTCCAATATATATATTTCATAATGGTTCAATTACGTTTGATAGTTAGACCATGTAAAACATGAACCCAGATTGTCAAAGACAATTTAACGAAGTTCAGATTATAACCAAGCTTTACACAAAATTGAGTGACCTCAAAAAGAGCCACGAAGAAACCCTGTTTCAACCCAGGCTTGTATGGAAACAGAAGTTAAATGATGATTATGGTCCTGGGCATGATGGTAAACTGCATCTGGCAGCAAGGCCTCTGATTGGGAGGTTGTGAGGAGCATGGAACCACCTCTTAATTGCTATTGTTCCCAGGTCCACCCTGACCCGGAGTGGTAGCACCTGTTAGGGTCCCAGCTATGGGCAAATAGTTAACCCCCAAACTGGGGTCAAAACACTATGAAAGTATAAAAATACACTTTTATAGAAATATATACATTTTTGAAGGAAAAAAAAATTATTGCCATAATACATTTTTGAAGGAAAACAAAATTATTCCCAGCAACAAATTTTTGAATAAATAGACTTTTATAGAAAAATACACATTTTTGAAGGAAAAAAATTATTCTCAACAAAACATTTTTGAATACAAAACTAGAAGACATTTTCAGTTTTCTAAAATAAAAAAGAATGAAAACAAAAAATTTTCAATAAAATCTGACTAAAACTTCTCAATATAACCGAACATTAAAAAGAATACCTTAAAACCCCACCTTTTTGGCATTAACTAACCCACAGAGGTGTTGATATGCCATTAAACAAAAAACTAAAAAAAAAAAAAAAAAATGATGATTCATTAGGTTTTGCTTAACCCAAGACAGGCTTACATCCATATTACATTGAATGCTAGTTCTTGTACAATCACTGAAGTTAAGCAACATCAGGTCTGGTTAGTACTGAGATGGGGGACCGCTTGGAAATATCAGGTGCTGTAAGCTTGGATGTGCAGGTGGTTTAATGGATAACGACTGAAAATTGGAAATTGGAGAGCCAAGTTGCAATTTCTGTAAGGTTTGTTATATTTACTGTCATGCAAATACCCGAGGGAAAGATATGAATCCATCTTCTCTCCACCAGCTATGGGTTAACAGTAGAGCTTGAATCAGGAAAAATTATTATTATCTTCAAAAGAAAATTCTTACAATTTTAAATTATTTTCTGGCTTTAAATAAACAGCAATATGTTGATAAGTTGTATTTACATTATTCAGACTATTGTCCTCATAAACAATAATAAAATAGCGAATGCCACAGGAAACTACGTAAACTTAAGAAATCAGCACATATGCTAGACTTCAAAAATCTACTAAGCCGACCAAGAAAAGAGATGAACACAATATGGGAACCAGTAATTCAGAGTGCCGGAAAAAAATCATTAGTATCAAAATTGCAATATGAGCTCTGGTAAAAAATACATTAACATCAAAAATACTAGAGAAAACCATTAACATCAAAAAGTAGTTTTTGGAGTATTTATTTACATGATTCGAATTAATCCAATCAGCACATATGCTAGGCTTCAAAAATCTTCTAAGCCGATTAAGCATAGAAATGAACACAATATGGGAACCAGTAATTCAGAGTGCCAGAAAAAAATCATTAGTGTCAAAATTGCAATATGAGCTCTGGTAAAAAATACTAGAGAAAAGCATTAACATCAAAAAAATTGCAATATGAACTCTGGTAAAAAAAGGGTTACTGGTTTATAAGTCCCAAAAATTCAGTTGTTCTTAAGGACACATGGCCCAGTGAATATAGATGTTGGTTAGTTCCTGACTTGACTCTTGTGAGTTGTGAGTTCAATACTAGGCTACAGCAGTGGTGAACAAATAACTTGCAGGGTTAGAGGGAAATAACTCATGACTTCCAATCATGGCACTACTACTACACAAGGAATGAGAATGATATACCCCAGTGATTTTAATAAAGGGTTCAGTTCGAAATTCCTAGCACCTGAAGGAGGCCGGAGTGTACAACAGCTGAAACGTCATACAAATAGCAACAAAGAAGAAGATAATAGTCCGAATAGTGTAAATACTACCTCATTTCAGAAATATAGACAAAAGTTAATAACCTGTGGAAAACAATCTACACATGATTTTTGTCAAAATCCAAAAATATTGAAGTTGTTATAATAGAGGGTCCTGTTTATAATATAAATAGTCTCAAATCGATCTCTGACTTCTTAAAGAGTTATTAATACTTTGTTTTGATATTAACTGTGTATTATTTCAGATTGTGAAAAAAAAAAGGACAATATCCATGATATAAGCATTATTTCAAACTTGACATTTGTTTGTTTAGTTATTTATTGGCACATCAACTCCTTATGGGTCATTTAATTTTGAAATTTAATTTCCTTGCGAGCATTAGTCATTTCTTTTACAAAAATATATTGCTAGTAACTTTTTTTTAAATCTTTTTACAAAAGATTTAATGCTAGTAACTTTTTTACTATGAAAATGTATTGTTGGTATTTTTGCTATAAAACTTTTTATGCTTTCATAGTGTTTAGCTTGGGGGGGGGGTCACTATTTGCCCATAGCTGGAACCCAAACAGGTGCTACCACTACAGGTCAGGGTGGAACTGTGAACAACAGCAATTAAGAGGTTGTTCTATGCTCCTCAAAACGATTCTTGCTGCCGGATGTAGTTTATCATCATACCCAGGACAATTGACATTTTATAAAGAGAAACAAAATATAAATAACTTTTTAAGAAGTCAGGGATTGATTTGACACTTTGTTTATATCATAAACAGAAACCTCTATTCAAAAATCATTAAAATTTATTATTTCTCAATTCTGACCAATTTTGTAGCTAGAGGAAAACATAATGAATACTAATCTAAAAAAGATTGTTTCAAAGGGAATTCTTCCTCATTTTTCAGAAATGGAGCCGTTAATCACAGTTGTACTGGATCTGTTTTCCAAGGCCGACAACAGCTGGTATATCCAGTAAAGCAAATGTTAAGAAGTGACCTATTTTTCATTATTGATTCTGTAGGGTATTGATTTACACTAAGAAATACTATAAGACAGAATCAAATTTAATATCAATAAGGAATGTTTGCTCTAAAAGTTGAACTGTGTAGGCTCATGATTCCTTTTTATGGCTTATCAACGCTTTGTAGGTTATTTAAAGCCAGAAAATATTTTTAGATACTACAAATTTTTTATTTTGGGGAATTAATAATAATTTAGTGACACAAATCTTATTAAGAGATACGATCTGGATTCGTAGCTCATCAAAATTGAATAAACGTACAAGAAATTATAATGTGGATATAAAGTGGGGGATCAATTCTATATTTTAATCAATATAAAAAGTGATCCCTCAGTTTATGTTAATTGTCATTTCTGTGTATTTATATTCCAGAGAATTTAAATAAATCTAAAAGACATGCCTTTATAGCTTATCAGCATTTCATTCGTTGATAGATTCGTTTTTTATGACTTACCAACCATTTGCAGGTTATTTAAAGCCAAAAAATATTTTTAGATTGTAAGATTTTTTTTTTTTTTTGATGACAATGGTTTTATTGATACAAATCTTACTGATTAACCTATAGCTGGCATGAAAAGTAGTGGTTTTATACTTTTCCAAAGTCACCCGAAGGGATATTAAAGTCAGCTTTATACAATAAAACAGTAAGGAGGGTTGACTTGGAAGGTTCCCTTAAAACCACCAGGTGCAAAATTGGACCTCAAAGGACAACAGTAGCTGCCCCATCATATAAACAAGTGGTTGACCCAGTTGAGATTGGGATGTGCATAACCAGTTGGCAGGAAGTTATATAAACACCCACCTGAGTGGGAGAAGCCAGAGTCTCTCACATAATCATGAGAAGACAACATTCGAAGAAAGTACTCACAAACCACACACCTTCCTGTTGATATTAAAATCCAGAAATAAATGTCGAGGCATGGGAAAGTAATGGATAATGACTCAGTTTCAGGAAATGGAGAGCTGAGTTCAAATTCCAATCGAGTTCATTACATTCCCTTACCTGTAAATACCCTTGAGAAAGGCATGAATCCATCTCTTCTCCTCTCAAGCTATTGTGGCAGGAATGGTCACCAATGTAGCTGTAGAGACAATCAGCCATGTCTGGTACAAGACCAATTCACAAACGTAGCCAACAATTCCCACAACTTAGGGTTTATCAGAAGGTTATCAGCAAGTGAATTTGTGGAAGATTAAAAGTATACCTTTTGTATGTTTAAATAGAAATTTATTAATAGAAAAGAATAACATGAATTGGTAGAAGTTAAATGTTCCTTGAGAAACAGGAGGAAGGTGTTAAGGGTATCAAGAGTTTGTAGTAGTAACTTGTGTGTATGAGTTTATGTGTATGTAGGCAGGAATGCATGTATGTATGTATGAGCATTATCATTGGGTAGGATAGTCTTTGAAGTTATCACTTAGTCTTAAAAGATTCTGTTCAGATATCAAGTATAAGAAAAGGTAGACGGGTGAACGATGAAGAGCAAGGGGGTGAGAGAGAGAAAGGAAGAGATAATAATAATGATCGCTTGATGTTTGTCAAGGGTATATGTTTATTACGCTAGTATTCTTCTCTCTGGCAACAGGCGAACTTGCTCGTCTTTTATTTTGTTTGTGGGGCTTGAAAAGGTTATTTGGGAATTCACTCCCGGATGTTATTCTGGCCTTTCCATTGGACAACGGATGAACAAACTTCATGTCGGCTTGTCAAAAGGACCTTTGTTTCTGAGAATTGAAGATTATTTGAATTTTGTTTTTAGATGTTTCCTAGTTTTCTATTGGCCGAAAAAACATTTCATATCAAGGTGTGAAATTTCACGAGTTTTGTTTTGGATTTACTTTTGCATGTGTGCTAAGCAAAGTTTGTAAATCTGAGTATTTTTTAATTTCTAACAAAATCAGTGAGTCAGTGCTTAGCATTTGAATTTTAAATCTAGATCTTGTTTTGTTCACTCAGTCAGTTAAGTGCCATACATGAAACACGCTTGGGCGATCATATCTCGAAAGAGACATGACTGACTGGGTAGAAGATTATCCTGCAGTAGGTTGCCATTGCTTTCTACGGTAGATTGGTTGCCAGCCAAGGCTATAGAACCCAATCTGTCTTGTTATTTAACCCATAACTGGGAGGAAGAGATGGATTAATACCTTTCCAAAGGGTATTTGCGCATAAGTGAATGCAATGAATTCAACTGGAATTTGAACTCGGCTCCCCGATTTCTCTTTCCGAGCCGATATCCACTACACCACAACGCACATAGACTTGTGTGGCAACTGGTCTCATAAAAGAACAACTTAATTAATAATAATAATAAAGAAAGAAGGGTAGTTTATAGGGGATGTTAGGAGGAGGGTAATAGACGGATGAGAATACTGATGTAATGAGGGTGGAGTGAATTGAGAAAAGAGCTTGAGAGAAAGGATGCGAGTTAGTGAGATAGGAGATGTCTATTGACCTTACATTTAAATTCCTGGAGATTGTAGTTGTCAGGGAAGCAAGTATACGGAAAGGAATTCCACAGGCAGGACGTGCAAGAAAAGGTGTTACGGTAGAGATTGCAGCTACATTTTATCAGTTTCACTGTAAAAGGGTGGGGGCTAGTCTAGTAGCTCGTGTAAATTCATACATAGGGGGCACTAGTGAGCTAAGTTCATAAGCAATATTACATTTTCCATTGTAAACTCTCGTAATGATTTGGTTACCTGCAAATGAAAATCAAAACAAGATTTTTTCCCAAAATTTTGAACGTGTTAGATGGATTTCAAAATCCAAGAAAAAATTAAAAATACTTTGATCTTTCCTCTTAATAATCTTATAAACATTTTGATGGGAAAAGTTCGTTTTTATTAAGTTTGGGGTCTTTTTTGTTTTTCATACTTTACCGTTTTTTCATTCAGCGACTTAGTGGAGGTACCTAAAAGCAATCTAATTAAAATAAATGAATAGTGCTTAAAATTTTTCAGTTCTCATGAAAAAATATATAAACTCACTTATATATATAAATTATAGAATAGATTTTATTAAAATTTCAATCATCGCTTTTTTTAAAGCAATAAACATTTCTGGGGAGTGAAGGTAGTTAAAAACTTAAAATTTTAAATGGCGTCAAAGAAAAACCGTCTTTTTGACACTTCGTTTTTTCGCGAGTACAAAGGTCCAAATTTGCCATAATATTTAATTTTTGTTTTTACCATCTGCACATTTTTTGTTTTTATTTTAGCTTTTACTGCTTTAGGATTTAAACTCTCGAATGACGTCTGAAAATTATCTGAGACGTGACTTAGAATTTTCACAAATAGAGAAAAAATTATGAAGGGTTCAGGGGAGATAACTGTTTGTTTTTTTTCGACATTTGAAATTTATAAAACTTAAACAAGGTGGGAATTTATTTCATTTAGAACACATTTTGAAAGGAACTGTCAATAGCCAGAGATGAAAGTAAGCCTTACGGACAAAAAGTGCATTTCTACTGAACATTATGCTTGTTGCGAACTCGGTCCAGATTTGGGGGTTATTTTTTAATCATAATATAAAATTTTTGCTGTATATTTTTTAATATTACCTACTTTAATTGTAACCCAAAAAAAGAAAATAGAAATATTTATTTTTCAAAAGGCTAACCCCACAAAAATATATATATGCTGGATCCAATCTGGGAAAATGTCGGCTAAAAATCCCTCCTCCCTAAAGTTATAGACAAATTGTATAGATGCTATAATCACTTGACTGTATCCCTTTACCTATAAACACTGTTTCTATTTTACTGTCTTATTGATTTATTTAGCCGTTACCTTATATATTTTGTGCCTTTTTACATTTTTTTTTTTTTAATCGTATCACCCTGAGCAAGGTGGTAATGCCACTGATGTGCAGGGGGCTACATAAGAGTAAAAAGATTAGATAGGAGAAGACTGAAGAGAAAGACGAACCAGTTAGAAAGGAGCAAGAGAAGGATGGGAATACAGGTGTGATGATGGTTGCAAAGGTGGAGAGAAAGGAAAGGATATACAGGGTGGTGTAGAAAGAACTAGGGTCAAGTGATTAAGAGATGAGTATTGATATTGCATTTAAATTCCTGGAGGTTGTAGCCGTCAGGAAAGCAAGAATATGGAAGAGAGTTCCACAGACGTGAAGTGCGAGAGAAGAAGCTGCAGGAGTAGAATTGTCATCTGCATTTGGTTAATTTAACTGTGAATGGGTGGGACCCAGTTGCTAATCTGGTTGCACGAGTAAACACCTGTTGCAGAGGCACCAGTGACTTAAGTTTGTTGGATCAGAAGCCATGAAAGTATTTATATATATATTTATTTTATTATTTTCTTCTATTTTCTTTTTGATTTTCATCCTTGTTGTTCTTGGGAATTTTGTCCAAATGCTCAACAATATATAATACTTAAACAAATTGGCTTGAAAAACTTGTGCAATCAAAAATAAAACAGGGACTTTTTCCCCCTTTCCAGAACTGAAAAATTTACCTTCTTTGACAGGAAAATCATCAAAACTGGGCAGAGGTTTGGTCCAGTTTATAAAATCCACAAAATTTTTGTAATAGATCATCCCATCTCCAGGATTGCAATTTTGCAAAAGAGACCCTAATACACAAAAGTCCACAGGTAGTTTGTACTCCAAGCAAAGGTCCATCACCATTGATACTGGAAGACGCCCGCTGGCTTCCTATTCCACAATAAAACAAAAAAGCTTCTTTTTCAGTAATTAATAAATAGAGGAGAGTTAATTATTTCTAATTAGACGAACTGAATTTAGAAATAAAAAAGTTGTAATAAAAGTTTTATTTCTACGATAAAATTTATATATAAACAACATTTTCAGCATGACATCTATATTCTAAAGTTCTTTCTGTTTTTATAAGGTTAAATTAGCAGCTCATTTAAAATATGTTAACTGGAGCAAGGAATGGCTTGTTAATTTTAACCTCTCTAAAATGATACTGCTCTCGATTAATCATTTGAGACGCCTTTACTGTTTTCCCTCAGCATGGCTCATGATAACCTCCTAGAAAGTGACTCATTGCACCTTTTTGAACATTCTCTGCTAGCACGAAGTGGAAAGACTATATTGAATCCATTGCTCGATCTGCTGCTAGGAGAGTTGGTTCACTTTATTGTTCTAGACAATTTTTCTCACCAGAATCTATCTCAAATATTTATAAATCTACCATTTGTCCAGGCACTGAATATTGTTGCCACAAATGATCCAGTGCTTCTGCTATATATTTAGTGATTCTTGATTCCAAAAAATAATCTGCAACATTATTGGTTCTGACCTGGTGTCTTAGATTCAGTCACTTTGCCACTGTTGTTATGTAGCTTCCCTGTCAGTCAGTTAAGTGCCATGCGTGATACACGCTTGGGTGATCATGTCTTGAAAGAGACATGACTGACTGGGCAGAAGATTATCCTACAGTAGGTTGCTATTACTTTCTGCGGTAGACTAGTTGTCGGCCAAGGCTATCGAACCCAATCTGTCCTGTTATTTAACCCATAACTGGAGGGAAGAGATGGATTAATACCTTAACCAAGTGTATTTACACGATGAACTTAGGTCATTGGTGCCCCCACCACAAGAATTTATTCATGAAACCAGACTAGCAACAAGGTCCCATCAAACCAAATGTTAAATCAACCAAATGCAGCCGACACTTCTATTCCAGCAGCTTCTTTTCTCGCACTTCCCGCCTGTGGAACTCCTTTCCATATACTTGCTTTTCTGATGGCTACAACCTCCAGTTGTTTAAATGCAACGTCAATTCCCATCTCTTATCTACTTGACTCCAGTCTTTTCTACATCACTTTTCCTTTCTCTCTACCTTCGCAACTGTCTTCACTCCTGTGTTCACTCTTGCCCTTTCTCTTTCTCCTCCTGTAGCTGGTTCATCTTTGTCTTGAGTTTTCTCCTGTCTGAAACTTTAACTCTCATATGTAGCCCCCTGCACATCAGTGGTGATACCACCTTGCTTGGGGTGAAATGATTAAAAAAAAAAAAAAAAAAAAACACTATTGGAGGTTCTATTCAGGATGTGCATTGTGGCGCAATGGATATCGGCTCGGAATGAAAAATTGGGGAACAAAGTTTGAATTCCAGTTGAATTCCTTGCATTCGCTTACGCACAAATACCCTTAGGAAAGGTATTAATCCATCTCTTCTCCTCCAGTTATGGAATAAATAATAGGACAGATTGGGTTCTATAGCCTTGGCTGGCAACCAGTCTACCGCAGAAAGCAAGGGCAACCTACTGCAGGATAATCTTCTGCCCAGTCAGTCATGTCTCTTTCGAGACATGATTGCCCAAGCATGTATCACGTATGGCACTTAACTGACTGATTCAGGGGCAGCTGACCTATCTAATAGGGAAGCCACATCATTTTTGGTGAAAAAGTAACTGTCTGTAGGTCACAATAGACAAGGCCTGAATTTGAAATTGGTTTGTCAATTCAACTTATTGTGTCGATAAGTATCCTCACATCAAAATAATGTCCGCTAATTTTACAGAGAAATGAAAAAAAAAAGTAATTTTGCAGCTTTAAACTGCTATTCATCGATTTTGAATTCATGACGACTGTCATTTGACTAAAAAAAAAATATTTCCCAATTTTCCTTACCTTGTCACACTGTGTCAAACATCTAATGAGATCATCAAATTGCTGATATTGACAATGACGCAGAAATCGCCGAGTTGACATGAGTAGTCCTCTCTGCTGAAGAGGGTCTTTGATGTTTTGGAGTGGACAACCATGGTGCATCAGATCCTTCACACCATAACCGTCATTAGGAGGGACCCAGCCAAAGCAGTGATCAAAGGAGACAAGTAAGGTGTCTTTGATTCTGAAACACACAAAAGACACTATGGTGATTATTTGATAAAGAAATACATACAACTAAATTTGATTGTATTTCAACATTGGCTTCAATCATAGCTTCGGCTTTTTCAGAATTTTTTTAAAGATAAATCTACAAAACGTCTTTGACAGAAGTTGACAACGCTAAACTAACATTGTGGCACTTAATTTGGGAAACCAACACAGAAGAAGAAGGGTTGAATTTATTGCAATCTCAAGTGTTCCTGTTTTATGGTGATTTTCTAAGCATAGCTTAGATGTGGCACAAGGCCAAAAGTATGGAGCACTCAATG
Source organism: Ascarosepion bandense (assembly GCA_037127315.1). NCBI lineage: Eukaryota > Metazoa > Mollusca > Cephalopoda > Sepiida > Sepiidae > Ascarosepion > Ascarosepion bandense. The sequence goes on from JBBBDQ010000445.1 coordinate 1,870,835, forward strand.
ACGATCAAACTCAATACTCATTCATAATTGTTCTAGCAAGACAAGATTGATAACCATTACACCATGTGAAGGTGCCCAAGTGTTTCTGGTTTTTTTTTTATAATCATTTCACCCCAAGCAAGGCACAAAAGCCACTGATACATAGAGGGTTACAGTAAGAGAATAAAAGTTACAGGGGAGGTCGATAAAAGATAAGAAATAGATGAGAATCAAGTAGATAAAAAATGGCAATTCAGGTTGCATTTAAACTTTTGGAGATTGTAACTATTGGGGAAGCAAGCAAACTATATATATATATATATATATATATATATACTAGCAGTATAGCCCGGCATTGCTCGGGTGTAATGAAAGCTTTAAAACATTAATTCATGGTCCTGGAGCTCAGACTCTTTGGACGTTGGCACAAAAGACTAAAAAGCAATAGTTGTTTCCAGTTAAAACGAAGCCATAGACTGAAAGAAAAATGAATGGATGTAAGTCAAATTTTGATTTCCTGGTATCAATATCAAATAAGTTTTTTATGTCGTAAACTGAATTTTGAAGGCTAAATAAGTCCTCTGAGCAAATGGTATCATGGTTAAGAATAAGAACTACAATTATATCTACTTAGAGCCAAACCCAAAGCAAAAACTAAAATAAAAGGGCTGAAAAAAATACAGACATACAGGTAGATAAACAAACACACACACACACAAACATCTTGCCTTTTATATATATATATATATATATATATATATATATATATATATAATCGATTTTCTGCACTATTGTAAGAACTGCAAACTTGAAACTTCTGAATATTGTTTTTTATGTCTTTGTCTATGAGTGTATGAAATTTGATTAAAATCAGACCACTCCTTCTATAACCCAATTTTTTCAATTATCGATATTTATCGGGGGTATCTCGACACAAAACCTAGCTAAGAATACTCACAGATGCTTATAGTACAACTGTGTAAATTTTCAAGAAAATCTGTTGAGCCGTTTCGGAGTCTATAGGTAACGGACACACAAACACACACAGACAAAATTCCATTTATAAATAAGATTAGATTTATATATATATATATATATATATATATATATATGAATAAAGACAAAAGGAAAAAATTATTAAAAGATAAGAAATAGATGAGAATCAAGTAGATAAAAAAATTGCAATTAAGGTTGCATTTAAACTTTTGGAGATTGTAACTATCAGGGAAGCAAGCAAACTATATATATATATATATATATATATATATATATATATATATATATAATATAATTATATGGTTATGTCAATTTTTCATTACTACATGGAAATTTCTATGTTTCGAGATTATTCTCATCATAAGGCAATGCTGGTGTGGTTGCGCAGACAATTTACATTTAAATGACAAATACTTTCGGTTTACTGTGAATGTATGTGGGTGTTTTTTTTGTGTGCGTGTGTGTTCGGCTAATCAGAATGGAGATTCACTGAGGGGTTTGACCTCGAGGAATTTACGTGCTAACCAACTTTTTTCCTCCTCTTTTTTCTTTATGCTTATATGAAAAACTATTTCTTATTAGATCCGTTAAAAATAAAAATTTATTAAATAAACGTAACAAAATTAATGTCATATGTAGACATTGTAAATTATTCACATTAGAAAATGGATAAAACCTAAATTAAATAACATGCTCACCGATGAATTAGGTAAATATAAAAATGAAAATAAAAATAAAGCCAAAGATAGAATAAGTTAGTTGTCCTTTTTTCAATAATCCCCACCCCCTTTGTATCAGGATAATAAACTTTACAGCAAATTGATATAGCGAAAAAATAGCAGTTCGGGGGTTTACTTGAAAGAAAGCAGACAAGAGAGGAATAGAGTCAAGGAAAAAAAAAAAAGAGGAGGAAAAAAGTTGGTTAGCACGTAAATTCCTCGAGGTCAAACCCCTAAGTGAATCTCCATTCTGATTAGCCGCACACACACACAAAAAAAAAACACTCCCATACATTCACGAACAAAATAGGTCTGAGTGGAACTCCGTCTTTATGAACTTTTGGAAGGCCATACATTCTAGGGCGTTGCAAGCCCACGGGTCTGATCCTACTCTAGATGTCCTTAGAAATTAATTTGTCCTTATAGTGGGACAATAGCCAACGTTGAAGCTTGGCTTCTATTTTGCTGGTGTTATCGTGAGTATCGACTGGACTGATAACTGTAAATTTAGATGGATCATCTAATATATTATGTATCTTTGCAATATAATCCGATCTATTCAAAATCACGACACCGGCACCCTTGTCTGGCTTGGTGATATAAATGTCACCCTGCGAGCATAAAACTCTAATCGTTTGAAAATGAACACTAGCACCCTAGTGCAGAGTATTCAGTGGCAAACTCAAACAACCTAGTTTTAACCTCAGAATGCTTCTCGACGGACTTAGGAACATGATGGACGATTTGAGAGTATAACAACTCAAACTCAGAAAAAATCCGTTCCTTATTAACAGCAGAGGGAGGAGTACAAAATTCCAATCCACAGGATAGAACAGAAAGCTTAATACCAGTGAGATTAATATTGGAATAATTGAAAATGTGTCGGTGTAGATCACCTGACACAGAACCAAACCGTCTGGTGATTAAGTATTCTTGGTACTTATTATTTCTCCCATTTGCAGATTCTTCCAACCAAAACCTGCAATTAACTAAAAAGCGAGAGAACCGGAAATAATCAAAGAAGCACATGTTTCTAAGGACATCTATAGTAGGATCAGACCCGTGGGCTCACAACACCCTAGAATGTATGGCCTTCCAAAGTTCATAAAGACGGAGTCCCACTCAAATCTATTTTGTCTATGGTGGGCTTCACACAACATGAGTTGGCTAAGTGGTTGGCTGAGATTCTCCAACCTGTGTCTGCGTACAATGTCATTAACTCCTTCAGATTTTCTAGTTTCATTAGAAACTTAGATTTTTCATCTAGGGACAAATTTATGGTCTCCTTAGACATTGTCAGTTTATACACAAATGTTCCATTAAATGATACTATTAACATTTGTGTTGACATGTTATATAGAAGGAATTTAGGTGCTGTGGCAATTCCCGAGGAGTTATTCCTGGAATGTCTGCGATTGGCAACTGAGGGGGTTGAATTTAGCTTTGACGGGACAATGTTTGCGCAGACAGACGGCATTGCGATGGGTAGTCCTTTGGGTCCTGTCCTTGCGAATATTTTTGTGGGATTTCATGAGCGTCTGTTATTTGAGAGGGTAGCAGAACCTTTGATATATCAACGATATGTTGATGATACCTTCTCTTTATTCGACAGCGCCATTGATGCTGAATATTTTTTAGTTCAGTTAAATTCTTTACATCCTTCCCTTCAGTTTACTATGGAGATTGAAAGGGATGGATGTCTCCCATTTTTAGATGTCCTTGTTCAGCGGCGGGACGGTACTTTCGTGACTTCTGTTTCTCGCAAACCAACCTTCACTGGTTTGTATACTAATTGGAAGTCGTTTGTACCTAAGTCTCGTAAACTAGGTCTGATAGAAACCTTGGTTCACCGTGCCTTGAATATTTGTTCTCCTGAATGTTTAGAAAGCGAATTAATTCGCTTGCAGGAGATTTTTGAAGGCAACAGGTACCCGGTTAATGTGGTGATACGGGCAATTGATCGAAAGATCAAACGTTATAAAGAACCTAAGGTTGAAGGACCTAGCCGCTGTTCCTTGTATCTGAAAACACCCTGGCTTGGTAGAAGATGTCGGACTATAACCAACAGAGTTTCGGCATGTGTTTCGTCCTGTTATTTTGCAGTGCAGTTACATGTTTTTCAGACTAGACCTGTGTTTCCTTCCTTCAGTAAAGATAGGTTGTCCTATTTTCGAAAAAGTTCAATTGTTTATCAATTTAAATGCTGTTGTGATGCAGCATACATAGGATGTACCGATCTGAGGTTGGAGACGCGGGTTTCACAACACGTCCCCGCTAACATACGTTCCAGTGGCTCTCTCAGACCTATAAGAACAACACAATCTGTTCTGGATTTCGCTATTGGCAGACATCTTTTGGACAATCAAGTGTGTGCCTCTGCATATGAGGACAGCTGGTTTACTGTCTTGCACAGCGCTCAGTCTACACACCATCTTCGTATTTTGGAAGCAATTTGCTTGAAAATTCATCAACCGAGCCTGTGCAGACAGAAAGAGCGGTTTTTACGCTCCTTACAATTGCTGGTGAGTTTGTGAGTGTAACATTTTTTCACTTTTAAACACTCTTGTGGAATTATATGTGTACACCCCCCTCTTACATTTTATGTGTTTTTTTTCAATAAATTTATTTTTAAACGAGTTCTATCATCTCCCAGCATTGTAAGTAATTTATTTTTGCCTTGTCCTTTTCCTTATTTTCCCTTAAAATTAAAGCCAACAAGAACCCTTGATAAGAGTTGGCCGAAAGGTTCCTCAGGTTTAAACAATATATATATATATATATATATATATATATATATAGATATATATATATAAACTTATTTATTTATTTATAAATGAAACTTTGTCTATGTGTGTGTGTGTGTGTGTGTGTGTGTGTGTCCATTACCTATAGACTTTGAAATGGCTGAACCGATTTTCTTGAAAATTTACAGTTGTACTATAAGCGTCTGCAAGTGTTCTTAGCTAGGTTTGTGCCGAGGTATCCCTGATAAATATCGAAAATTGATAATCAAAAAAATCGGCTTATAGAAGGAGTGGTCCGATTTTAATCAAATTTGATACACTCATAGAAAAAGATGTAAGAAACGATATTCAGAAGTTTCAAGGTTGCAGTTCTTACAATAGTGCAGAAAATCGATAATATATATATATATTGATAATATATATAAATCGATAATATATATATGTGTGTGTGTGTGTGTGTATGTGTGTGTGTGTGTATGTATATGTGTGCATGTATGTGTACACATATATATTGTGTGTATGTGAATTTTTTGTATATAGGTGTGTACACATATATATATGTGTGTGTATGCGCATGTATGTGTATATAAGTGTGTATGAAATTGAATGTATATGTGTGTATGTGTATATATATATGTATTCTTAATCGTAGAATTGTGTGTGTGTGTGTGTATATGTATGTATGTATGTATGTGTGTACTTCTACATGTATGTATAATTGTAAATGAATTTTTTTTTTTTTTTTTTTTACCTAGTGATGTCTTTATTTAGTTTAATTCAAATGACCTAATTTTTTTAAAATAATTTTTTTTTAAATCCTATATCTTTTTATTCCCTTTAAAAATAATTATGCCTTTTTAAGTAAAGGCCTTTTTCTAATACTTCAAAGTTTTTGGGAAGTTAGGTTTTTGAATATGTCCAGCATCTGTAATATTTAAAAAAATTTTTTCTTTCTTTTCTTTTCTTTTTCCCTCCCTTCCTTCCTTTATCTCTCTCATCTCCCACCTTTTTTCCGTGTTGCTTAACCTTACGTCGATTTAACACTGCTATCTGTTAATTTTTAGTTACAATTCTCTTTCCTTCTTTTGCAAACCCAGACGATGTCAATTTTTTCTTTTCTTGTTTATTTGATTTTATTTTGTTTTATCTTTTTCTTTATTTTTCCTTTTTATTTTCTTTTTTAATTTCTTTGCAAATCTATTTAAAAAGGAAAAGTAGACTAATTTTTCTCCAGTTTCTGAAAGGATTTTTCTGTTGCTGAGGTGATGTGTTATCCCTCGTAGGGATCTTCATATCGAAATGGCCATTCAACATCATTGAATTAATCCTTTTTTAATATATATATATATATATATATATATATATATAAATATATATAAATCGATACCAGGAAATCAAAATTTGACTGACATCCATTCATTTTTCTTTCAGTCTACGGTTTCGTTTTAACTGGAAACAACTATTGCTTTTTAGCCTTTCGTGCCAACATCCAAAAAGTTTAAGCTCCAGGACCATGGATTAGTTTTAAAGCTTTTATTACACCCGAGCAATGCTGGGTTATACTGCTAGTGCAAATATAAAAATGGACACTGAGGTCAACACCAATATGTAACACCCTGTTTTATGCTTGAACGCAATCTTCATGCCATATGTGTTGTGTTGTGTTTTGTCTATTTATATATGCTGTTCAATGGTGCATTGTGGGTAACAAGATCTATTGTATTATCCTAATGGTTATTGGTTAGCCAGTAATGATTATATGTCAGACTATTCTAGAAGCTATTGAGTAGAAATAATTGTGAATCCACAATGTTCAAAGAATGATGATTTTTGGTAAGACCCTCGAGACTTTTTTGCTCAAAGCTTTTTTCAATGATCTTAGAAAATGCTTCTATATGGCAAACAGTTTATATATTTCTGGCTGGGTTTGGTGCCATACATGACAACCACATAAATGTCTCAATCTGACAAAGCTATTTAATAAATTTTGATAGTCATGCATCCTGATCTCTCCTATTTGTGATAAGATATTCCATTGCTATGGTAACAGGAGACATTACACTCTGCTATTTACCAAACATTCTTACTGTTAAACAAGATATTTCATTAGTAAATAAAGGAAATCAGGTTTCTTGTTTAATATTAATTATTTCTAAGCAATTAAAAGCTTATTTAATTAAATAATGTCATAGTTTCATTGCATTTTTTATTTTACTATTGGGAGTAGGTTTTCAGGAAAAGGGTCAAATGTTTGAAAAAACTAATAGATGGTTTAAATTCCCTAATGAGTACTGCATTTAACTAATAAAATCAATTTTCCATACAAAAATTTGAAATTTCAGGAATTTATGTAAATAGTTAGTAACAGATGTAAAAAAAATATCTTTACCAAGATTTTTTTTTAAATATTAATTTCAAAAATAATTTCAATCATTTGTGAATAAGTTCTGAAAGTTTCATTAAAATCTGAAAACTATTTGATTTCTGCAAGAATTTCCAAATTAATGTTTTTCGCTGGAAATAACTGCGTTATGTAAATTTAGATGATCTATGGTAAACTCTTGTAATGATTTGGTGACCCGCTAACAAAAATCAAAACAAGATTTTTTACCAAAATTTCAAACATGTTAGAAAGGATTGAAAAATTTTGAAAAATACTTTGATCTTTCCTCTTAGTAATAACAAACATTTTGATGGAAAGGTTTTTTTTATTGAGTTATACAGTTGTAGATTGCACTACACAGGGAGAACTACCCAAAGATTAGATGCTAGAATTAGACAACACGTACCTACAAAAATCAGTAATTTGAACTATTCTTCATTAGACAGGTTGACCAATATGGGTCTTCTCTTGAAGAACACTTTATGAATAACCATAATTGTGTTGCTAATTTTAGTATAGACTAGCTGAACCCATGGGATTTCCACGGAAGGATAATTATGATTTTCTGGAAAAATTTTACTTTGTCATACTACAAATGATAGTAACGTCTTCAAACATAAAGGTATTGGATTATAAAATAACGATAACACAGAGTGTAATTTTATTAAAATATCTATAAAAGTAATGTCCATTGAAGCTATTTTACTGTGAGAGATTTTGAAAGCGCAACAGCTTCTTTTCTCGCGCTTCCCACCTGTGGAACTCCCTTCCACAAGTCTGCTTTCCCGACAGCTACAATCTCCAGGTGTTTAAATGTAGGGTCAATAGACACCTCCTATCACACTAACTCCCAATTATTCTCAGAACACTCTCATCTACCCAACCCTCATTCTCAGTATCCTTACCCGCCTATCACCCACCCTCTGACATTTCCTATATTTAATCATCCTTTCTCCACTCTATGTAGCCCCCTGTGCAGTAGTGGCAGTGACATGCCTTGCTCGGGGTGAAACGCTTATAAAAAAAAAAAAAAAATGATTTTTTTTTATTACTGAAAAATCATGGCTCCTGTGTCTATTGTAAAGATTTTTATCAAGATTTAAAAAAAAAAATAATTTCAAAAATAATTTCCTTCATTTGTGAATGAGTACTGATAGTTTCAATTAAATCTGACAATTATTTGATTTCTGAAAGAATTTTCAAATTAATGTGTTTTTCACCGGAAAAAATCTGAGTTACGTAATATTACATTATCCATTGTAAACTCTCATAACGATTTGGTAACTGGCAAATGAAAATCAAAACAAGACTTTTTAATAAAATTTCGAACATGTTAGAAGGGATTAAAAATTTTTTAAATTGATAAAAAAATACTTCGATCTTTCCTCTGAATAATGATATAAACATTTTGATAGAAAACTTAGTTTGGGGACTTTTTTGCTTCATACTATGCTATTTTTTCAGGGAATTAGTGGCGGTACCTAAACATTGTTTCTGACCTCTAATAATGATGACAAATGATCAGGGAATAACAACTTGCGGTTTGTCTTTGCTTATAAATAACTCAGCCTTTCTTTTCATGTTTTTATTTTTCCTTATTGCATAACGACTTGTCAAATATTTCTCCCCAAACAAGTCTGGCAAGTAACAACTGCTGACCTCCAAGGTAAGTAAATATTTCTTTATGTCTTCAAGTCAAAACTTGTTACTGTTGCTGTCATTATTGTTATTCTAAATAAGACAAGTTTACACATGCCGTCAAAAATGACCTGACTTTTATTAAAAAGTTTTCACAAGTCTTAAAATACATTTTTCCAATTGTTATAGTCAGATAAGTGTCATATGTGATACATGCTTCAGCGATCATGGCTTGAAAGAGATATGACTGACTAGGTAGAAGATCTTTCTGCAGTAGATTGCCATTGCTTTCTGCAGTAAACTGGTTACCAGCCAAGGCTATAGAACCCAATCTGTCCTATTATTTAACTCATAGGTACAGGGGGAAGAGATGTATTATATTACTAAGTAGTAATTAGTGGGGGATCAGTTTATTACTTCATAACAATAAAAAACTGATCCCTCACTTTATGCCTAGTGGAAGCCTTATCATGTTTTGAAAGAGACATGACTGACTAGGCAGAAGATCTTTCTGCAGTAGATTGCCATTGCTTTCTGTGGTAAACTGGTTGCCAACCAAGGCTATAGAACCCAATCTGTCCTATTATTTAACTCATAGCTAGAGGGGGGAAGAGATGTATTATATTACTAAGTAGTAACTAGTGGGGGATCAGTTTATTACTTCATAACAATAAAAAACTGATCCCTCACTTTATGCCCAGTAGAAACCTTAATCATGTTTTCAACTATTATATTCAGTCAGTCAGTTAAGTGCCATACGTGATACATGCTTGGGTGATCATGTCTTGAAAAAGACATGACTGACTGGGCAGAAGATTTTCCCACAGTAGGTTGCCATTACTTTCTGTGGTAGACTGGTTGTTGACCAAGGCTATAGAACCCAATCTGTCCTATTACTTAACCCATAACTGGAGAGAAGAGACGGATTAATATCTTTCCCAAGGGTATTTGTGAGCAAGTGAATGCGAGGAATTCAACTGGAATTCGAACACGGCTCTCCAATTTCTCATTCCAAGTCGATATCCACAACACCACAATGCACATCCAATTGTTATAGTAATATTTAATAATTTTGGTGGGGTATCAGTCTGTTATTAATAACAATAGAAAACCGATCCTCCACTTTATGTCCAGTAGAAGATGGTCCAAAAGTAGGTGGGAAGTAGATGGAATAGGTTTGTGTATCAGTTATATTATTACAACTTGGGTGCTGACCTTTCTGACTCTTGCTCATCAAAACAAAATTCTAGCTCGGTAACTGCAGTTTTGCACCCATTGACATCTCCCTGTGACATCCAGTGCAAAATACACTTCTTGGCAAAATTCAACACCAATGAAGATATTTAACAATTTGGCAAAATCCTGTCATTTTCACTGGTAGTCATGAATGACTTTTAGTACCATTCCACACCGACCCAACAAATAGAAAACATTGACCCAGTGGATTTCTTCTTTTGGGAAGTACTCAACGATAAAGTTTATAGTCAGAAACAAAGAAGTGTCGATGATTTAAAAAAATTATATAAATGCATTTCAAGAAATTAATGCACAAAAAGACTTGTGCAAAAACATTTGTTGAAGCATGATAGGTAGACTTCAAAGCTGTGTAAATGGTGATGGACAACAATCTGAGCACCTGTGTTGATAAAATGTAAGTGTTTTTGTATTATCAACACAATAAAATTTAATTGTCTATGTAATAATTGTATTAGTAAATATAATTGTATATGTAATCTCAAAATAATTATCATTTACTGTCAACCTACTTTTGAACCAGCCTGTATATTAATTTACCCATACTATAAACATGACAACATATTCTATTAAGTCCTTACTATTATTGAAAGATTTTCATGTGTAAGTCTTTAAATGTGTTTTTGTCAATATAATACCAAAATGTAGTAATTCTTTAAGGGGGTTAGTTTATTACTTAATAACAATAGAAAACTCATAGAATCTTATATTAGTACTAGTTTAGTCACGACATCAAAAATTACAGCATGTAATGCCAAGTGTTATGTTTTTACATATGGGTTTTTAAATATACGAGGTCTGACAATACCATCAAAGATGAAGGAAAAACTTGAAGCAACTGAAATGTGGTTCTACAGAAGGATACAGCAAATCTCATGGATTGAGAAATGTGAGCAATGATGAGGTCTTGGAAATGATGGAAACAAAAAAGAAATTAATACGGAGCATCAGGAAGAGACAGCTGAAGTTCCTGGGACACACAATGAGGAAGGAGGGCTTGGAGAATCTGATACTAACAGGCCAGAGAGAGGGAAAAAGAGACAGGGGAAAGCAACGGATAACATATTTGAAGGACCTAATCAGGTGGATGACAGAACGAGGATTGCATGGTGTAACAGGAGAAGGCGTTCTCAGAGCCACTAGGGATAGGGAAACGTGGAAGGCCATGATCGCCTACGTCCTGAAGGGACAAGGCACATAGAAGAAGATCTAAATATATTTGAACTGATGCTATAAAAAGAAAACTACAACACATATCAATTCAGCATTTCATCTCCTTCAAAAACACATACTTTATTTCTATTGATAGAAGCATTTCTGGAACTCCTCTGTTTGGGAATATTTTGTTAGAGTTGTGAGAGGTGAGATCTGGAATATATGGTGGTTGTCAAACCAAGAGAATGTTTTCCATACTTACTTTGTACTTGCAGCTGCATTCACCCTGGGTGGGCTGAGCTGGCTTCTTCCCTAGAAGAAGTTTCATGAGAATTTATTGGCTCCACAAATGGTTCCCAACCATATGTGGTGTAAAGATTTTCCTGCAGTCAGTCAGTCAGTCAGTCAGTCAGTTAAGTGCCATACGTGATACACGCTTTGGGCGATCATGTCTAGAAAGAGACATGACTGACTGGGCAGATTATCCTGCAGTAGGTTGCCATTGCTTTCTGTGGTAGACTGGTTGCCAGCCAAGACTATAGAACCCAATCTATCCTGTTATTTAACCCATAACTGGAGGGAAGAGACAGATTAATACGTTTCCCAAGGATATTTGCACATAAATGAATGCAAGGAATTCAATGGGAATTCAAACTCGGCTGCCCGATTTCTCATTCTGAGTCAATGTCCACTACACTACAACGCACATCCATTTTTCTGCAGTAGGTTGCCAATTCTTATTGAGGTTACAAACCATAACTACAGAACCCAGTCTCTCCTGCTATTTAACCCATAGCTGAAGGGAGAAGAGATGGATTTATACTTTTCACAAGGGTATTAGCATGTAATGTTGTCCTTAGCCAAAAACTGCTATACAAGCCATGGTCACTGATGACAATCTCTGTGATGTAGTGATGGAGTTTGAGTTTTGTTTAATGGCATATCAACACCTCTGTGGGTTATTTAATATCAAAATGGTGGGGTTTTAAGGTTTTCTTTTTTTAATGTTCAGTTATAGTGAGAAGGTTGATTTAGTCAGATTTTAATGAAAATTTTTTGTTTTAATTCTTTTTTTATTTTACAAAACTGAAAATCTCTTCTAGTTTTGTATTCAAAAATGTTTTGCCAAGAATAATTTTTCTTTCAAAAATGTGTGATGGTAATTTTTTTCTTTCAAAAATGTATATTTTTCTATAAAAGTATTTTTATGTATATATTTCTATAAAAGTGTATTTTTATACTTTCATAGTGTTTTGACCCCAGTTTGGAGGTTAACTATTTGCCCATAGCTGGGACCCAACAGGTGCTACCACTCCGGGTCAGGGTGGACCTGGGAACAACAGAAATTGAGTGTTGGTTCCATGCTCCTCACAACCTCCCTAATCAGAGGCCTTGCTGCTGGATGCAGTTTACTGTCATGCCCAGGACACTGTGGTGTAGTGAGATGACAAAACTTTAAACATTTTCATTCAAAACAATGTGATAAATGACAGAAGTGAGTGAAAACGTTATGACAATGTTTATAAATGACACTGGTCAATCTGTGCCACAGAGCTCCACTCTGAATACTTTATTTCCTTTACCATAGCAACAATACCAATACTTTTTGACCAGGCCTTGTATTTTTACCAATTATAATGTTGAAATGTAGTAATTCTGAAAGAGTTCAATTGATTTCATACTAACAATAGTAAAAAAAAAGACTCCCACTTTATACCCAGTAGAATCTCAAATTTTAAGACTGTTTTCACCACTCTACCAAAAATGCCAGGATATTGTTAAGCCTTCAGTATTCAACACACTCTAACCTGCTATGTAAATATCGTCACTCAGAGTCTCACTGTTTGCGTGACTTGCTGTGTTATTGGCAGTGATGTCAGCATATATTATAGATGAGTGTACATAAGAGTCATTACAGTGGGTTTAACACTGAGAGTCAATATATTATGGCAGAGTGTACATAAGAGTCATTACAGTGGGTTTAACATTGAGAGTCAATATTATTATGGCAGAGTGTACATAAGAGTCATTACAGTGGGTTTAACATTGAGAGTCAATATTATTATGGCAGAGTGTACATAAGAGTCATTACAGTGGGTTTAACATTGAGAGTCAATATATTATGGCAGAGTGTACATAAGAGTCATTACAGTGGGTTTAACATTGAGAGTCAATATATTATGGCAGAGTGTACATAAGAGTCATTACAGTGGGTTTAACATTGAGAGTCAATATATTATGGCAGAGTGTACATAAGAGTCATTACAGTGGGTTTAACATTGAGAGTCAATATATTATGGCAGAGTGTACATAAGAGTCATTACAGTGGGTTTAACATTGAGAGTCAATATATTATGGCAGAGTGTACATAAGAGTCATTACAGTGGGTTTAACATTAAGAGTCAATATTATTATGGCAGAGTGTACATAAGAGTCATTACAGTGGGTTTAACATTAAGAGTCAATATTATTATGGTAGAGTGTACATAAGAGTCATTACAGTGGGTTTAACATTGAGAGTCAATATTATTATGGCAGAGTGTACATAAGAGTCATTACAGTGGGTTTAACATTGAGAGTCAATATTATTATGGCAGAGTGTACATAAGAGTCATTACAGTGGGTTTAACATTGAGAGTCAATATTATTATGGCAGAGTGTACATAAGAGTCATTACAGTGGGTTTAACATTGAGAGTCAATATTATTATGGCAGAGTGTACATAAGAGTCATTACAGTGGGTTTAACATTGAGAGTCAATATTATTATGGCAGAGTGTACATAAGAGTCATTACAGTGGGTTTAACATTGAGAGTCAATATTATTATGGCAGAGTGTACATGGGACTCGTTACAGCAAACTGAACATTGAGGGCCAATATATAATAGCAAAGTGTACATAGGACTCGTTATAGCAAGTTGAAAATTGAGAGCCAATATATCATAGCAGAGTGTACATGGAACTCATTACATCAGGTAGAACATTGAGGGCCAATATATTATGGCCGAGTGTACATGGAACTAGTGATAGCAGATTAAACATTGAAACCTGAGATGGTCGGATTGAATGCTATGTTCTCCTTGTAATTAAAATTTTGTCACATGTGAGTTTTTGAATAACTTTTACAAACCATTTTTGTTTTCTTAGCTCTTTTACTACCCAGCTCTGTAAACATCATTGTCATAGCAAAAACCACTGTGTCACAACTTCAATGTGATAAACTACATGTAGCAGCAAGGCCTCTGTTTAGAAGATTGAAGGTTTTGAGGAGTGTGGAACCACCTCTTAATTGCTGTTGTTCTCAGACTGATCTTGAGCCTGGAGTAGTAACACCTGTTAGGGTCCTAACTATGGGCCAATAGTAGGTATCTTCAAAACTTTTCTAGAAAAGAGCATACCATAATGAAAAAAGGCCCCAAACTTGATAAAAACAAAATTTTATCATAAAAATCTTAATGTTATTATTAAGAGGAAAGATCAATGGATTTCTTGATTATTTCATTAAATTTTTTAATCTTTTCTTGCATGTTTGAAATGTTACATAAAAATCCTGTTTTTCTTCATCAGCAACTGGGCCAAAAATTACTATGAGAAATTTAGCATCTTTTTGTACTAAAAAATACATTGATCTGTAAATTCTTACAAAAATCAAATAATTGTCAGATTTTCATGAAATTTTCAGCATTTATTCACAAATTAATTAAATTATTTAAAAATTTTAGTTTTATTTTAGAAAATCTTGGTAAATATATATATATATTTTACTTGATTTCATGAAATTTCAAGAAATTAAATTTTGAACCACTGAATGTTTATATTACTTAAAAGCAGGACTCCTTGTAGAATAAAATTATCATTTTGTTTTTGTCAAACAGAAATACCATGTCCTCAAAATTTTTTTCATCATAAACTGAATTTTGAAGGCTAAATAAGTGCTCTGAGTAAATGGTATGATGGCTGAGACTAAGAACTACAATTATACCTACTTAGAGCCAAACCCGAAGCAAAAACTAAAATAAAAGGGCTGAAAAAAATACAGACATACAGGCAGATACACAGAAACACACACAAACATCTTGCCTTTTATATATATATATATATATTATTGATTTTCTGCACTATTGTAAGAACTGCAACCTTGAAACTTCTGAATATCATTTCTTATGTCTTTATCTATGAGTGTATCAAATTTTATTAAAATCGGACCACTACTTCTATAAGCCGATTTTTTCGATTATCGATTTTCGATATTTATCGGGGGTATCTCAACACAAAACCTAGCTAAGAACACTTGCAGATGCTTATAATACAACTGTGTAAATTTGTTCTTACAATAGTGCAGAAAAATCAATAATATATATATATATATATATATATATAAAAAGGCAAGATGTTTGTGTGCGTGTGTGTGCCTGTTTATGACAAAAAAAATCTTACTTGATATCAATACGAGGAAATCAAAATTTGACTTACATCCATTCATTTTTCTTTCAGTCTATGGTTTCGCTTTCACTGGAAACAACTATTGCTTTTTAGTCTTTCGTGCTAACGTCCAAATAGTCTGAGCTCCAGGACCATGGATTAGTTTTAAAGCTTTCATTACACTCGAGCAACACCAGGCTATACTGCTAGTATATATATATATACACACACACACACACATATATATATATATATATATATATATATTGAAACAACTGCTTTAGTTTCCTTTCTTTCACCATACAGTCAGTTTTAGACCCACTGGAGTTGCAAATGGTTAACAAGCCAGATTGATGCAAATGGTTATTTAATAAAGTTAGCTTATTTTTGTTTAAAGCAACAAGAATGAGGCACCTAATGAGGAGCAATTTCAGTACTAAGTGTTAATGGTCAACCAGACTATCTCACTTACCATAAACCCATCCTGAGTCAAGCCTCTTTTAGTGTGTATGCGTGTGTCTGTGCACACGTTTAAGTACTTCTGCCATTCGGTTCAATTTCTGTTTTTACTTCTTATTCTAAATAATCCATTTCCATTGGCAAAGTTAATTAAACGAAAAAAGAATATTTTCATTTAATTAAAATAATTGATCCTGCTTGGTAAAAAGACATAAAAATATACAGGAAGCAATATATTTTTGATTCCAGGTAATGAGATGCAAAAAATTACATAAAGTTATTTTCTACTACTTCTTTCTTTCTTTATTTCTCCCTCTCCTTTTTTTCTTTCTTTTTTTCTACATTCCTTGTCTTCCTTCCATCTTTTTTTCTTTGACATTTCTCTCTTAAATTTTAATTTTCTTGAGAGCTTTGGTAATTTATTATTTTTCTATGAAAATATATATATATATTTTTTTTTTACCCTAGTTTAAAATATTTGTCTATACTTCTGAGATGAGGTAGTATTTACACTTTTTACATTATTCAGACTATTGTCTCCATCTTTGCTGCCATGTTTACAATGTTTTGGCCGTTGTACGCTCTGGCCAACTTCTTGACCCAAATTGTTGTGAGTTCAATACCAGGCTACAGCAGTGAAAAACAAATAACTTAGAAGAGTTAAGTTAAAGGGAGATAACTCATGGCTACCAGAAGTGGCATCGCACATGGAACAAGAATGATGTACCCAAGTGATCAAAATAAAGGGTTCGGTTCGAAATTCCTAGCACCTGAAGAAGGCCAGAGTAACAGCCAAAATATCGTAAATATGCCACCAAAGATGAAGACAATAGTCCAAATAATGTAAATAGCCTAGTTTAGAGGTATACTATTTTCCAATAGTTGGGACCCTAACAGATGTGGATCTGGCAACCACACTGCTCAAATCCTCTTGATCAGAGGTTTTATCATTATACAATCGCCAAAGTTAAGCAATGTTGAGCTTGGTCAGGACCTAGATGGATGAAGGCTTTGGAATACCAGGTGCTGTAAGCTTGGATGTGCAGGTGGTGTAATGGATAATGGCTCAGAATTGTTAATAAAAGAGCCAAGTTCTTACACACAAATGCTATTGGGAAAAGTATATCGATACTACTTCTCCCCCCAGTGAGGAGTTAATTATTAAAATTTTTATCACAAAAATCATTCTTCTTCTTCTATGTGCCTTGTCCCTTCAGGACATAGGCGATCATGGCCTTCTACATCTCCCTATCTCTGGTGGCCCTTAGCACGCCTTCTCCTGTTACACCATGCAATCCTTGTCCGTCATCCACTTGATTAGGTCCTTCAAATATGTTATCCGTTGCTTTCCCCTGTCTCTTTTTCCCTCTATTTGGCCTGTTAGTATCAGATTCTCCAAGCCCTCCTTCTTCATTGCATGTCCCAGGAACTTCAGCTGTCTCTTCCTGATGCTCAGTATTAATTTCCTTGTTGTTTCCGTCATTTCCAAGACCTCATCATTACTCACATGCTTGATCCATGATATTCACAGCATCCTTCTGTAGAACCACATTTCAGTTGCTTTAAGTTTTTCCTTCATCTTCGATAATATTGTCCAACATTCACTGCCATATTGAAGGACGGGAAACATCTTATAATCTAAAATATTTTCAGGCTTTAAATAACCTGCAAAGGGTTGATAAGTCATAAAAATCAACCATTCTTTCTTTCTTTCCCTCCTCATTTCTCTCTTTTCTACATTTCTTACCTTCTTTGTCCTTTTTCTTTCTTTTTCAACTTCTTGCTTCCATATTTCTGTCTTTCTTTCTTCCTCCTTCTTTCTCTCTTTATTCTTTCTCTTTTTCTCCTTCTTACTTTCTTTCTCCTTCTTTCTATATTTCTGTCTTTCTTCTTTCCTTTTTCTTTGTTTCTCTCTCCTTCTTGCACTCTTTATTCTGTCTCTTTTTCTCCTTGATTCCTTTCTCCTTCTTTCTATGATTCTTTACTATCTATATTTCTGTCTTTCTTTCTTTTTCTTTCTTTTTCCTTCTTTCTCTCTTTAATCTTTCTCTTTTTTCCTTCTTGCTTTTTTCTTCTTCTTTCTATTGTTCTTTCTACATTTCTGTCTTTTTTTCTCTTTTTCCTTCTTTCTCTCTTTCTCCTTATTTCCTTTCCCCTTCTTCTATCATTCTTTATGATCTATATTTCTGTCTTTCTTCCTTTTTCTTTCTTTCCCTCTTTGGTTTTTCTTTATTCTTTCTCTTTTTCTCCTTCTTGATTCCTTTCTCCTTATTTCTATTGTTCTTTCTATATTTCTGTCTTTCTTCCTTTTTTTCTTTTTCCTTCTTTCTCTTTATTCTTTCTCTCTTTCTCCTTTCTATATTCCTGTCTTTCTTTTTCCTTTTTTCTTTCTCTCTTTATTCTTTCTCTTTCTCTCCTTCTAGGTTCCTTTCTATTGTTTTTTTTTTATGTTTATAGTTCTGTCTTTCTTTCTTCCTTCCTTTTTCCTTTTTCTTTCTCTCTCCTCCTTCTTTCTATCTCTATTCTTTTTCTCTTTCTTGTTTCCTTTCTCTTTCTTTCTGTCATTCTTCATGATCTATAATTCTTTCTTTCATTTCTTCCACTCTACATGTGTAATGGTTAACAAGCTTGTCTTGTTAGAACCTATTACAACAGAGTAGTAAGTTTTATCCTTACTTGGTATCACACACTTCCAGCCTTGTGCCACATCTATGTGGCACTTAGGATATCAGCTATCCCCCTTCCTTATTTCTATCATTCTTTTCATTTCTTTTTTCTCTCTTTCTTCTCTCTCCTTCTTTCTCTTTCCTTTCTCCCCTTCTTCTCTAACAAAAAAAATGCAACACAGAATTGCTAAGTTAAAGAGATTATTGTGTCATTCTGAAATCCATTGTTTTATTGTTTCATCATTCTTGGCTTGTTGTAGAAAGCAGCAAAGACAGAAAAAAACAAAAGAGGTCTGCAGTAAAACCAGCAACAACAACATTAAAAATCAATAACATGCTAATTTATTCTAATAAAAAATTATATATATACTAGCAGTATAGCCCGGCGTTGCTCAGGTGTAATGAAAGCTTTAAAACTAATCCATGGTCCTGGAGCACGGACTCTTTGGACGTTGGCACAAAAGACTAAAAAGCAATAGTTGTTTCCAGTTAAAGTGAAACCGTAGACTGAAAGAAAAATGAATGGATGTAAATCAAATTTTCATTTCCTGGTATCGATATCAAATAAATTTTTTTTGTCATAAACTGAATTTTGAAGGCTAAATAAGTCCTCTGAGTAAATGGTATCATGGCTGAAACTAAGAACTACAATTATACCTACTTAGAGCCAAACCCAAAGCAAAAACTAAAATAAAAGGGCTGAAAAAAATAGACATACAAGCAGATAAACAGACACACACACAAACATCTTCCTTTTATATATATATATTATTGATTTTCTGCACTATTGTAAGAACTGCAACCTTGAAACTTCTGAATATCGTTTCTTATGTCTTTGTCTATGAGTGTATGAAATTTGATTAAAATCGGACCACTCCTTCTATAACTCAATTTTTTCGATTATCGATTTTCAATGTTTATTGGGGGTACCTTGACACAAAACCTAGCTAAGAATACTCGCAGACGCTTATAGTACAAATGTGTAAATTTTCAAGAAAAACAGTTCAGCTGTTTTGGAGTCTATAGGTAACAGGGACACACACACACACACAGAGACATACAGACAATGTTCCATTTATAAATAAGTATAGATTTAGATATATTTCTTAGTAGTCAGTCAGTTAAGTGCTACATGTGTGCTTTAGGCGATCATGTCTCTTTTGAGACATGACTGACTGGGCAAAAGATTATCCCACAGTAGGTTGCCATTGCTTTCTGCAGTAGACTGGTTGCCAGCCAAGGCTATAGAACCCAATCCATCCTGTTATTTAATCCATAACTGAAGGGAAGAGATGGATTAATACCTTTTCCAAGGGTATTTGTGCATAAATGAATTCCATGAATTCAACTGAAATTGGAACTCGGTTCCCCGATTTGTCATTCCAAGTCGATATCCACTGCACCACAACGTACATTCTTAGTAGTATGAAACCTAATAATAGCGAGGAATAAACATAATTTAGATGACATTTTAAACTAAAAACTAAAATAAACGACCAGTTTCGTCCAAGATCTTTTCAAGTTTATTTCTGGGAATTTAAGCTTGGAAAATAAAAGATGATAATGAGAGGGGAAAGAAATGCAAAAGAACTAGAGTCCAATAACATTCAAACCCAACAAGCAATCTCTCTGTTTACAGAGAGAAGGCTTGCAAGATTTGATGTATATGGACTCCAGAACTTTCAGATGATATAAAGCGTGCGACCTAGATAATACCGAAAAACAGTCGGCACTCAATCCAGTAACACATTCTCTGCTATTTATGGCTTGTTGTGCTATAGAAGACCCAGATGTATTTACCAGTTGGCTACTACTTGCAGACGGATTCACAATTCTGGGAGGTAAATGTTGTTTCATTCTATAATCCAAATGCTGAGGTGTTCTACCTATGTAGTCACATCCACAACTAGATTCAAATTTGTAAATAACAGAATTGACATGATGTGGGGGTAAAATATCCTTGCAAATGGAAGAAAAAATTGGTCGAGTAAAAAAATATTACTCAAACATTAGCAGAGAAATGACATTAGCTAATAAAATGCGAAATCTACCTAGCAAAAATTTCACCTTCTGTACCAATATACGAAAGACGCAAATAACAACACGCGGCTTAACCTTATGAAAATTATTCATGACATCACGCATAATGGAATCCAAAACATCCAAAGGATATTCATTTTTAGAAAGTGTCATTTTAATAAAATCCATTTCACTACAAAGGAAGAAATTAGAACAGATTTTAAGAGTCCTGAAAATCAGCGTTCTAATTAAATTAATTTTACGTTGACATGGACAGAAAGAGTCCCAACATGTATACAATCCCGAAAAGCTGGCCTTCCTAAATACAGAAGTCGAAAACCATCACTATTCCTATGGACTAGAACATCCAAAAAGAACAGATGACAATTAGACTCCTTTTCCATGGTAAAACATATATATAAAATATATATAATCATATAGTTATGAATTAATTATACATTGCAACATGGAAATTTCTATGTTTCGAGATAGATTCTCTTCATCAGGCAATGTTTGATGTTGGTTGTACAAATGATTTACAATTAAATCTATCTTGAAACATAGAAATTTCAGTGTCGCAATGTACAATTAATTCATAACGATATGATTATATTAAACTCTATAATATTATTATATTGAGCACTGTTTATAATAAAATAAATGCCGGAGCACTCAAAATATTAAACCCTTGAGTCCTCTTCACCTGGATTTATAATATATACGCATCGCTCATTCAGTAATGAATTAGAGCACTTTGGCTACTGGCGTATGATACATCATACGCTAAAAGTCTGCCTCCTTCTACCGAGCGCCCATAGCTCAGAGGTAGAATTGCTGACTGATGCCAATTCGGTTAGGTTTTAATCCTGGGTTAAAAGCAATCGGATGTCTAACCGTACTGATGAGCTGTGATACAGCGAAACAGATCTGTCTGCGGATGACTATATATATATATATATATATATATATATATTTCCCTCCTGTTATTCCCAGGGTTTGGATTATTTTGTTTTTTCTTATGTTTTAATGTAAGATACCCAATAACAACAGAATTAAAAATCAGTAAATTGCTAAACTATTCTAATAAAAACTTATATATATCTATATATATTATTAACTATTATGTGAGAACATGTGAAAAACTACTACAAAATTGTACATTTTGTTTCAGCATTGAAAGGACAATGTCTCATCAGGTAGTTAACGATGATGGCAATAAACGTAAAAAAAATATACAATTTTGTAGTAGTTTTTAACATGTTCTGATGTAATAATTAATAATAAATATTAATTGCTCTATTTTTATATTGAGCACTGTTTTAAATTAATATTTTGAATGTTCAAATTTCATTCTTTCATGCATTGTGGTGCAGTGGATATTGGCTTGGAAAGAGAAATTGGGTAGCCGAGTTCAAATTCCAGTTGAATTCATTGCATCCACTTACGCACAAATACCCTTGGGAAAGGTATTAATCCATCTCTTCCCTCTATTTATGGGTTAAATAATAGGATAGAGTGGGTTCTATAGACTTTGCTGGCAACCAGTCTACCACAGAAAGTAATCACAACCTACTGCAGGATAATCTTCTGCCCAGTCAGTCATGTCTCTTTAGAGACATGATCGCCCAAGTGTTTATTATGTATGGCACTTAACTGACTGATATATATATTATTATATTAGAGCAAGTACAAACTACTACAAAATAGTAAATTGTGTTTCGACGTCGAAAAAACAATGTCTCATCGGGTAATTAATAATGATGGTAATAAACATTTTATTTTTAAAAAATTTTTAAAAAAACAACACTTTCCTTTATTTTTGAAATTTTTTTTCCATACAAGGTAAAAAGATGTTAAAAAAGGGTGAAAAAAAACAAAGAAGAAAAGATCAGAAAATAAAATGAGAAATCGAGAAAAAGGAAAAAAAAGAGGAAAGGGAAAGATCCAGAAGAAATAGAAAGTGAAGAGGAAAATAAGTGAAAAAATATAGAGAGGAAAGAGACGATGGAAATGGCTAAGAGAAAGAAATCGGTTACACAGTGTCTGGACTCAAAACTTTTGGCATTTTTTAAAAAAAGAATTGTACTTTTATAAAGAAAAGAAAAAGAAAGAGAAAAAGGAAAGATACAGAAGGAGTAGAAAGTGAAGAGGGAAATAAAGAGGAAAAAAATGAGAAAATGTAGAGAGGGAAGAAAGGGAAGAGACAATGGAAACAACCAAGAGAGAGAAATTTCAAATTTTGGCAGGAAGTGAATTGCAGACAGATATAGACATTGGTTAGCATTTCAGGTTAAAAGTTTTGGCATTTTTTTTTAAAAATGATGAAATCACATATACAAACAGAAAAATTATTTATAAAATTTAAAATAAATGATATTTAAAAAATATAACACAAAAATATAAATTAATTAGACCTAATATAATAAATTGGAAAGATGAAATAAAATAAATTTAAATTTAAATTTTAAATTTAAATAAAAATCAAATTCAAATTAATATTAAAGAAAATTAAAATAAAATAAATTAAAATAAAATAATATAAATACAATAAATAAAATAAATAAAAATAAATACAATAAATAAAAATAAATTATAACAATTATAAAATATATAACATAATAATAAAATAATAATAGTAAATATAAAAATAAAAAATAATAATAGATAATAAATAAAAAATGTAAATATATATATATAAGGTAGTTCATGGCTAAAACTACTAACTGTAATTATCGAGTGCAATAAAAATAACTAAGGCAATAAATAGATCAAAATTTGTAATAGAAAATAAAGATAAAATAACATAAGAGAGATCATATAGTTAAAGTAAATTATCCAGATAGTAAGGTTTATATATACTATAAAATGTTTACAATTGCTATAGTTTCATACCTTAGACATAGCAATACCAGCAGAATTGTAAGGTTAATTCTTTAATATGTTTACAATTTACTGTAGTTTCATGCCTTTGATTTAGTAATATGTCACTTTTCATGCACTTTATAATTTCCATTTTCTCTTGCAGACAAAAGAAACAGAGATTCTAGCTTGTTTGAGAATTTTCCATTTAACTTTAGGTGTTTTATTCTCTTCTTTTAACCTTCAAAAATATTTTAAAAAATGATGTCATATTTTGTTTATTCTTATTAGTAGAAGATGAGAAGATGTAAAAATGCTTTTTAAAATGGTTCATTGCATTACCAATATAAACTCTTGTAACCATTGGATTTTCTACTGACAAGATAGAGCACATATAGACAAGAAATTTAGTTAAACATTTTTTAGATAAAGGGCATTGGTTAAGATTTCTATAATTGCATAAGTTTTTACTATGAGACAAATTAAAATCAGTAGTACCATTGTTATTGTTAAATAATTTCCATAATTTCATGTTTTGTTATGTAATTTAATTATTTTTTCTAAATTATTAGAATTACATATATATATATATATATATATTTATTTATTTATTATAAATTATGTTTTAGAACATGTACATAATTTTTTCTATATATGTCCTCTTCTCTACAATCATATGGTTGTTTCAATGTTTGGACTCCAATATATGATTGTAGAGAAGTGGACATATATAGAAGAAATTATGTACATGTTCTAAAACATAATTTATAATAAATATTCACAGCTCTATACATCATATATCGAGCACTGTTTTAAATTAATGTTTTGGATGGGAAAAAAATTTTTCTTTTCTCTCCTCATTCTATACTCACTCGGATATATATATATATATATAATTATAATCATGTCACCCTAAACAAGGCATTTTACTGCCACTGTTGTGTAGGGGGTTACATAAAAGGAAAATTATGAGAAAGAGTGACAGATTACAGGGGGTGTCAGGAAGTGGGTAAGAGAAGGATGAGAATACTGATGAAAGTGGAGTGGACGGAGAAAGGAACATGAGAGAGAGGATGCAGGTTAGTGAGATAGGAGATGACTATTGACTTTACATTTGAATTCTTGAAGATTGTAGCTGTTGGGGAAGCAAGTAAACGGAAGGGAATTCCACAGGTGGTAAGTGCGAGGAAAGAAGCTGATGGAGTAGAATTTGCATTTACAATTTATAGGTTTCACAGTAAAAGGGTGGCACCCAGTTGCCAATCTTGTGGCTTGAGTAACTTCATATATAGTGTGTACCAGTGAGCTAAGTTCATCGGAGAAGAATCCGTGAAAATATTTGTAGAAGAGACACAGGGAAGCCACATTTTTCCATGTCATGCTCAGGGTTTGGATTATTTTGTTCTATTTTTTATGTTTTAATGTAAGGTATTCAGTAGTCTTCCCTCCAGTTATGGGTTAAATAACAGGACGGATTGGGTTTTATAGCCTTGATCGGCAACCAATCTACCGCAGAAAGTAATGGCAACCTACTGCGGGATAATCTTCTGCCCAGTCAGTCATGCCTCTTTCGAGACATGATTGCCCAAGCGTGTATCACGTATGGCACTTAACTGACTGATTCAGTAGCAACAACATGATTAAAAATCAATAAAATCATAAACTATTGAAATACATCAGGACAAATGGAGAGTAAACAAAAAAATTTAAAATAAGTCAGGACAAACGATAATGTAAACAAAAAAGAAAAACTAAAAAACATAGTAAAATAAACATTAATGTAATGCAAGCATTGAATTGGTACCAAAACAAAAAACATTTTTCTTCTTTTTCTTTTTCATGTTTAAGCCAGGAGTCTAGTGGTTAACTGACAGCGAGTCACCTCAAGTCTCCAACACATTCCTTGGTATAATTCTTGGTAACCTCTGCATTGCTGTGGTCTGGGCACTTTCAACCCTTATTGTTGTTAGTTTTATCTTGTATCCAAGAATTTAATTTCTTCTTTGTTGACTGCTTCCTTACTGATGATGGCATTGATGACTTTGCCAGAGTTTGTTGAAGTTGAAAGAAAATCAGAGTAAAAGAAAGTGCCGATGACATAAATTTGTTTAAGGTGGACCTCACTTGCCAGAAAGTGACCCACACAATTGATTTTATGACCCAACTCTGCGACACATATCAAATGAGACATGCAGAATCAAAATTATGAAACTGCAACGAACGAGCACTGATATCTGTTATAATTTCGAGTGACACCTTCTGTTGCATACTCAACATACTCTTTATCCGCTGGTTCAACTGTTAAAATCTGTTTTAATGATCATCTGCTTGTTCCGCCATTAGGGTCTTTGAGATTGTTCCGCCATTAGTCTGACTCCTCATCTTCTATCTTGCCGCTAGTCATGTTCCTACCAGAAGTTTAGAATTCCCAATGGCATCACCCTCAGTCATTCTCTGATGGCTGCTCTTTGTCATGGTAGTTAAACAATAAGAAGCCTGGTCAGTACCTAGATGGGTAACCACTTGGGAATATCAGGTGCTGTAAATGTGGATGTGCAGGTGGTGTAATGGATAATGGCTCAGAATTCTTAACTGATGTAATCTCCTCACTGGAATGTGATTGGCTGGCGTCAGCCATAAATATAGACGAAGGCAAGGACATCGATAGAGTGTGTGAGTGTGAGAGATCTAGAGATCTATCACCAGAGGTCTACTGACTACACCTACATCTCAGGATACTGCATATGACGATTACAAATACAGACTAGATTGTTCTACTGGATTACATTTGCCTTAACCACTTACAACCTCGTATTGATATATATCCCATTCCGGGACATATCATTAACCAAAGAGCCAAATTCCAATTCTTCTTGAATTCATTATGTTCACTTACACACAAATGCCCTTCAGAAAGTGTGTATCTATCTCTTCTTTACCCCAGCTATGGGTTAATTAGTAAAATTTTCATTACTAAATCATTATCTCCAAAAAGTTTTACAATCTAAAAATATTTCCTGCTTTTAAATAACCTGCAAAGGGATGATAAATCATAAAAAATCAACCATTCTCTTTTTTTCTATCTTTCTGCTTCTTTCTTTGTTTCTCTTTTTTTTTTCTACATTTTTCACCTTATTGCTTGTGTGATCCCAACCTTGTAATCTCCAGATAATGACATATTTGATGCCTGAAAAACATATTTGATGCCTGAAAAACAGGAAGCAGCAAGGATCTTGTACATTACTGATCAAGCAAACAAACACTGTAGATTTTAGAGAGGACAAGCCTTTTTTGAATCTTATAGACTAGCACTACATAATCACAAGGAGCTCTATCAAATAACAGAAACAACATCACTTGGAGAATCATCAACATTATCAGTCCTGACCTGGCATCTTAGCTTCTGTCACTTTACCACCAACATAACTTCCCTTTGTCGCTTCTACAAATATTTTCGATGTAATTGTTCTGATGAGCTTTTTTGGTTGCTGCCTTAACTTCATGAATTTAGTTATGCACAGTACTATGTTGGCAGATAGGTCTCATATGTCTACTGTTGAAAATGCTAGTTATAACCCTAAATTCAACTTTGATTGTTTCTCCTCCCGCACTTCTCACTTGTGAAACTCTTTTCCGGTTTCCCACTTTCCTGTCAACTATGATCTTCAAGGATTTAAAATGCAATGTCCGTTATGGTCTTCTGCTTCCTTGATAACTATTCTTTTATTGTCTCGTTTCTCTCACTTTCAGTAACTACATGTGTCTTAGTGGCTTTATTGCTTTGCTTGGGTTGAACTGATTAAAGAAAAACAAAGATAAACTCGAAGACTTTCAACAGCAGCAACAACTAAAATAAACAGCACAAGTAATGTGAAGAGAAAATAATGACATAATCAAGATGTTGACTTTCCACACAACCTTGAACATAAGGCTAGAAAAGAAACCCCAATCTGTACTAGAAAGAGCTATAACAGTTAGTGGAATTGCCAAACCTATTTTCCGGAAGAATTATTTTAATAGAAAAATTTTATAAATTCCAACCAATAGTAACATTGGCTTATTAGTGAATAAATGTCAAATGTTTCTTATAGGGAAACGGTCAATCATAATGTGACCATTATTGCAACTACCAGTCAAGGACAGGAACTGGTACATATAAAGAGAGACAACCTTTTGTGTCTTTGTGGAATATTTCCTGTCAGTGACAGTCAAGTTTAAAAATAAAATCAAAATGCTGAAATTTCCATTTCACTTTGTAAGCTGTACGAAGCCAACCTTAGGTAATATCAATAATCTATGGTTTAGTTTAATTCCAAATAAAAACGAGAATCCATTCATGAAGAACGTAATGAGGACAGTAGGACAAATGTACACCAACTCAACCTTCCTAAAAATGAAAGAGAGAGAAAAAGTGCAAAAGAATGTTATAGAGAAGGAAGGGGTGCTTTTTTTGTTAGAGAGAGAAAGAAAAAAGAAGTGCCATTTATACAGAGGTTAAGAAAACATTAAAAACGGGACAACAATAGAAGAAAAAAGTCGGGATTTTTAGATCAGGAAATCAAAAGGCTCTATCAAGTGGAACTTTACAAGAAAAAGATAGCAATAGTTTGTATTTAAGAAAAAAATCCCAGTGAATGAATAATTGTAACGAAAAAAAGAAAATGAATGAACATTAATCAGCCAATCAATGTAAAGAACAAGAGGATGAGGAGAAAGAAAGATAACAAGACAAAAGAGAAGTCGGAGTAGAAAATAGCACAGAAAAGAAGAAATATTACTGACAACTTTCGTGAAAGGTATTTTGTCTCTAAAAGATTTAGTTGTTAGAATTCAAGAACGAGCATAATCTTAGATCTCCATAATTTCAGTCCTAAGTCCCCCCCCCCCCCGCGTCTCCACATCTGATAATAATCATCAAGAAGACAAAAAAATGCTTACTGACGGGTGACTGATATCATAAAACCGATTACTGTATGATACATTTTTCGTTCCACTTTAACGGAAAGGGAAAAAAAATTTAATCGTTTCTCCATTTTAATTTATATAATTTATTTTATTTTCTTCTTATTTTATGTTTGTTTGCGATTTATTTCGGGGCCTTTTTTTAAGAGTCAAAATTACTTGCGTATCCAGCTCAAGGTTACAAGTTTTTCTTTCATCTCCAAGAGAATTCATATAATTATATCTCTTGGTATAAATCATCTCTTGACAGAAACGTATACCTATTTTTTTTTTCAATCGCACATCGTTGCAAGATGTCTTCAAAATCATGCGCACTTGAAGAAAAAATAAACACCGATACCCGACGTTTTTAAAAAAATTACCAAAAAATCAGAAAATTTTCAGATTTAATTTAAATTTTCAGCATTTTAATGAAATAACTTTATATATTTAATTTAACTATAATTTTTATTTTTAAGTTTTACGTAAGTATTTCGTTTTTCGGGTTATAGCCGTGACCCGTAAAAAATAAATCACAACTTTATTTTATGAGTGACATGTTTGGTATACTTGTTGAAATGAACACCACTGTAACAGATTTTTGAACCACGTTTGTCGCCGTCAATAATTTCAATGGTAGGAAATGTCAAAATTATTTTTTACTCTAATTCTTTACTATTGTCGATCCACAAACAGACACTTAACAACAGTGTGATCCAATATATCCACTATTTCTTCTGTCTTCTGGATTTGTTTCTTTTGATAACAAGGTTCATCTTGTTTTGTACAAGACCCGGACCAAGACCTCCTATATATTAACCATATTATATATATATATTAATGGTTAATATATAGGAGGTCTTGCCCGGACGCACTTGAGGTAGGTTACTGTTATGTTTTTTATTTTTAATAGTTGGCAACCATATCCGAATTTTGAACCAAACCCATTACTTAATTCACAAGAAGAGCATAAGTCAAAAAGCCTTGTGACAATGGAATAGGAAGCTGTTATGTTTTTAAGATGACAAAATAAAACTGTTATGAAAAAATGACACACTCGCCGAGTATTGGAAATTACTGAATTTATTATTGTAGAAACATGAGTACAGCGAACAGTTGTGGAAGGATGTCGTTATAGAGAGAGCCTGGCGAAGTTCTACTCACCATGTTGTTGGCTTCTCCCGGAAGTCCCTTCTTCTTCTTGTCTCCCAGCATGCACCTATTAACCAGGGAACGGACTCCCTTGGATGGTCCAGGGGAGATAACTTTTGAATTTTTTTTATGGTAGTCCTAGTATTTATATTAAGGGGTAGTTTATATAGATACGATGGGGAGATAACATTTAACTCTAGACATGAACAGGTGAAAGGTTGTAGTGATCAGGGAAACATCCTCTTGGAAGTCTGTTTCTCAAGCTAATTGTTTGTGTGAAGAAGCTGTTTGAATAGAACTTACATCATGCCGATGGAATACGATGGGGGATGTGGGTGATTTGCAACTATGTGAGTGGCATGGCGGGTTTTAGAAGCTAAGGTTAGACCCAGCAGAACCAAGGAATATAGTTTGTCTGAGTACTTTCTGTAGTATTATATTTATAATATATCTGTTTCACCTTCCTCACTGCCACATCTTTGACCCTGAACCTCACAGCTGGTGTGATCAAACATATTCCTTGCTGTCTGTAATCCTAAATTGGAAATGGAAGCTCAAAATGGGACACACTAAGAGTGGCTTTAGTGGCATCAGCAAACAACATCATTAAAAAAAATATAGCACATTGGAAGAAAAGCAAATTGATCACTGAAGAGACTCTTGACAGGATGCAAAAGTGACAGAAAACAATGCCAAGATATGGAACGGAATACAAAAATTACACAAGGAAATAAAGAGCAAATGCAAACAGGCTAAAGAAAGATAGCTCAATGACGAAGTAGAGATACTGAGCACAACAAATAATGGTGATATGCATAAAAAAATAAGGGAACTAAGAGGACAAATGACCTACTCAGCAACAGGATGTATAAAAACAATGGATGGTACACTCATACTACAAAAAAGAAAAAATACTTCAGAGATAAGATGAGTATATTGCTGATCTCTTCCATGACAAGAGAGAGCAACCAGTAATACACAAAAATATAAATGGACTAGAAATATTAAAAGCTGAAGTAGAATTGGCAATGGCCAAATTGAAGAGAAACAAAACAGCAGGACCCGACATGGTTGTAATAGAGATGTTGATGTCCTTAAAAGGCTTTGGCATAGACAGGCTGTTGTGTTCGGCAATCTTCGTCGCCACTGTAGTGTTGTGAGTAAGAATAAATAACTCAACAACAGGAATAGGTTAATTGTTGTATTCCGTGAAAATAGTATTTACAAAGGTTATTAGTATCCAATACAAGAATAAAGGTTAATCGTCCCAACCGTCGTAAGATGTAGTATGAGCAATGGGTACTTCTGGGTCGTTACCAGAAGTCTACGACTGACTTGTCGATCGGCTGCTCAGCACACTCTCCTACGTAGATGCCACCATTACTTTACATAGTAATGGAATAGTCCATTATAGCCGAATAGGCGTGGGCGTCCCAACACAGGCTCACAGAAATAATAAATTAAATCAACAATAGTGGTAAGATACTGGAGGACCTAAGCAGATCAATTAGCATAGCACTACCTAAGAAGCCAGGTGCAAAGGAATATGAACTCCACTGAACAGTTTAATGAGTCACATAACAAAACTCATCATCTGGATTCATATGGACGGGACACACAGCAGAATCTGCACAGCGATAGGACAAGAACAATGTGTCTTTGTGAAAGATACTGGAACAAGGAATGCAATATTCATGCTCAGAATGCTATCTGAAAGAGCAATACAAATGCAGAAGGACCTGCATCTGTGCTTTATAGACTATGCAAAGGCATTTGACAAAATACACCACAAAGACTTAATAGAGATGCTTGACAACCTCAACATTTTCAGAAAAGATGTTAGGATAATCAAGAATCTATATCGGCAGCAAACTGCTTGCATACATGTAGTGAGGGAATTCAGCAGGTATAAAAAATTAGAATGGAGTGTAAGACAAGAATGTGTTTTCTCACTGGATCTATTCAACTTCAGTGAAACAATTCTGAGAGAAATAAAACCCTGGCCAGGATTTCTCATTGATGGCCACAATCTCAACAATGTGCTGATAGCAGACACAGAAAGGAGAATGCAGGCCCTTCTACAGAAGGTAGCAAGAGAAAGTGAGAAGAAAGAACTAATCATAAACTTAAAGAAAACTGAATGTATGGTCATTAGCAAAAAGAGGACCCCAAAATGCCAACTAGAGGTTAGAGAAACTAAAATAAAACAAGTAAAGAAATTTAAATACCTGGGAAGTGTTCTGACAGAGGACGGAAAGTGCAACATTGACATCCAAAGACGCATTGGCATGGCCAAGGATGCATTTTAAAAGCTAGCCAGAGAGACAGAAAAATTTCATTGGAAACAAAGAAAAGAGTGCTGGATTACTATTTGATATTTGTCCTTCTGTATGGCAATGAATGTTGGACGATCTCATCAAGGATGAAGGAGAGGTAGAAATGTCAATTTACAGAAGGATTATGAAGATACCATGGACTGAGCACAAGAGCAACAATGAGATGCAAATAAAAAGAAAACTCATACTTAATATCAGGAAGAGACAGATGAGGTTTCTGGGGCATGTAATGAGGAAGGGGGAGCGGAGAATTTAATACTCACAGGACGGATAGAAGGAAAGAAAGACAGAGGAAAGCAGCACAAGACATACTTGATAGGCCTCAGTAAATGGATAGCAGAGAGGGGTTTGGTAGAGATACCAAGAGGAAAAATATTAAGAGTGACAAGAGACAGGAGAAAGTGGAAGTCCATGATCACCTACGTCCTAAAGAGTTGCTAAATATTTTTTTGTGCTTCTTGCATTCTACGGTCCTGGGTATGACGGTAAACTGCATCCGACAACAAGGCCTCTGATTGGGAGGTTGTAAGGAGCATGGAACCACCTCTTAATTGGTGTTGTTCCCAGGTTCACCCTGACCCGTAGTGGTAGCACCTGTTAGGGTCCCAGCTACATTTTGATGTATGCACTAAAATCTCTCATTAGCAGAAAGGGAGTGGGAAGCTGGCCAATTAGCCTTTCTATTTCAGTCTTATTCAGTCTGTGTTTTCGAGACATATAGATTGAATATATGGTTGCTGTTTGATGAATTGAAGCTTTTACTAACATTGTGTAGATTTGTTTAATTGAAATTATTCATGGGGTATTGATTTTTTTAACCAATATTGAAGTACCTCACTTAGCCGATTCCCTGTTATTGATATATTCATTTTGTGATGTTTCATATCCTTTAAAGAAGATGTTGTCAGTTTCTTTGAGAAAGTTCTCCTGCTAGCAGTATACATTTGGATTTTAAAATGTTAGTTGTTGGATTTTCTTATAGTTTGGTTTAACGCCTGTACAGTTCCACTGTATGAAGCTTGTGTTTTTATTTGTCTATTTGAGTGGTAATTATTTTTATTTTAGTGAGTGGATCTTAAGGGTAACTGTTTTCGCTTATCTATTTCCATATATTCCATACTTTCTAGGCTTACGGCCTATCACATTGAATACACCGGTTCTCGCTCGATCACCGAAGTTAAGCAACATTGAACCTGGTCAATACTTAGATGGGTGACCGCTTGGGAATACCAGGTACAGTAAGCGTTTAGTGACGGATATGCGTGCTTACGGCCTATCACATTGAATACACCGGTTCTCGCTCGATCACCGAAGTTAAGCAACGTTGAGCCTGGTCAGTACTTAGATGGGTGACCGCTTGGGAATACAGGTGCTGTCAGTGTTTAGTGACAGATGTGCGTTGTGGTGCAGTGGATATCAGCTCGGAAAGAGAAATCGGTGAGCCGAGTTCGAATTCCAGTTGAATACCCTGCATTCACTTAAGCACTGGTACCCTTGGGAAAGATATTAATCCGTCCCTTCCCTCCAGTTATGGGTTAAATAACAAGGATAAGACTTGGGGACCCTGCCCTTAAAAACAAATCCCAATGAATCTTGATACTCGAAAAGAAAAAAGTATTACTAGACACAAAAACTTAAATAAAAACAACAATAAATTGTTGAAAGAAAAAGGTATTATCAGCAATAAATAAATAAAAAAATTAGTTGGCAATAAATGACTTGGCGAGGTGTTGATGTGCCATAGAAACAAAACAACCAACAACCAACCATACATTCTTCCTGTTTGTTTTTTAGTTCGTGAATTTGTTCTTCACCAAGTACTTGTATTTTCTTGATTATTTGGGTTCTTTTCATTTTGTTTTGTTTTTTTTGTTATCTTTTTATCGGTTTTCATCCCGTTTATTTGCTTTTAATTCTGTTTCTTCCATTTTTTGAATTTCAATTTGTATTGAGGTTTGATTGGTTTTTGCTCCATCAATTTTCTGTTTGTGAAATTTTCATTTGAAAGTTTGAGTTTTGTTTAACCGCATATCAACCTTAGTAGGCTATTTAATGCCAAAAACATAGAGTTTTAAGGGTTTTTTTTTTTAATGTTCCATTAGAGTAAGAAGGTTGATTTAATCAGATTTTAATGAAAAGTTTTTGTTTTTATTCTTTTTATTTTAGAAAACTGAAAATATCTTCTAGTTTTGTATTCAAAAATACTTTTTTTTCCTTCAAAAATGTGTTATGGTAATAATTTTTTCATCAAAAATTGTTGGTAATATTTTTCCTTCAAAAAATGTATATTTTTCTATAAAAGTGTATTTTTATACTTTCATAGTATTTTAACCCCAATTTTGGGGTTAACTAATTGCCCATAGCTGGGACCCTAACAGATGCTACCACTCCGGGTCAGAGTGGACCTGGGAACAACAGCAATTAAGAGGTGGTTCTATGCTCCTCACAACCTCCCAATCAGAAGCCTTGCTGCTGTTCATTTAAGAAGATATGAATATTTTGTCATCGAGAGGCTGTTGCCAGTGAATTTTGTGTTGAATTTACATTGTTTGTGGATAGTTTTAGTTCAGTGGTATGCGTTGTTTCCAAGTTTACATTTGGTTTAATGTTTTTAATTCTTGAATTAAAAATGTTAGTTCTTGTGTAATTTGTTTGATATTAGATTTTCATAGGTATAGCTTGATGTTTCTTGGGTAATATTCGTATATGTTGGGGTAGTTGAGTTTGTTTCAATGTTTTTTCTTGCTTCTGAGTCGGGAATTTTTTTTTTTTAGTCTTTCTCATTTATCTTTTTTTTTTTCAGGTTTTGCAGACCCTGGAATTTGCCCAGTGATTTTATTTCCAATTAGGGCATTTGATTTTACTTGGGCATGTGATCTTGTATGGATAAGAAATTAATTAAAATCAACCTTCTTCAATTTTACAAAAATTCACAATGACATGTGAAATCCTGGTTTTCCCAAATAGAAAAAGGATTGACCATGTGTTTCGAAACCAGATTTTGCAAGTAGGTTTTAAAATGATTTTTGATGAATGGGAGCAACTTGCAAGACCAAAAAGAACTTCGCGAGTAAGTGTGAAAAATCTACATTACAATAAACATCAGTCAGTCAGAGTCACAGATGGGAGCCACAAGACGAAACATTTAAAATGTAACTTCAACTTCAAGCAACTCGGACATTGTTCTCTTTCTCCTTATCTCTTTCAACAATTACTACTACGAACATTTTGTACAAACTCTTGATATCCTTTACTTTCTCATTGAACATCTACGAATTCTTGTTATTCCTCCTTTAATAAATTTTTATTTTAACATGAAAAGTATATATTTTATTATTCCACAATTCTACACATTCCAACCTGTTGACAACCAACCTTCTGATGGTAATTCTGCATACATCCTGTAAGCTGCGGGGAGTTCGTTTAAGTCTGACACAGGCCGAATCAAAGAAACATTAACCCGCTCCCTACGCTACAATCTAAGTGTGGTTAAAATCATTCTCCCCACATTTTTCACATACGGACTTCCTTGTACAATAATTCTTATCAATTTGACAATGGAAGTATCTTAATGGGTTTCGAATATGTTTCTACATTGGAAACTGTATAATCGATTTTTATTTCCTGTGGAGTTATAAATATTACTATCTATAATTTTATTATTTTTGTTATTGATATGCTCTTATGTTTGTAATATTTTTTATAGAATTATGATCAGTATAGCCCGGCATTGCTTGGGGGTAATGAAAGCTTTAAAAATAATCAATGGTCCTGGAACTCAGACTCTTTGGACGTTGGCATGAAAGACTAAAAAGCAATAGTTGCTTCCAGTTAAAGCAAAACCGTAGACTGAAAGAAAAATGAATGGATGTAAGTCAAATTTTGATTTCCTGCTATCGATATCAAATAAGTTTTCTTCGTTGTAAACTGAATTTTGAAGGCTAAATAAGTCCTCTGAGTAAATGGTATCATGGCTGAGACTAAGAACTACAATTATACCTACTTAGAGCCAAACCCGAAGCAAAAACTAAAAGAAAAGGGCTGAAAAAAATACAGACATACAAGCAGATAAACAGACACACACACACAAACATCTTGCCTTTTATATATATATATATATATTATTGATTTTATGCACTATTGTAAGAACTGCAACCTTGAAACTTCTGAATATCATTTATGTCTTTGTTTATGAGTATCAAATTTGATTAAAATTGGACCACGCCTTCTATAACCCTCTTTTTTTGATTATCGATTTTCAATA
This sequence comes from Ascarosepion bandense, assembly GCA_037127315.1. Classification (NCBI taxonomy): domain Eukaryota; kingdom Metazoa; phylum Mollusca; class Cephalopoda; order Sepiida; family Sepiidae; genus Ascarosepion; species Ascarosepion bandense. Next base: position 1,906,821 of record JBBBDQ010000445.1, read on the forward strand.
TTTATCAGGGGTACCTCAATACAAAACCTAGCTAAGAACACTCGCAGATGCTTATAGTACAACTGTGTAAAGTTTCAAGAAAATCGGTTCAGCCGTTTCGGAGTCTATAGGTAACAGACACACACACATACACACACAGACAAAGTTCCATTTATAAATAAGTTTAGATTGTTCTTAATTTTCTCCAGTGTACACAGTAAGAGTTCAGTGCTTCTCACCACACTGTTAGAGGAATTTAAAAATTGGTGTGGGCAGACCCTTACCTTTATGCCATGAAATTTGGTCATCCTTAGAGTTTCAGCATCATGTGTTCCTTTGACTTCTATCCGTAACTTATTATTTCTAGTTTTTTTTTTCACTGTTTTTGGAATTATCCAAGATGCTAAGATTTTTTTCTATTACAAAAGGTGACAACTTTGTTATTATTTTGTCTTCTATTGGTTCTATTAAAAGAATTTCAAAAAACTTTTCTTTAATTGATTTTCTGTATTGCTTTCCGTGTCTGTATCAATGTCTCGTCTCTTGTAGTGTTTTTGTGTTAATACTTTATTTACTGTCATTATTTATCAGCAATATTCCCACCCACCTCGTAGACCAGTGGTTTCCAACCTTTTTTGTCCCGTTCCCCCTTTCCCCAGTCACTTATTCACTTGTGGACCCCTACAACGGAATAAGTTAAACCAGCAAAAATAAAAGATTTTTCTGTAAAAAAATATATTCATGTAAAATGCCTTGCGTTATTATGCTGATTAAGCTTTAAATTTACTCATATAAAATCAAAAAACATTTAATTCAGCCATCCTTTATTTAATTAAAACACTTAGTAAAAAATGTTATGTTAACGTTGTTATAGTTGTAGGTATTTTAGACAAAAACTATCTTTATAAACTGGCTTTATTTTTGAGCTTACGAGCAAATGTATGACTAATAAAAAATCATAAAATCTGTATAAATGAAACACACGTATGAAAAAAAAAAAAAAAAACAGTAAAAAATCCCAAAACAGACATGAATGAAACTTTTTATTTCTTAAAAAAAAGTATTTTACTCTAAATTTCTCAATGGGACTTTTGTGGTTGTTTTAGAATTAGAATCTTCTGGACCCCTTTAAAATTCTTTCATGGACCCCTAGGGGTCCATGGACCCTGGTTGGGAACCAAGGTTGTGGCCCCATATGAGGGAGATGATGAGGGGAAAATCCCATTCACCTTATTTCTCCGGGGCTTCCTAACTGGTATACTTAAATCTGGAGAGGGTTTCAAGCACTTGTTATATCCAGGATTGTCCACCAAAGTATGACTTTCCTCAGAGGTTGAAACAGCCATGTTCAATTCCTTTGTTCCCAGTCTGATTGACTCTCCAGCTATTGCTTACTACGTCAGTATAATGTTTGATATGGTAAATGTGAGTGCATTTTGTTTGTTTTGTTAGTCTGATTTTGGGACTGACGAGATCAGCCAGTTGATTGGATTGAGCCTTTATTTTTGTCATTATCGGTTCTATATAAGGGTTCCCATAGAAGTATTGAAATAATTATTCACTATACAACATAATTATAGCAGCCATTTCGGCGGACCTGAAAAAGACTACCACCACCTTTAAATTTGTTGTTTTTCATTTTTTTTTTTACTTTTGGCGATCGTGTCTTGAATGAGACATGAGTGATTGGGCAGAAGATTTTCCTGCAGGAGGTTGCCATTTCTTTCTGCAGTTAACTAGTTGCCAACCAAGGCTATAGAACACAATCTTTCCTGCTATTCAACCCATAGCTGGAGGTAGAAGTTATGGATTTATACCTTTCCCAAGAGTATTTGCACAAAAGTGAATGTAACAAAATTCAACTGGAATTCAAACTCTTCTTCTTTTATGTACTTTGTCTCTTCAGGACGTAGGCGATCATGGCTTTCCATGTCTCCCTATCCGTGGTGGCTCTTAGCACACTTTCTCCTGTAACATCTCTCAGCCCCCATTCTGTCATCCACCTGCTCAGGCCTTTTAAATATGTTATCCGCTGCTTTCCTCTGTCTCTTTTTCCCTCTATCTGGCCTGTTAGTATCAGGTTCTCCATGCTCTCCTTCCTCATTGCATGTCCCAGGAACTTTAGTTGTCTCTTCCTGATGCTCAATATTAATTTTCTTTTCGTTTCCATCATTTTCCATAATTTTCAAAACATCGTCATTGCTCAGTCCACATGCTCGGTCCACAATATCCGCATTCTTCTGCAGAACCACATTTCAGCTGCTTCAAGTTTTCCCTTCATCTTTGTTGATATTGTCCAACATTTGCTGCCATATTGAAAAACTGACATCACATAGCAATCCGGTACTCCCTTCTTTGTTTTTAGTGAAAGTTTCCTGTGTCTTAATACTTTACTCAGCTTCTGGAACGTGTCTTTCGCCATGCCAATTCGCCTTTGGATCTCTGTGTCCAGTTCCCCTATTTCTCATTCTGAGCCGATATTCATAACACCACAACTCATATCCATTTCTGATTGAAAGGTTGAGATAGGATGCTAAAATTAGCATTCCTTTAGTAGCCACACATGTCTTAGTTAATAAACATCACTCACTCTTTAACTCACCAACACGGTAAGTTCAACTTTTCCTTGATTCTTTACAGAGTTTCTTCAGATTATTTCTTGAATTCTCAGCTCTTTTCCAGAAATTATCCTTGACATTTTCTCCATATGAAAAATATTCCCAATAAAATAAAAATTTCTGTCTCATTTTGTTTTCTTCTTTTATTCATTCGGGTTTTTTCAACCAATACAAAACTGGGTGAGAATATATATATATATATATTGATATTTACAAAGAGTCTTTTACCACTATACACCATGTTCGTTCAGGATGCTAGTGATTAGGGCTCTCCATGACTTCCTGTCCTTTGCAGCTTTTAATAACATTTCTCTTTTTGCCATCTCTCTCAAAACCCTGCTCTGCCATCCATTGACTAAAGCTCACCAAGTAGGTTGTGCGTTGCCTTCCTTTCTCTTATCTTCTGTTCTGTGAGTAACAGATTTTCCAAGTCTTCTTTTCTCATTTCTTTATTGCAATTGTTCCTTCTTGACATTAAGTATCCTTTTTGTTTCTTTCTCTAAAACTTTATTATTACTCATATGTTCCATGGTATTCTCAACATCCTTCTGTAGACCCACATTTCTGTTGCTTCATGTTTCTTATTCATCTGTGAGGAGATTTTCTAGTATTCACTGGCATATAGAAGGACTGTTTATTTATTTACTTGTTATTTATACACTACCAGCCATAATTATTAGGCCACCCCAGTGTTTTAAAATATGTATTTCATACTATTTTTTAGTATTTATTGCCAAGTAAATAATTGTAAATGAAAATAGAATGGTTCATTTGTTAATATTGCACAGTAACATGTGCATCAAATGAATTTATAAATATTTGATAATTACCTACATTGCAGTTTCATCAATGAAAGAATGAAGAAAATTTAGGGTAATTTTTTGCTTCCTTGCCTTGTAAAACTTTGCAAAGTAATAATAACAAAAGAACCATTCTATTTTCATTTGGCAATAAATACTAAAAATGGTATTAAATACATCATTTCTTTTAAAATAAACTGGGGTGACCTAATAATTATGGCCGGTAGTGTAGGTCTAGGTTATTTATTTCTTTTTGTCTATCCAGGGAAAATTTGATATTTAAAGATTTAACAGGGGGTAGAAAATATTATTCATGCTATAAAAACAGACATATTCAATAGACGGGCAGAGAAATTCTTTTCTCTAATAAGGAAACCTCAATTACTGGAGAAGAGAATTTCTCCGTACGTGCCTGTATGTATTCGAGAAATTCATCTTCAAAATTTGTAAAAGTGTTCTTGTATATCTACGTCTGCAATGACCGGGCATCTTGATAATGAAACTGATAAATAAAAGAAATTTTTGAAATGGTGTTGAGTGCACTGAATCTGAAATGAAACATTCTTAATTCCGTCCTTATGCTCCTCCACCATAACTGTAAAAGTAAGAGGCACAGTTTGTGCAGATACGTGGGGAAGATAATTCTTAAACCTAAACTTGAACAGTATAAGATTGTAGTGATCGGGAAAGCATCCCCTTGGGAGTCGGTTCCACAAAGAAGGTAGAAGGTTACAGAGTAAGAGGCATATCTCATGAGGATATGTGGGGAAGATAATTCTTAAACCTAAACTTGAACAGTATAAGATTGTAGTGATCGGGAAAGCATCCTCTTGGGAGTGAGTTCCACAAAGAAGGTACAGGGTTACAGAGTAAGAGGCATATCTTATGAGGATATGTGGGGAAGATAATTCTTAACCCTAAACTTGAACAGTATAAGATTATAGTGATCGGGAAAGCATCCTCTTGGGAGTCAGTTCCACAAAGCAACAATTTGTAGGAAGAAGATGCTCAAGTAGAACTTACATCTCACCAATGGGAGATGAAGGGAATGATAGTGATTTACTGATACGTGCATGGCATATTGATATTTTAACTGTGAAGATGGCATCCCTCTTAGATAGGTCAGCTGCCCCTGAAAAGAACCTCCAATAGTGCTTAACTTTGTCTTCTTTTTATTTTTTTTTTTTTTCAATCATTTCACCCCAAGCAAGGCATTAACGCAACTGATGAGCAGAGGGTTAGATAAGAGAGTTGAAGCATAAGGCAGGAAGAGAGTGAAGACAAAGATGAACCAGCTACAGGGGATGAAAGAGAAAGGGCAAGAGAAGGATGTGAACACAGGAGTGAAGACAGTTGCGAAGGTCAGTCAGTCAGTGAAGTGCCAAACGTGATACACGCTTGGGCGATCATGTCTCGAAAGAGACATGACTGACTGGGCAGAAGATTATCCCGCAGTAGGTTGCCATTGCTTTCTGCGGTAGACTGGTTGCCGACCAAGGCTATAGAACCCAATCTGTCCTGCTATTTAACCCATAACTGGAAGGAAGAGACGGATTAATACCTTTCCCAAGGTTATTTGCACGTAAGTGAATACAATGGATTCAACTGGAATTCGAACTCGGCTCCCTGGCTTCTCGTTCCAAGCCGATATCCACTGTACCACAACGCACATCCAAGGTAGAGAGAAAATAAAAGAACAAGATACATGGAGTGATGTAGAAAGGGCTGGAGTTAAGAGATGGGAATTGACTTTGCATTTAAATTCCTGGAGGTTATAGCCACCAGGAAAGCAAGTATATGAAAGGGAGTTCCACAGGCGGGAAGCGCGAGAACTGATGAAAGTAAGGAATACAGTTTGTTTGAGAACTTTCCATGGAAATAGCAATGGAGCCATGAGAGGCTTGTGATTTTTTCATCTGTGAGAAAAAGGTTTTAGGGTGGAAAATAATTTGTCACCCACAAGGATGTGGAGATTGGAACGTAAAGACTAGACAGCTCTTGCCCATATATGGCAGTAGTACTCCATTTTTGCTCTGATCTGGCTTTTGTGAAGATAGAGTATGGGTGGAGGAATCAAGTACTTAATGGAATAGTACAGGGAACTGACCATTTTTTAGTATCTTTACTGGTGGATTGCATGTACTAAGTTCCACTTGAAGTCAGTCTCAAAAAGTGCTCAAGGCACGAGGGCTCCCTGAGGGCACATCTGTTCACTGTGATAGTTCAGGGTTCAATCAGTAATGATGGAAAATAACTAGTTTGGTTTTCAGTCAGTCCCGTCCCACCCTACGGACTGAGCTGTTAAAGTTTAAGTTTGAGCTTTGTTTGTTATCAACTTCTGTGGGCTATTTAATGCCAAAAAGGTGGGCTTTTAATGTATTTTTTTAATGTTTGGTTATAGTGAGAAGGTTGATTTAGTTAGATTTTGATGAAAATTTATTTTTTTATTATAGAAAACTGAAGATGTCTTCTAGTTTTGTATTCATAAATGTATTGCTGGTTATAATTCGTTCCTTCAAAAATATATTGTTGATAATATTTTTCCTTCAAAAATGTATATTTTTCTATAAAAGTCTATTTTTATGTATATATTTCTATAAAAGTCTATTTTTATACTTTCATAGTGTTTTGACCCCAGTTTGGGGGTTAACTATTTGCCCATAGCTGGGACCCTAGCAGGTGCTACCACTCCGGGTCAGAGTGGACTTGGGAACAACAGCAATTAAGAGGTGGTTCTATGCTCCTCACAACCTCCCAATCAGAGGCCTTGCTGCCGGATGCAGTTTACCATCATACCCTGGACCTGAGCTGTTAGAGATAGGTCAGAGAAGAGATCAGCTGCGAATCTCAGGTCATCTAGAGTTTTCAAGGTGCACCAGTGTATCATCAGCATAGATATTCACAATTGATTAGAGTATACTCTTAGGCAGATCATTTCTATGAAGTAAGATCAGGGTTGGTTCAAAAAGAGACCCTTGGAAGATGCCCGCTTTGACTGCTAGGGCCTTAGAGAACTGACCATTAACAACAATCTTCAGGAACCTACCCATTAGGATTCGTTTGTTTGTTTGTTTGTTTCAAGGTTTAACAACCTATCAATCCTTATGGGATCATTTAAGGTCATAACCAATGATTTTGGGTAAGGTTATTTTTATTTTTACATTTTTCTTTTCGAATATCAAGATTCATTGGGATTTGTTTTTAAGAGCAGGGTCCCCAAGTCCTACCCTTGTTATTTAACCCATAACTGGAGGGAAGGGATGGATTAATACCTTTCCTGAGGGTACCAGTGCTTAAGTGAATGCAGGGTATTCAACTGGAATTCGAACTCAGCTCACTGATTTCTTTTTCCGAGCCGATATCCACTACACCACAACGTACATCCATCACTATATGCTTACAGCACCTGGTATTCCCAAGCGGTCACCCATCTAAGTATTGACTAGGCTCAATGTTGCTTAACTTCGGTGATCCAGCGAGAACCAGTGTATTCAACATGATAGGCCGTAAGCCTTACCCATTAGGAAGAACTTTATGACTGAAAAACTTTTCCAGTGATTCTATAGATAGCTTAAATAGTAACCCCTTCACACATCTTGTCAAAGGTCTTTGAAATATATTTAGCGATGGATCATATATATGGGTTCAGCTTGAGGTTTAGAGTGAACTTGAGTACTAATAAATGTTCAAGGCAAGGAGCTTCATTGAGAGTACAATCATTTATCATCATAACTGGAGAAGATTTAGAGTCTGCTCATTAATCACCTGGGACTTGTAGAACTGGCCATTAACAATTACCGTCAAGGACCTACCAGTCAGGAAGGACTTTATAACTGAGAAAACCCTTCCAGTGATTCTATAGCTAGAGAGCTTGTGCAGTAATCCTTTATGCCACGCTTTGTCAAAGGCTTGGTGCAATAGTTCTCAAAATGTATTTGTTGTTTAGTGCTTCAGTGAATCTATGAGTAATGGCAGTCAAAACATCAGCAGTAGATCTGACCAATCGAAAGCCATACTGCTTGTCGCTCAAGAGGTTGTTCCTATTTGAGTTATCAACAACCTTCTTGTTGATTATAACCTCAAAAAGCTTGCTGATACACCTAGGAGAGTAATGTATCTATACTGAGAGGGGGAAGAGTGCTTGTGGTGATACCGAGCAAAAGCGATGGACCTGATGTTTGCGCTTTCAACGAGCAAAAAGCAAATGACCAAAAGTCATCGCTGTACCGCCAGCTCCATGCAAATGTTCCAGTTGAAAACTAAAAGTTAATTAAATATTAAATTTCCAGTTCACAAGCCTACGCGAATTTTATTTATCAGCCAATGGGAAGCCCAGAACCAAATACAAGTGCGAAATCCCAAATGAGCTGCTGTGATCCAAAAAGAAGATATAAAAAGCGGATACAGAAAGCATGGACAGGCAGACCGACTCGAGGAGAAGAGAGTAATTAGTATCTCCCTTGACCCAAGTCAAGCGGCTTACTACGCTTGCCTCCCTTACCTCTTTCCTTCTTCCCTGCCTCAAAAACTACTTACTGACCTAAGGAGTGAATACATCAAAGACATTCCTTACTTACACACTCCCAAATTCCTAAGCATTAATTCTCTTTCAACATTTTATTGCCATGAACATTTTAATCTCCGTTGGGCCTATACTACATGTATTACTTCAAATGTAAAAACATTAATTGATATGTGTATATATAAAATGTTATTTTTCAACTCAATTTGCTTTTCTTGGTTTATAACCTTTCTTTATGACTTATAGTGGGCTATCTACAACAAGGCCAATTTCCGTTAACCTGCAACAGTATACAACTACCCTTCACTAGAACGGACTCTCCACTACTAACAGAAAAGAATTGATAAGCAACCCACAATATGCTCACCTGCATTCTTGAAAATCAAAAGAATAAGAAGAAAAAAGGTGACTACAGAAAGTAATGAAAAGAAGAAAATAGAATAAAATAAATCAAAGTTGAAACAAAAAAGAAAGGAAAAGAAGAAGAGAAAGAAAAGGAAAAAGTAAGAGAACAAAAAGAGAAAAAAAAGGACAGTGATATTGATGAAGCAACAGAAATAAAATAAAGTAAAGAAAATCTTGAAGTAAAACCCAAGACATAATTATGATCCAAGGTGGAAGCTGGTTGGAGTAGAAAACAATTTTAGACACTGGTTTTGGAGAAATGACAAGATTTATTTTCATTTACAAAATATGAAAATGTTTCTGGTAAGTCTTAGAGGGTAGCATTCAAGCGTAGTGTAAATGAGAGGAAAAATGAAAGTGCGAAAGCGAGTAAGCTTTATATGGATGACAGCTTGGTTATCTGTTCAAGCTTGTGGCATTGATAGTGGAGTCCGTTGTCTTTCTGTGCTTACAGGAAGTCGTTTTTACAGCCTAATGGTTGAACGGCAATCAGCTATGTTTTCTTGTAGCCTCTGTTGTTAGCGTATGTGTGTCAAGTATCTCTCTGTATATGTCTGGCTTCTCTTATAGCCTGTATGCAAGGACGTAGTTGTACACATCTGTGACAAGTGAAAGTTGTGTCAATAATGGCAGCACTCTGGTATGTTTTTGCTTGATTTAAAATGCGTTTTAGTAGAGTGTGGCGTGTGTGACTTAAACTCAATGAAAATTGGTGTGTAGTTTTTTCTAATTGTATAAAATTGGCTTTAATTTGTTATTTTTATGTGTAAATTGTTTTTTAGGGCATTTTTTGTGTGGTGAAATGTGTTTTCTGTTACAATTTCAGAAACGTGGGCAACCTTTTGGCCACGATCAAAGCGTAATATATGTTCTCTATTTATTTGAAATGAGAGTAGGCACACAGTTCCAGAGGTCCCAACCCTGCAATAGCACCTTCCCCATTAGATGTGGGAGTCAGGATCGACACCAATGTGATAGTCATCGCGTAAACTGGGAATGAACACCCACACGTAAAAAAAAAAAAAAAACTTGTCACACACAGCCTCAGTAAAGAGGTCAGGTCATAAATTCATAGGCAGACGGACATTGCCCGAATCAAAGCCACAAAAACTGAACTCAAGTGCTGATGATAACGTGACTAGATTTGTACACATTTCTTTTTCACCCAGAAAGAAAAGTACAAGTAAAACGAAAAAAAAAAACATGATTTTTTTTAGTCTAGATATCACACCAGGTAGAAACGGAAAATAAGCACTTGACAATGACAAGCTAAGCGATTCTAAAAGAAAAGAGGAAAGGGTGAATCTGAAAAAGAGTTAAAAAAAAAAAAAAAAAAAAAAAAGGCAGTGCGATTTTAAAAAATCAGTTGCTGCTTTTTTTCTTTTTCGCAACCGACTAACCATTCTACGCTAGAAGGAGACATTCCTTATAAGGCTTATAAAGAATATTATAGTGACATACCCCTAGTCAAACATTCTGCTGAACTATTCAACAGTCAGTCGCGTCTTGGTGTATGGAGGGAGTAGAATTGTACTTAGCAACCTCGTTATTTTGTTAAACGACTGTTACTACTACTATCCACTTAGACTAAAGATTAATTCACATTTTCTCAGCTGCAAAAAAACTAAAAAAGACATGTCCCAACAAATCTAAGAGTAATTTTGAAAAGTAAACACCATGAAACATGATTTTTTTTTTCTTGCTTTATAATTTCTGAATTCACCTCTTGAAAAAATCCTTTTAAAAAATGGTCGTTCTTTCTGGAGTTGTAATAAAATAAAAAAAATATATAACCTAAAAAAAAATTTGTAATTAATTAAAATGTCCATTTAAAAACTCTTTTCATAGCTGTAAACAATTAAACATCTTTTAATTTAAAAATGTTTAAATTGTTCAGGGTTTTTAAAACTTTAATGAAATTAACTTTCCGTTCCGTCAAAGAAAATAATGGAGAAAAATTCATACGACTTAAAAGTAAAAAAGCATTTACGTTTTTTATGTTCGTACATTTTTAAAAACGCATTATTAACAGTTTTATGAAGCTGGAAAAAGAAAGTTATACTCGAGTTTAATTTCTATAACTCAGGATTGTTCCCACACACCAAAAAAAAAAAAAAATAATAATTTAAGTAATAAAAATGTGAACATTTAAAAAATAATACCATTTCATTTTAAGCTGTGATATTTTAAATAAAAAGTCCCCCCTTATGTTTCATTCAATTCCAATGACCTCGAAAAAGACATATTCGATAATGCTAAACACAAAACCTGACATTTAATAATAATATCAAAAGGACATGTTCATTCATGTAAAAGGAAAACAATAAAACGAATGTGAATGATCATTGAGTTTGTTAGTCACTTATATAGTCTCTTTTCTTGCCATGAGTTTTGTTTTGTTTTGTAATAGTCTTCTTCTATTAATAGATATAATTAACTTTTACAACCTAAATAAAAGAAACCTCAACAATAAAGTGTGGGACTAAAAAGAAGTGTTTTGAATTCCGATACTATGCGATCTTTTAATTTAAATATGAAAAGTTAACGCATTTTGATTTCGTTTACTTTAAAGTCACGTTGAACCATTTTTTTTTTCACATATGTAGAAAATATTTCCCCAGAAAAATATTGATCGAAATCATGTATATAGTAATTGTATCTATTTAGTGATTATAAAGTCATACAAATTAGGTTTTTTTTAAATAAATATAATTAAATAATTACCATATTATGGCGATAACCAACACTGAGCAAGGCTTTTTAAAAACTATGCCATTATTAATTGGAGTTACTTCCCTTTGTTGGAAATTGATTTGCTTCCAAAAGCACTGACTCAAACTAGGGAAAAGAATCCGACATGGTGTACGTGACGTTTGGCTGTTGAATTATTACAATAAATAAAAATAATTCGTGTTCCTTATTTTAACACAAAAGAACTTAAAAGTGAGGTACTTGCACATTCTTGCTTAACACTTTTTCTTTGGTAATTCTTTACAATGCAGTATATACTCACCTCAATAGAAATTCTTTGTTTAAAAATTCGGTTTTTGGAGTACAGTTAAAAAACAAGTCATCTTTATTCTCGTCAGGTTTTTATGACAGGCTGAGATAACAGGTTTGGGTATTTTTCATCCTTTAAGCAAGAAGGGCTTTTAATTGGTAAACTACGACATTAAACATTATTTGTTTATTCATTTTTTTTTTTTTTTCGTATCAACAACTGTTAACTGAGATATGTCATTCCTCTAAGCACCACAAACACAAAAAAACTGAAAAAAGGAAAAAAAAAAATCCGATAGTGATCTCTCTCGTATAGATATTGATTTATTTGTTTTTTCTTTTGTTTTTTTTTCTTTTTTTTTTGTCGTTTTTTTTTTTTTGTCCTCAATATCTGTTCGTGACGTCCTTCAAAGGAAATTAATAGAACGAATGTTATCTTGTCAACTGCAGTGTGTTTGGAACTGAATTGTATTATTGTACCAACTTAGGAATTTTCGACGCTAGAGAAACAAGAACAGAGACGGACCTCTACGACCGGAATCCCTTTGTAATTTTTTCTTTTTTTTTCTTTTTTTTTAATACTTTTTTCAGTGCATTCTTATCGAATTGATGCTAAACTTTCAGAATAGAAAAAAAATTGGAAAAAATTCAATATTTAAAGATTTTAAGGGGGTGCTCAGTTTCTCATATAACGTTCTAGTAAATCGATCCCCCATATTGGAGACACTCGCTTTGGGGTTGAGTAAAAGACAATGACGAGTTGTTGGGTATATTCAACAACTGAATCCTTGGAGAAATTTCTGAATAAAGTCATTCTTGGGGTTTCCGAAGAAGAAGTTGCCATTGTAAGAACAGGATTGCCGCTCGTACAAGTTCGCCGAAACAAGAAAATAACCATCCAACATATAAAGAAAAATGATAAAAACCCCAAAGTTAAAAATTTTAAATGCAACATAGGACAAAGTCCCCTTTTATCTCATTTCTGATTGTTATGAATAAAATTTAATCAAGAGGAAAGTAAACTGTTCTTAGGCGACACGTTTCATCATCTGAGAGACTTTTATCAATGTAATGTCGGATTTATTTTGCTGCACGTGTTTATATACAAAGGCAAAGATGTCATTAATTTATCGTGGTTTATAAATTTGAGAACATTCATACAATGTCCATCAGGTGGTTGAAAGGTTAATCAAAGTTAGTTGTGGAAGACACAAAAGGGTCATAATTCAAGAAATGTCTGATAAAAAATAAAGTGATCAGGTAATAATATTCAAGAATTTTTTAATTATTATTAATTAATATTGTTTAGATTGTGATTATTATTATGGTATGAGATGAACATGTGTGAGGTACATCTTGAAAAATATGAGGTGATGCATTTAATCCTTTTTATTTATTTTTTCAACATAATTCAACATTTAATTTGTGGTTGTGTATGTCGGCCTTGAAAAATAGAAATTCTTTCAGGAAAGGTGAGATTGAGAAAAAAAAAAAAAAACCATAGCATAGTTTTATATTTTGAGACATTATTAAAATTTAGGAAGATCTGCCTAATTCAATCATAATTTTAATTTTTAAAAGCTCTGCATTTAAATATTTATCTTTTATTTTTGTCTTTAAATGTATATTGAGCAATTTTTAATACAATTGTTTACTGGTTTAATTTGACTATAAACAATAACTGTTTCATAATTATCTAAACTTATTTATAAATGAAACTTTGTCTGTGGGTGTGTGTGTCCGTTACCTATAGACTCCGAAATGGCTGAACCAATTCTCTTGAAAATTTACAAAGTTGTTCTATAAGCATCTGCGAGTGTTCTTAGCTAGGTTTTGTGTCAAGGTACCCCCCGATAAATATCAAAAATTGATAATTGAAAAAATCCAGTTATAGAAGAAGTGGTCTGATTTTAATCAAATTTGATACACTCATAGACAAAGACATAAGAAATGATATTCAGAAGTTTCAAGGTTGCAGTTCTTACAATAGTGCATAAAATCAATAATATATATATATAAAAGCTTTCATTACACCTGAGCAATGCCGGAAGGAAGATAATTTGGTTTAACCCTCCTTATTGTAAGCTAACTAATATAAATATTGGTAGGTATTTTCTCAAATTAATCGATAAACATTTTAATAATAATAACAATCCCTTAAATAAAATTTTTAATAGGTTCACCCTAAAAATTAGTTATTCTTGCACCTCAAATATAGATAATATAATTAATTCCCACAATAAACAAATTTTAATGAAACTAAATAATACGGAAGCTAAATCCGGAATTGTCGACAAATGCAATTGTTATTCGGTGGATGCCTGCCCGGTGCAAGGCAAATGTAAATCCACCCATGTAATTTATGAAGCCCGCATTTCTCCATCTAATAACAAGGACAATTACCGGACCTATATTGGCATGTCCGCGGGCTCTTTCAAACAGAGGCTTTATAATCACAGGTACTCGTTTTCGAACCCTAAACAGAGATTCCAGACGGCACTATCACGTAGGTTCTGGGAAATGAAGGAGGAAGGGCAGGACTCTATAATCAGCTGGAAATTAATAGGCTCAGCTTGTACCCCTAAGGGTTTTCGTGATAGGTGTCGTCTGTGTTTATTGGAGAAGATTCTGATTTTGAAATATCCTCATCAGGACTTACTTTTGAACTTTAGGAGGGAATTTATAAACAAGTGCCGCCATAGGGCGGATTTTAACTTCTAATTTCAAATTTTTATTTTTAAATTCTAAATTTTTTCTATATTTTTTTAATATTTAAAAAAATTTTTTAATTTTAATTTTAAATTTAATTTTTTTTTTTTTTTTTTATGTGTATGTTTGTGTGTGGATGTACTTTTTTATATATATGTATGTATATGTATTTATGTATGTGGGCTATATGTAATTTTGGAAAAAAAATTTTTTAGCTATTTAAATGCTCCTTTTCATAATATTCATTAATATATATGTGTGTGAGTGCATATGGAATATGTGTATGTATGTGTATATAGGTATATATGTATATATATGTGTGTGTGTGTGTGTGTGTGTGTGTGTGCATGTGTGTGTACACATGTATATTATGTGTATATGAATTTTTTGTATATAGGTGTGTACACACATATATATGTGTGTATGCGCATGTATATGTATATAAGTGTGTAATAATATATATGTGTGTATATATTTATATATATATATATGTATAATAGTGTGTAATAAATTGAATGTATGTGTGTGTATGTGTATATATGTATTCTTATTCGTAGAATTGTGTGTGTGTATATATATGTATGTATGTGTGTACTTCTATAGGTATGTATATAATAATTGTAATTTTTTTTTTTTTTTTTTACCTAGTGTTGTCTTTATTTAGTCTAATTTCAAATGACCTAATTTTTTTAAAAATAATTTTATTTTAAATCCTATATCTTTTTATTCCCTTTTATTAATAATTATGCCTTTTTAAGTAAAGGCCTTTTTCTAATACTTCAACGTTTTGGGGAAATTAGGTTTTTGAATTTGTCCAGCGTCTGTAATATTTAAAAAAATTTTTTCTTTAGTTTCTTTCTTTTACCCTCCCTTCCTTCTTTTATCTCTCTTACCACCTTTTTTCCGTATTGCCTAAACTACGTCGATTTAACGCGTCTGTCTGTTAATTTTTAGTTACATTCTTCCTTTTTTTTGCGAACCCAGACGATGTCAATTTTTTTTCTTTTCTTATTTATTTGATTTTATTCTATCTTTTTCTTTTTCTTTTTCGTTTTCTTTTTCTTTCCCTTTATTTTTATTTTTTTATTTTATTTTATTTTATTTTATTTTATTATTTATTTTTTAATTTCTTTGCAATCTATTTAAAAAGGAAAAGTAGACTAATTTTTCTCCAGTTTCTGAAAGGTTTTTTCTGTTGCTGAGGTGATGTGTCGTCCCCCGTGGGGATCTTCATATCGAAATGGCTATTCAACATCTTTGAATTAATGCTTTTTTAATATATATATTTGCTCTGTAATATTTTATTACATGGAGCTCTCTTCCTGTATCATTTTTTAATATTAAAATAAATTTTTAATATTAATTAGGATCGGGTTTTTTGGAATTTACCTTCCTGCTTTTTTCCCTTGGATTGAAGTATCTGAATTAAAATATATATATATATATATATATATATATATATATTAACGTTTGTAGTGAATAAAACAAGATCTAGATTAAAAATTCAAATGCTAAGCGAATTTACTCGAATTGAATTTACAAACTTTGTTTAGTACACACACAAAAGCAAATCTGAAAACAAAACTCGTTAAATTTCATACCTTGATGTGAAATGTTTTTTGGCTAATAGAAAACTAGGAAACATCTGAAAACAAAATTTATATAATCTTCAATTATCAGAAACAAATTATTTTACAGACCCTTTTCGTGAGTCGACGCAAAGTTTGTTTGTTGTCCAATGGAAAGGCCAGAATCACATCCGGGAGTGAATTCCCAAATGACCTTCTTGAGCCCCACAAACAAAATAAAAGACGGAGTAAGCTCGACTGTCACCAGAGAGAAGAAGGCGTGCATAATTAACACATACCCTTGGCAAACATCCAGTGGTCGTTATTATTATTACCTCTCTCTGTCTCTCTCACTTCCTTCCTCTTCAATCTTTCACCTGTCTGCCTTTTCTTATACTTGATAACCAAACGGAACCCTTAAAGGCTGAGTGAATACTTCAAAAACATTCCTACCCTATGCTCATAGATGCATACATACATACATACATTCCTGTCTACATACACATAAACTCACTCTTGCAAGTACTAATACAAACTCTTGATACCCTTAACTTCTGAATATGTTTTCTCATTGAACATTTAATTTATACCAATTCATGTTATTCTTTTCTATTAATAAATTTCTATTTAAACATACAAAAGGTATACTTTTATTCTTCCACAAATCCACCTGCTGATAACCTTCTGATAATTCTGGATAAAATTATAAGTTGTAGGAAGTTTGGTTATGTTTGACACAAGGCCAATTAAATAAACATTAACCATCTCCTTACTTCTACACATTTTCCAAATACAGGGCCCAAGAGCCACTCAATGTAGAATAGTTACTGAATGAGGGGTGTGAGGTCAATGTTAGAGAAGAAAGTGAAGATTATAAAGATATCGAGAAAAGGTATCATAACAACTGATCAAAAGCCTGAAGAGGCTGAGATTGTAGTGTTCTAGGAAGCAATCAGACGGGAGTCTACTCCAAAAATAGTGGTTGCTGGGAAGAAGTCTTCTAAGTGAAACATCCTTCTACTCAAAGAAATATAGAGGAAATGAGGATGATTCAAGTCTGTGGATGCAGCAAGGCAGGGGTCTTCTTAAAAAGCAGCACTAACGAGGGAAGCATGTGTGAACATTTATTATAGAAGTATCGGTAGTCTTATATGGTTGCGTCTGCGGGAAAATGAGCCCCGAGGAGCAAAAAATTCCTTCCCCACAAGTTTACTTTATCTCATATAGTTTAACATTTTTAAGCATCCAAAAAGTAAATAATTTTTTGGCAATGTGCCTGGAAAAAAAAATTTGTATCAAAAGGTTGGTTATTCCCACGACACCACTATTATTGTATACACTTTTGACTCCCTCGGCAATGTTTATTTACAAGTTTACAACAAATTTTGTGAACAAAGTAAAATAATGCATTTTCTATTTTACAATTCTGAGCAGATGTTTGGTAAATAGTATTTCTGTTTGACAAAATCAAATTGATGATTAAAATTCTCCAAAGAGAATTTTAATCATCAATTAAAATCATCAATTTTCAACTAAAAATATAAAAAGGCTGAAATTTTAATTTTTCAAAATTTCATAGAAGTATTTAATTGGGAGTAACAGATGTAAAAAAAAAATTATAACAGATGTAAAAAAAAAAATTACCAAGATTTTCTAAAAACAAAAATTTTGAATATAATCAGCAAGTCCTGAAAATGGCATTAAAATCCAAAAACTATTTGATTTTTGAAAAATTTACAAAACAAAACATTTTTAATGTCCAAGAAGACACTAAAACTCCTTATACTAATCTTTGGCCCACCTACTGAGTCAAGTAAAACAACATTTTTAACTAAAATTTCAAAGGTGCTAAAAAGGTTTTAAAAAATTTAAGAATATAATAAAAATACTTTGGTTTCCTCTTTAATAATAACATAAATATCTAAACTTATTTATAAATAGAACTTTGTGTCTGTGTGTGTGTCCGTTACCTATAAACTCCAAAATGGCTGAACTGATTTTCTTGAAAATTTACACAGTTGTACTATAAGCCTCTGCGAGTGTTCTTAGCTAGGTTTTGTGTCAAGGTACCCTCGATAAATATCGAAAATCAATAATCGAAAAAATTGGGTTATAGAAGGAGTGGTGCGATTTTAATCAAATTTGATACACTTATAGACAAAGACATAAGAAACAACATTCAGAAATTTCATGGTTGCAGAAAATCAATAATATATATATAAATATATAAAAGGCAACGACAAAAAAAACTTATTTGATATCGATACCAGGAAATCAAAATTTGACTTACATTCATTCATTTTTCTTTCAGTCTACGGTTTTGCTTTAACTGAAACCATTTTTTTAACTGAAAACAACTATTGCTTTTTAGTCTTTCATGCCAACGTCCAAAGAGTCTGAGCTCCAGGACCATGGATTAGTTTTAAAGCTTTCATTACACCTGAGCAACGCCGGGCTATACTGCTAGTTTTTATAATAAAACTTTGTTTTTATCAAGTTTAGAGCCTTTTTTCATCATGGTATGCTCTTTTTTAGAATGTTTTTGGTGGTACCTACTAAAAATCCATATTTTTGTTCTTCTGTCAAATGCCAGGATTAGAAGGTCTGATGAATGATAAACTCCAAAAATTGTTAAAAAGTATTCTTTTCTATTTTCAATAATCAGACCAGTTTATTTAAATCATATCAAATTTAGAAATAAATGTGGCCTGAAAAGGGTTAGTATTAAAAGTTTCAAAAAGTTTCCAGGAAAAATCTGGAATTTAAAATGGATATTTAAAATTTTATTTTAAAAGCTAAACCGGTACAATTGTTCTCTGTTTAAGCAGAGGAGGAAGGAAGCACTCAGTAAAAGGAAATTAGGCATAGATTGTAAACAATTGAGCATCTATCTAAGGGGAAGAAAAGAGAAAAAGAAAGGGAATAAAATAAGAGAGAAAGGGAATGAAAGAGAAAAGGAATACGAGTGAAAGGGAAAGAGAATAAGAAAGAAAGAGGAAGAGAACAAGAGAGTGAGAAAAAAGAAACAAGTGAAAGAGAAGGAATAAGAAAGAAAAAAGAAGAAAATAATGAAAAATGAATAAAAGAGAAAGAGAATGGAAGAAGAGAGGAAGAAAAGGCAAACAAGAGAAAGGGAATAAGAGAGAGAATACAAGAGAAGAAGAAAGGGAATAGGAGAGAAGGAGAAAGGGAATGAGAGAGAGAGAGAAAAGAAACGAGTGAAAGAGAAAAGGAATAAGAAAGAAAAAAGAAGAGAATAATAAGAAATAAATAAAAGAGAAAGAGAATAAGTGAGAAAAAGAAAGAGAATTGAACAAGAGAAAAAGAGAAAAGGAATAAGAGAGAAGAAGAAAGGAAGTAAGTGAGAAAGAGGAAGAGAACGAGAGAGAGAGAAAAGAAACAAGTGAAAGAGAAAAGGAATAAGAAAGAAAAAAGAAGAGAATAATAAGAAATAAATAAATAAAAGAGAAAGAGAATAAGTGAGAAAAAGAAAGAAAATGGAACAAGAGAAAAAGAGAAAAGGAATAAGAGAGAAGAAGAAAGGGAGTAAGTGAGAAAGAGGAAGAGAACAAGAGAGAGAGAAAAGAAACAAGTGAAAGAGAAAAGGAATGAAAAAGAAACAGAGAAAGAATGAATAAAAGAGAAAGGGAATATGAGAGGAATAAGAAGGGGATAAAAGAGAGAGTGAGAGAACAAGAGAGGAAGAAAAAAGGGAACAAGAACAAAAAAAGAAAAAGAGAAATAGGAAAGGAATAAGAGGAAAAGAAGACAAGAACAATAAAGAGAAAGAGGATGAGAACGAAAGAGAAAAAGAAAGAAAAGGTAATAAAAAAAGAAAAGGGAAAGAGAGCAGGAGAGATTTGGAAGGAAAGCGGATGGTTTCTTTAATGAATTGAAATATGTGTGTCATGTCCGAGGAGATTTGAATGGACAAGTAGAATTTATGTCAAGAGAAAAAGGAAATGGTCATTTTTAAGGAGCAGTGCCATCAGTGAGGAAAATGGACAGTAACTCACTAAAGATCCATCCCAGCTGCACCCATTTTTGTCTTCTCATCTTTTTAACAAAAGAAAAATCACGACAATTGTCATAAATGCTAAAAATAGTGATAAAAATGTCATCACCATCAATTCTCAAAGAAAAAAAGAACAATTAAAAAAAAAGGTGGACCTGAAGGAGACTCAGTCAGTCAAGTGTCATGCGCGATACACGCTTTGGGCGATCATGTCTCGAAAGAGACATGACTGACTGGGCAGAAAATTATCCCGCAGTAGGTTGCCATTGCTTTCTGCGGTAGACTGGTTGCCGACCAAGGCTATAGAACCCAATCTGTTTTATTATTTGACTCCTAGCTAGAGGGGGAAGAGATGTATTATATTATTAAGCTGTAATTAGTGGGGGAGCAGTTTATTACTTCATAACAATACAAAACTGCTCCCCCACTTTATGCCCAGTAGAAGCCTTAATCATGTTTTCAACTATTATATTCAGTCAGTCAGTTAAGTGCCATGTGCGATACACGCTTTGGGCGATCATGTCTCGAAAGAGACATGACTAACTAGGCAGAAGATTATCCCACAGTAGGTTGCCATTGCTTTCTGCGATAGGCTGGTTGCCAGACAAGGCTATAGAACCCAATCTGTCCTGTTATTTAACCCATAACTGGAGGGAAGAGACAGATTAGTACCTTTCTCAAGGGTATTTGTGCATAAGTGAATGCAAGGAATTCAACTGGAATTCGAACTCGGTTCCCCGATTTCTTGTTCCGAGCCGATATCCACTGCGCCATGATGCACATCCTTTAAATTTATTGTTTTTCATTTTTTTTTTTTTTTTTTACTTTTTTCAATGCAATCTTATGAATTACACCCTAAACTTTCCAATTGACAAGAAAAAAAATTTGAAAAAATTTCAATAATTAAACAATTTTGGTGGGGACTCAGTTTTTCATACAATATTATAGTTAATCGATCCTCCATTTGGGAACCACTCACCGGTACGACATTACTACCACCTGTAAATTTGTTGGTTATCAACTTTTTTTTATTTTTTTTCAGTGCAATCTTATAGATTAGACCCTAAACTTTCCGATTGACAAAAAGAAAACTGTAAAAATTTCAACATTTAAACAACTTTTTTTGGGGGCGGGGGGTCTCATTTTTTTCATACAACCTTATAGTAAATCAATCCTGTGCAATTAACCGTTTTGCTTGCACATATTCAACAACTGATTCCTTTACAAAATTTTTGAATAAAGCCATTCTTGGAGTTTAGGAGGAAGATGTCATCGTAAGAACTGAAGAAAACTTGAAAAAGACAAAAACAAGAGCAACAACTCGTCCCAAAAAAAACAAAACAAAGCAACCACAAAATGGTTCCAAAATGGAAGATCAATGTACTATAACACTGTATGAGAAACTGAGCGGCACTAAAATTGTTTAAATATTGAAATTTTTTCAAATGTTTTTGATAATCGGAAACTTTATGTAATAATCCATAAGACTGCACTGAAAAAAGTAAAAAAAAAAAAATGAAAAACAACAAATTTAAAGGTGGGGGTAGTCTCCTTCAGGTCTGCCCAAAAAAGAATTTGAAAATTGATCAGAGCAAGTAAATATCCGATGATAGAGAGAATATATTCATAATGGGTGAGAAGTAGACTTTTTTTTAGTTTTTGTTTATTAGTTTGGTTTTTTTGAATTGATCTGATTTTTTTAAATTTTATTTTATAAGCAAAAACAAAAAGAATCCATTTCTTCTCCCTCCAGCTATGGGTTAAATAGCAGAGTAGATTGGATTCTATAGTAGATAGTTCTATAGAGTGGAACAGGGGTATATCATAGATTTGGAATGAAGGGGTACAAAACCATTGCACCAGCTTTGAATACAACAGTATATGGGTGCACCTCTAAAAATCTAGCTGATCTAACTCTAGTAGCTCAAAAAATGAGAAAAACTGGCTTTACCTTAAATACTTATAGGATACAAATTCTATATCATCTAATAATTAATTCAAACGCAAAAAGTAAAGTTGCACACCCGCAGGATTGGATCAGTGCAGCTAGAAACATTTTGGAAAACCCCAGACCAAAGCAAATTTCACAAGTCAGTGTAAAAAGTAAGATTCTGGATCCTGATTGGATAGGAAATAGCTAATTGATCTATGACCCCAGTCAAATTTTCTTCACACCTAGAAAATGGGTATGCTGTTGAAGCTGGTCATATGACTAAAATGCATTACTTAAACCACGTCTCTTGACCGGTCAAATCAGTCCGAGATGGGAATGTTAATCTGAAGGACCTCACACAATGTAA
Organism: Ascarosepion bandense; assembly: GCA_037127315.1. Taxonomy (NCBI): domain Eukaryota; kingdom Metazoa; phylum Mollusca; class Cephalopoda; order Sepiida; family Sepiidae; genus Ascarosepion; species Ascarosepion bandense. The sequence goes on from JBBBDQ010000445.1 coordinate 1,928,737, forward strand.
GGAAGAAATTTCAGGTCTCGTCAACATGCATTTGTTTTACCTCCCCTTTCAATTTTATTTCTTTTCGTCTTCACTTACACACCATCAAAGAAAACAACAACAACTTCAACTCCGATAAGTACAATCTCCTTTATTGCCTGACTTTCCTCTTGGCCACAAAAAGGAAAAGAACACAGATTTTTATTAGCAACCTTTTTAATCTGTTTACATACACACATTCTGCTACTATCAACCATGAACTTTGAAATTCTGTGGGACATGCAGATACTTACATTTCTCTTTGAACAATTAACTACATGCATTTTTTCTATGAACATTTTATTTTTCTTCTTACACATTTATAGTACTCAGTTAACAAAATTCCACTTATTTTTTCAACAACCTGATGATATTCATAATTGAGAGGACTTCAGTTGTGTTTAACACAAGGCCAATTTGACAAGCATCACCAAGGCCCCTATATACTTTCAAAACCAAACTTGTAACGCTCTATCATGACAAGAAGATAAATAAAATTTTGAAAGAATCTCCAGATTTAATGCAGAAATGTGAGAATACAAAAAAAGAAATAATTTAAACTTACGGATCGAATGGTTGTGCAAGTTGCGGTTGTGTCCTTTCTCGAAAATCATCTTGCAATTTGGGTACAATGCGAGCAGCGTTTTTATCTTGTGTTAGCGTTGTCCAGTTCAACGTTTCTTTCATGCAACGTCCATCGTTCCAATGAGATACAGAGTCTCCGAATCTTAGCCTTGGATCAAAGGCGGGGTATGTGTAGCTACGTTTGACTTGTTCTCCAGGTAAAAAGTCTTTGTGCGTTTGGACATACAGTTCATGACCCTTTTGCGCAGCATCCATCACCTCGGTGTAAGACAGGGGAGGGTTTACAATCTCATAAAGATTTTCACCTGATTTTTAAAAAAAATGATTAATCCTCAAAAAAATGATTTCAGCATTGTTTTCTAAAATCCATAAAACAACAAATATATTCATGTATAATAATAATTCAGAAGCAGGTATATATAAAATAAACTGTCACAACTGCTCTTTATAATATACTGGGGAAACTTGCAGAAATTTAAATAACCATATCTATGAACACAAAAAGGATCTCATAATATATAACCATTTATCAAAAATATTAGTCAAACAAAGAAATAAGTTTAACCACAAATTTAATCTAAAAATATATTATTAAAAGAGGAAAAATGTGCTCCTGAACTGGCTCCTGTTCTCTCTAAACTGTATAACAATGTAGAATATCTGTATTGGATTAGGATGAGAGGGGGAAGGGCAACATATATAGATAATATAAAGTGGGGTGATTGATTCTATATTATAATCAATACATAAACTGACCCCTGACTTTGTGGGGTGACAATATATATTTTTCTACCCCTAATCTTGGTGTTCTGAAAAGTTTCAAGGAGTTATAGCATTTTAAAATTTTGATCTACATCTGAGCACAACTCCTGTCGAGCTAGACAGCAAAATGCAGACGCTAAGTCGAATCTATCAAACAAATACTTACACAACGTCCACCCTCGTCACTTTTATAGATATAGATTAGGGAAACTTGCAGAAATTTAAATAACCATATCTATGAACACAAAAAGGATCTCATATATAACAATTTATCAAAAGCATTAGTGAAACACAGAAATAAGTTTAACCACACCTTTGATCTAAAAAGTTTTTATTAAAAGAGAAAAAATGTGCTCCTGAACTGGCTCCTGTTCTCTCTAAACTGTATAATAAATCCCTCACTGCCTCTTGCTTTCCTGCTTATTGGAAATTCTCATCTGTTGTTCCAGTTTTTAAGAATACAAAGGAATCATCCAACCCTTCCAACTACTGGTCTATTAACTTTCTACTTCTTTTTGGCAACCTACTAGAAGCCCTAATCGATGTTGACTTAGTTAAGCATCTCACATCAAAGACAAACAATATGGCTTTTGTTTCTCTAGGTCAACTGCTGATGCATTGACTATTTTTTTTTTTTAATCATTTCACACCAAGCAAGGCAAACACGATAGCCTGCACTGTGCAAACAGCATGAGTTGTTGGGGCTCAATATTGTTAGCCTATAGCTCCATGTATTCACAATTATTTTTTTTTCATCCTCCTCATTTTCATGATACACTTTCTTTTTCTTTTTTTTTAATTCTGATTAAAATTTCCTGTAGAGGCCCGAAGAGCAGGAGTGAAACTGGTTGCTTTGCTTTTTAATATCATTTACAATGTGTAACATCAAGCTACACACTTTTATTTCTTTAATTAGATTCTGTACTTGTACAGTGGATATCGGCTCGGAACGAGAAACTGGGGAGCCGAGTTCAAATTCCAGCTGAATTCATTGTATTCACTTACGCACAAATACCCTTGGGAAAGGTATTAATCTGTCTCTTCCTTCCAGTTATGGGTTAAATAGCAGGACAGATTGGGTTCTATAGCCTTGGTCGGCAACCAGTCTACCGCAGAAAGCAATGGCAACCTACTGCGAGATAATCTTTTGCCCAGTCAGTCATGTCTCTTTCGAGATATGATCGCCCAATGCGTGTATCACGTATGGCACTTAACTGACTGACTTACAAAAATATTTTCAAATATATATATATATACATACAGGGTGTCCATAAAGTTCATGTGCACTTTAAAAAGTTTATAACTTTATTTGTATTTGTGATAGAAATAATTTGTAAACAGGATTAGAAAGAAGTAAATCTATATTTTTTAAGGTTTATTGAAATTTTATTTAAGTTTCCACATATCCTCCAATTTTAGCAATGCAAAGGGTAATACGATTTGGCAGTTCACGGAAAGCATTTGCCAACTGATTTACAGTAATGTCTGAAATCCTATTAGTTATTTTAGCTTTCAAATTTTCTAATGAACTAGTTTGGTTGCATACACAATTGTTTTCATATATTCCTATAAAAAAATTTAATGGAGTCAAATTTGGCGAACGTGAAGGCCAATAAATGGTCCACCCCTTCTGATCCATTTGTTAGGAAATTCCTGATTTAGAAACTGTCTAAAATGCAGATCAAAATGACAAGGAGCTCTATCCGTTTGAATCACTGGATTATCTTTCAAGTTTAGAGATTATTTCTATCACAAATAGAAATAAAGTTACAAATTTTTTAAAGTGCACACGGACTTTATGGACACCCTGTATGTGTGTGTGTGTGTATATATATATATATATATATATATATATATATAGAGAGAGAGAGAGAGATGGAAACATTTCATAAAATAGATTTATAATATTATTTATTTATATAATAATGCATTTTGTCATTCAAGGCTTCTTCAGATCACAAAGAATGGAATGCATGTATGTGTTTAAATAATGAATCATAGTACTTCTTCCCTAACCTAGAGTTTCCTATAATTAAAGAAGAAAAAATGAGCAACTTTTAAAAAAAAGTCATTAATATTTAGTCTGATGTCTTTTCTATACAATTCTTAGTTCGAGTCAAGCCATTCTGATAATTGAAAAGGGGATTTGCCTTTGACTCAATGCAAAAAACTGGAAAAATACATTAACTACTTTCAACTTCCTTTTAAAGAATATAATGATATTATATATATATATATATAAATATATATATAATGACATATAATGATATATATAATGACATATATAATGAGATATAATGATATATAATATACATAATGGAAGTAGATAATGTTTAACGCTAGACTTGAAGCATTTAAGTCTATCATGATTAGAGAAACATCTTTTCAAGAATCTGTTTCGAAAAGCAGCATTTCTTTGGAAAAAAAGCCGTCCAATACAACTTTGTATTCCATTAACATGTAAACAATCAGATAGAATAATATGAACAGAATAAGATTTTTTTATAATCATCTTACCCCCAAGCAAGGCAGTACTGCCACTGGTGTGCAGGGGGTTACATAATAGGAGAATAAAGAGAAAAGAGAACAAGTCACAGTAGATGTTAGAGAATGGGTAAGAGAAGGATGGGTACATTGGTGTGAAGAGAGATACATGAGCGGAAAGTGTAAAGTGAGAAGATGGATGGGAGTCAAGGAGATGAGGGATGACGGTTGATGTTCCATTTAAACTCTTGGAGATTGCAGCTATCAGGGAAGCAATAATACAAACAGAAGTTTCACAGGTGGGAAGTGTGAGAAAAGAAGCTGTTAGAGTAGAAGTTATGATTACACTTGATTGTTTTTACAGTAAAAGGATGGAACCTTGTTGCTAGTCTAGTAGCTCAAGAAAATTTGCGTGGGAGGGAACCAAGGAGCTAAGCGCGTCAGAGCAGAATCCGTGAAAGTATTTGTAAAAGAGACAGAGGGAAGCCACATCTCATCGATGAGAGAGAGACTGGACTCAACGCACCAGATCAGGATTGACGACAAAATTGATTTTTTTTTTTGATCTTGTTAAGAACTTCAAGGTACACAGCAGGAGCGCCTGACCAGATATAACGGCAGTATTCAATGCACAAGGCGGATGGTAGATTTGTAAATGCACATGAGGAATTCAGAAGAGAAGAACTCCATGGCCCGATACAGTGACCTAACCTTCTTAGCAATAAATTTAGCTATTAATTCAATGTAGTCATTCTACTTACGGTCAGCTGAGAGACTAAGGCCGAGGAGGCGTAGTGTATTGCTCTCAGGGAGTCTAGTGTGATCCATGCTGATGGCAGGCAGGAAACATTGTCTATGGTGGTTAAAGGATAGAAGCTTCATTTTGGAAGCATTAAAGTTTACAATCCATTTCTTACCCCAGTCCACCACTGACTGGAGATTTTTTCCAAGGGCGGCAGCAAGGTCTGTTTTGTCTGCAGTGGCAGATTTTTTAGCAAGGCAGGAGTAAATGATGTGTCATTAGCGTAGCTGCCTACTTGGGATCTGATTACATCAGGGAGATTGTTGTAAACATAGATAGATAGATAGATAGATAGATAGATAGATAGATAGAAACAGACTGAGATAGATATCTAGACAGATATGAACAGATTGAGGTTAAGATATTAATAAACTGAGATTGATAGATAGATATGAACAAACTGAGATAGATAGATAGATAGATAGATATGAACAAACTGAGATAGATAGATAGATATGAACAAACTGAAATAGATAGATAGATATGAACAAACTGAAATAGATAGATAGATATGAACAAACTAGAAATAGATAGATAGATAGATAGATAGATAGATAGATATGAACAAACTGAGATAGCTAGCTAGATAGATATGAACAAACTGAGATAGCTAGCTAGATAGATATGAACAAACTGAGATAGCTAGCTAGATAGATATGAACAGACTGAGTTAGATAGCTAGATAGATATGAACAGACTGAGTTAGATAGCTAGCTAGCTAGATATGAACAGACTGAGTTAGATAGCTAGATAGATATGAACAGACTGAGTTAGATAGCTAGCTAGATAGATATGAACAGACTGAGTTAGATAGCTAGCTAGATAGATATGAACAGACTGAGTTAGATAGCTAGCTAGCTAGATAGATAGATATGAACAGACTGGGATAGCTAGCTAGTTAGCTTGATATTAGATAGATAGATAGATAGATAGATAGATAGATATGAACAGAGTGAGATAGATAGCTAGATAGATAATGAACAGATTGAGGTTGAGATAGATAGATAGAAGGTCTGATTAAATGGTATCTGGTGTGTTGCTTTGATAATAAAGCTAAAGTACAGTGTGCGATGATTAAATTGTCGCCATTTTATATTTTTAATTTCATGCCTGTGCATTTTTTGTTTTTGTCAACTACACAGTATAGTAGGGTCAGTTGGGCACCGTCTGTAAGAAAAAAAAGCACCATGACACAATTCACGCCACCAGAAATTTAGAAACGCCATGCACTGGAAGTTCAAATACAAGCATTACTGAGTGTTTGGATATCAATCTGAGAACAGTGCAGATGATTCTGAATGAGTTGGAGAAGCCTAACAGCAATTACAAATGTGTTTCTATGAGTAATGGCGATGTCATACCTTCATTCATCTTCCAACGGAGCCTCGCACTCAACACAAAGGCCTAAATCAAGTGCCTTGAGGAAGTAGTGCTGTCCTGGCCCAAAAAGGTGGTTGCTAGAAGACCCTGTGTCTGGCAACAGGACTATGCACCATACCACACAAGCAGGATAACTCAGTTATGGCTGTCAGACAATTTCTGCAGCCACATAATAATAAAAATAATAGTTGAAACAGATAGAAAAGTATTACAATATTTAGATGTAGAATTAAATTTACAAACTGGCAATGTCTCTGTTTATGAAAGCAAATGCAAACTTAAAGTACATAAACACAAGATCTAACCAACCCACAAGCATAATCAAGCGCATTCATAAAGGAATCGAGCACAGGTTAGCAAAACATTTGTCAAACAAAACAATAATTGATGACAAAAATATCAAGAGGGTGACTGCTGGAAGGTCCTAAATCTGGTAACAGGACTCTTCGCCATGCCACACAAGCAGGAGAACTTGGTCATGGCTGCCAGACAATTTGTGCAATCACATCACCCCTTACATCTGGCCATCAAACTCCCAAGATTGCAACCATCTTGATTATTATGCTTTGGGTGCAGTTGAGCTGGAGACCAACAAAACTCCTTATAACATCAAAGATGAACTGAAGGCAAGGATTATGGCAGCATTCACTGACTTAAACGAGGAAACTGTCCAGAAGAGTTGCAGATAGAATGATAAAATAAGGAAAACAATTTACAAACTCTTCAAACAACTAGATTTTGAAATTTCACTCTGACCACTGTGATAAGAACTCACAGGTTTGTTGGTTAAGGTCTCAGACTCAACATGAATGCCCATATTGGAGGTAGTACTGCCTTGGGTCAAGAGGGTGGCTGCTGGAAGGTCCTAAATCTGGTAACAGGACTCTTCACCATGCCATACAAGCAGGAGAACTTGGTCATGGCTGTCAGATAATTTCTGCAGCCACATCACCCCTTACATCTGGCCACCTGACTCTGCAGACTGCAACCTTTTTGATTATTTTGTGTTGAGTGCAGTTGAGGGAGAGACAAACAAAACCCCTTGTAATACCAAAGATAAACTGAAGACTAGGATTGCAGAAATATTCAACTTAAATAAGGAGACCAGCTAGAAGAGTTGCAGGAGAGTCTGTGGTTGAAGCCAATGGTGATTTTATTGAATAAATTTACTCTTTAGTATTTCAAGATATTTTTGCTTAATTTTGGTAAATATATTTGTTAAAATAAGATGTCAGTGTTATTTTAATTTTTGCATAAAGTAGACAACCATTTATCCATCACACATTGTATGTAAAGTGAAGCCACTTGGCACAGATTGGCTTTAAACTTTGTCACACATGCACATTTAAGTTTTAACATTCTCACTCACTTTTGTTATTTATAGCAGTGCTTGGAAGGAAAGTGTGTAGAGTGCGGTCGTCTCACCACACCACATAAGTGATCATGGCTCATGAAACAGTTGTGAATGAAGCCCAACATTCCCCAGGTCTAACAACCACCATATTCACCAGATCTCACCACTTGTGACTTTTTCCTCTTTCCAAAATGTCAAAGAAATCCAAGAGAATATGATGAAACAGCTGCTCACTCTCCCAAAAAAGGAGTTCCAGAAATGCTTCTATCAGTGGAAATGATGTTGGATAAAGTGTGTTGCTTCAGAAAGAGGAATACTTCAAAGGAGATTAAATGTCAAATTGATAAGTTTTGTTTTTATAGCATCAGTCCCAATACTTTCTGATCAAAACTTTTATGTGCTGTATAACCTGGTTCTCAACAGAGAACAAGACCAATTGTCTTGAAATATAATGATGAACAAGAACACGTACATTTAAAAATATAAACTTATATAAATTTGAGGCCTATATCCACTAGACAGATACATGGATATAGACATTGGTTAGTTCCAGTGACTTGATCCAAAGAGTTGGGTGTTCAATACCTGGCTACAGCAGTGGTGAACATATAACTTAGAGAGTGGGATTCAAGGGAGATAACTCATGAATACCAGAAGCAGCTTCAGACAAGGCATGATATACCCCAGTGATCGTAATAAAAAGTTCAATTCAAATTCCTAGCACTTGAAGAATGCTGGAGCATACAACAGTCGAAACATTGTAAAAATGACAACGATGATGAGGACAATATTCCAAATAATGTAAATAGTGTAAATCTAAACTTATTTATAAATGGAACTTTGTCTGTGTGTGTGTGTATCTTTCTGTCTGTGTGTGTGTGTGTGTGTGTGTGTGTCTGTTACCTATAAACTCCAAAACGGCTGAACCAATTTTCTTGAAAATTTATGCAGTTGCACTATAAGCATCTGCGAATGTTCTTAGCTAGCTTTTGTGTCGAGATACCCCTGATAAATATTGAAAATCAATAATTGAAAAAATCGTGTTACAGAAGGGGTGGTCCGATTTTAATCAAATTTGAAACACTCATAGACAAAGACATAAGAAATGATATTCAAAAGTTTCAAGGTTGCAGTTCTTACAACAGTGAAGAAAATCGATAATATATAAATATATAAGGCAAGATGTTTGTGTGTGTGTTTGTTTATCTGCCTGTATGTCTGTATTTTTTCAGCCCTTTTATTTTAGTTTTTGCTTCGGGTTTGGCTCTAAGTAGGTATAATTGTAGTTCTTAGTCTCAGCCATGATACCATTTACTCAGAGGACTTATTTAGCCTTCAAAATTCAGTTTACGACAAAAAAAAACTTATTTGATATCGATACCAGGAAATCAAAATTTGACTTACATCCATTCATTTTTCTTTCAGTCTACGGTTTCACTTTAACTGGAAGCAACTATTGCTTTTTAGTCTTTCGTGCCAACGTCCAAGGAGTCTGAGCTCCAGGACCATGGATTAGTTTCAAAAGCTTTCATTACACCTGAGCAACGCCGGGCTATACTGCTAGTACTACCTAATCTCAGAAATATAGACAAATACTGAAGTATGTTAGTATCATTGCCTGTTTGAATGTCTCGGATAAGGAGTCATCATTATTTACATTCAGACTAATGTCCTCATCTTTGTTGTTATTCTATTTGAATTTCCATGATGAGGTGTTATCATTATTTTCATAATTTACTTTCCTTATCATCGCTGTTATTATCCCTGACCTTCATCAAGTGTCTGTCGAACCAGGCAACCTTCAGGGAATTCAGCAATAACCCTTTATTTAATCTGGGGGTGGAAGAAAGTAGATTTTTCTTGTTTCTGTCCATGTTCAGGGATATCTTGCCTGGTTCTTTTTGAATACTGTTCAGTTAAGACAAGGGTGTATCTTCTCACCAGATCTATTCAACTTATACAGAGAGGAAATTCTGAAAGAACTAAAAGTCCTGCCGGTTTTTGTCATTAACAGCCACAAGTTTAACAATATAAGATATGTAGATGACACAGAAAGGAAACTACAAGAAGTGAAGGAAAGGAAGAAGAAAGGACTAAACATAAACTACAGGAAAACTGTACACATGGTCATCAGCAAAAAGAGAGGCCCAAAATGCTAATTACAGGTTGGGGATACTAAAATCAATCAAGTACAGATTTGAATTTACTTACATGCAAATACCCTTGGGAAAGATATTAATCCATCTCTTCCCTCCAGTTATGGGTTAAATAACAGGACAGATTGGGTTCTATAGCCTTGGCTGGCAACCAGTCTACTGCAGAAAGTAATGGTAACCTAATTTTCTGCCCAGTCAGTCATGTCTCTTTTGAGACATGATTGCCTAAGCATGTATCACGTATGGCACTTAACTAACTGACTGACAGAAATTTAAATACCTGTTTTAACTGTTGTGGAGTAGTTTTCGCACTGAAAGTTATAATCATGCTATGTTGGTGGCTAATCGACTTAACATACCCAAAATGTTAGGAACTTGGTAATCTTCCACTGTAAGCTGATTCCTTAGTATTCGGCTAACTGCCAACTAATATCAACTGCCTAGTAGTTCTACTGAACTCCAATAGAACTCTAAAGAACTCCTATGAACTTCTCAAGAACTTCTCGAGTTAACTTCCTGTTAACTCTTATCGATATAGGAGGGAGAGTCCATTATCTGAGGAATAGGTGTGTTTCACCATCACATTAATATAGGAGGGAGAGTCCATTATCTGAGGAATAGGTGTGTTTCACCATAATATTAATATAGGAGGGAGAGTCCATTATCTGAGGAATAGGTGTGTTTCACCATAACATTAACAGAGGACATTAAAAGTGACACTGAGATCAGAAAGCATATTGGGATGGCCAAAAACTCATTCCAAAAGCTGAGTAGAATATTGAGAGACAGGAAAATTTTGTTAGAAACAAAGAAAAGAGTCTTGGACTGTTATGTGATATTTGTCCTCCTATATGGCAGTGAATGATGGACAATCTCATCAAAGTAGTGCTTTTAAAAGACAACAGAAAGTTCTAGACTGAGATCCTAAGGTGTATTGGGATGGCCAAGGACACATTTCAAAAGCTAAGCAGAGTATTGAGAGACAGGAAAATTTCGCTGGAAACAAAGAAAAGAGTACTGGACTGTTACTGCTATGTGATGTCAGTTTTTCAATATGGCAGTGAATGCTGAACAATGTCATCAAAAATGAAGGAAAAACTTAAAGCAATTGAAATGCGGTTCTACAGAAGGACGCTGCAAATATCATGGATCGACCACGTGAGCCATTATGAGGTTTTGGAAAGGATGGAAACGAAAAGGAAATTAATACTGAGCATCAGGAAAAGACAGCTAAAGTTGCAATGAGGAAAGAGGGGTTGGAGAATCTGATACTCACAGGCCAGAAAGAGGGAAAGAGAGACAGGAGAAAGCAGTGTGCAGTGTACTTGACAAGCCTGAGCAGGTGGATGGCAGAGTGGGGGCTGCGTGGTGTAATAGGAGAAAGTGTGCTAAGAGCCACCAAGGATAGAGAGACATTAAAGGCCATGATCGCCTATGTTTTGAAAGGACAAGGCACATAGTAGAAGAAGAAAATGGGCGATCGGTCTTCTCATATGGCAGCAAATGCTGGATAATTTCCTCAAAGATGAAGGAAAGACTCGAAAACAAAAATGTGGTTCTACAGAAAGATGCTGAGGATACCATTGGCTGAAGATGAGCAACAATGAGGTTTTGAAGAGAATGGAAATGAAAAGGAAATTTATGCTTAACATCAAGAAGCGACAGCTGAAGGTTCTGGAACACATAATGAAGAAGGAGGGCTTAGAGAATCTGATACTCACAGGGCAAATAGAGGGAAAGAGAGACGGGATAACAATGCGTAATATACTTGATGGTTCAAGCAAATAAGTGGCAGAGAAGGGCTTGGGAGAACTAACAAGTCACGTGTATTAAGGGCTACAAAGAACAGGAAGATGGGGAGGGCTATGATCGCCTACGTCCTGAAGGGACACAGTACATAAAAAAAGAAGGCTTGCTCTGTTTCCACTTAATCTGTAATACTTGGTCTAGAGATTGAATTCACAATTACTATGTCACTAAATTCACAAACGAATACTTTAACCTGGCAGGCTTTACCAAAATCAAGCAAGACTTACCAAATCAAGCAAGTTAATAGAGGAAATAACTTTGGTATGAAAACACAAGAATTTTAGCATAGGGACTTTGAGAATTAAATCTATGAAGATTAATTTCTGAGTGTCTGAGATTGTTCATTTTAATACCAAGTTTTTCCTCTTTAGCGTCATGACTTTTAGTATCAAATTACATGTGTCACTTTGCCATTTTTCGTGACAAGGAGCAAATGAAATATGAACTTGAATGTTTATTAGTTAGCACATTCTGTGAAAGGAAATATGCAGAACCCAAGGGACCTAAATGAGTTTACGTTCCACAGTTCTATGGTAAAATCATGTCTTGGCTCTGTTTCCCATGTCTGATGCAAGCATGTGAACGAGCCCTCAGGCCTACGCCAGGGAAATCTTTAGCTAAGGAACTGTATATTAATCCTTTAATTGTTAATCTCTCTCTAGCATGTTAAAAAGTTGCAAGAGAGGGCAGGAGTATAAGGGGTATTGGCAAAAACTAGTTTCTGTTATTTCCCACTATTACCAATGAAATATGAAAAGAATGAGAAATATTTTTGTGTACCCAGCACAACAGGTCCGAGCTGTGAAGCTATGCACTGGTAGAAATAAAGAATGCAGTTTTGTATGAATTTCTGGGATGAGGTGTTATCATTATTTAGACAATATATATTTGGCCTTTTGTCCACATCTTTGATGTTATTATCACCTGATTGCCTTTTGTCTGAATTTCTGGGATGAGGTGCTATCATTATTTACACTTGTAGAAGTCAAATAACTTACCTTCTAACATGGCTGCCTCCTCCTGAGGGTGGACCATCTAATCTACTCATTTATAGGAGAGTACCTAATGAGTACTGTTCGGTCAAGACAAGGGTGTGTCTTTTCACCAGATCTATTCAACTTATACAGAGAGGAAATTCTGAGAGAACTAAAAGTCCTGCCAGAATTTGTCATTAACAGCCACAAGTCTAACAATATAAGATATGGAGAAGACACAGAAAGTAAACTACAAGAAGTGAAGAAAAGGAAGAAGAAAGGACTAAACATAAACTACAGGAAAACTGAACACATGGTCATCATCAGGCACCCACATTGGATGGGATCAAGTTACTTTCCTTGAGACCCATCCAATGTAGGTGCTTGAGTCTTCCCTGGCAGATAGTGACACGACTGTCTTGGAAGATCTTTAATCGAGTGCTTTGATTAACTGGACTGTCTGCTGGATTTCTGGGGTCTGACTTTGGAGAAAATGGGACTAGATTTATCTCCACAATATTATTTTTGTTAGAGGACACATATGAGCCTTTCTCTTGGTCAAAATTTACAAATACAATTAAACTGTCCATGTTAGCTTCATCAACACTATTTATACATAGCCTTTCGTCCTCATCTGGGTTGGGCAGGATATACTTGCACTCAGTGAAAACAGGCAAACAATAACTGAACAGCAGTAAATAAGAATTAGACTATATCCTGAGACATGAGCAGTCTATCCTTAACTTATATAAACTATATAATGGGTTCAGTTCAGAATTCCCTGGAGGTTATGCAGATCGATATCTACCTGAAGAAGTCTGGATGGCACAATGCTGAAACACTGTAATAAAAACAACAAAGGAAGACAATTATCCAATTATATATAGTGTAAATAAAGAATGATGATTAACTGAACATATGCTATGAAAATAGAGATAGGGTAGTGACAGGCGAGCAATGTTTCATATGTGAAAAACAGGGGTTGTAAGATGGAAAATAATTCATCACTCACAAGGCTGTGTAGACACTTTTGAACTCTTCTCAAGAGTGGGAATTAAAGATTGGGCAGCTCCGTCCCAGATATAGCAGCAATACTTGATTTTTGGTTTTTGTTGCCTGCAAGGGCCGTTGTTCTACGGCCATTGTCTGCTATGAACGTTACTCCAAGAAAGCAGACAAAAATTATAACGCTAAACGAACACACCAGCAGGCCTTATAGAGATTGCAGATTTTGTTAGTGTTAGCCTTTCAACTATCAGTTATGTCATCAAGAAACAAACTGGATCCATTAATCCAAAACGATGAAGATGAGAAAAAAAAAGCCAAGAGATGACGTATACGTGATCAGGAAAACAGTGAAAGATCCTAGGAAGACATTATTTGTTCCGTTTTAATTAATTTACAAAAGGATCTATCTATCAATCTATCTATCTATGTGAG